>VXAU01000433.1:3622756-3665957 GCA_013399695.1 Formicarius rufipectus | reverse complement strand
GTGAGGAGAAACTTCCTGGGTTCCCGCTCCGGCAGGTCCGGGGTCACGCCCGGCATCGCGCCCCGGGAGCGGCGGCCAGGCGAGGCGCTGCGCCCCGCTTCGGCCGTGGCTCTGAGTGAGTCACAGCCTTGTGGCAGGTTTGGCTACAGACTGCCTTTAACCGCGCTTGTCCCAGCATTGGCGTTTGGCTCTTTTGTTTGTGAATCCCTCTCTTAAAAGCGGCCATGGGTATGGAGGCCGTTTAACCTTGAGGGATTACTTCTGTCTTGCCGCTCTTGCTTGGGAACTGCGTTAAAGCCATCAGCTGGATCTCAAGCTCACTCTCCTCAGGGGCCTTGTGTGGCTTGTGTCCTGGCCACCCCTTGCAGCCCGTGTGCGCCTCCATTGAGTGCCAGCCTCTGCTCGGAGCATAAAGGGCTGAGTTCCAGAACTGTGTGCCCAGCACACCCACCGTTCTGTACAGCTGAGCACGTAACTCAGCCCACAACCACTTTTCCTTTAACAAAGCAGCAAGGAGATGTGGAGAAACCAGTTTTTTTGTGTCTATCACAATACTATCTGGTTCAGCAGCAAAATCCAGCCTGAAGCCCTTTTGTAACGTGCTCGAAGGTCTCACCGGGACGCTCCTCTTCCGCTCCTCTTCCTCGGTGGGAAAGAGCAGAGTGAACTCTGCTGTGACAGTAAGACTGTGAAATTTTAACTTGGCAATATTAGAGACCAAGTAAGCAGCTGGGATTTCAGACTGTCCAATATCCCACTGTTTTCATCATCTCCCATCTCTATCCATCTGTTATCCCTAGTCGTGTACTTGAAATGTAAGCTCTTTGAGACAGAGGCTGTCAGTTCTGTGGGTGGCTGTACAGCGCCCAGCTGTGCATTGCCCAGCTTTCCCATCACAACACAACTGCCTTCTGACGTGCACTGCTGCAGACCCTTGCACAGACTTTTAGTGTTAGTTCTAGTTGTGGGAATCAATAGTTTAAGAAAATAGTCTCTCCCCATGTATACCTGAAAAATAATAATTTATTCATTCTTTTCGTTACGTGGTGGTTGAAGGTGTATTTTTAATTATTTGTTATAAGGTCAACACATTCTAGCTAATTTATTTGTTTGCTTTTAGTTTATGAAATATTAAGCCTGTCAATTAACCTCTCTGCATATTTGAAAGATTAAAATGCAGTTCCTCATAGCTTTACTGTTGGTGCAACAACCAAAAGGTTCCTGATTCTTTGTTGAACCATGTGCAGTTCATGCTTAAAGAACAACAAAACAGCAACCCTTCCCCCTCGAAGAGGCCTGAATAAACAAATGGGCTTTGCTATGTGTCCTGCTAATGATTTCACAAGGGTTAATGTAAGAACGCTTCAGTCTTAACTACACAGATGCTTCCCTGTGTTGCAGGCAGGAAAGCAAATGGCTCTCCCCGCTGGTGTTTGAAGCACTCATCTGCTGTCATCCTTCTCTGTCACACATCTTGGGCCAGTTCCTCTGCCTGATTTGGATCAGATAAGCATTATATCTAGTGAGTAAGGCATGCCAAGATGATCCCTTGCTAACAGATTGCCAATCCAACAAATCTGTTATTAATTCCTAATATTTTGTGTATTTTTTGTAACTTTTTATGCAGGACAACATTGCAGTGACTCTCTGTTCTTTTATTACATTATGTCTCCCAACACCAACTGCTTTACAGCCTGCCCTGGACACAGAAAACGGGGCTGAAAGGGGAAGACAGTGTGCTTCTGGTTTCTCAAAGGGATTTGTAGCCACATTGCTTATCTGTTCTATTCCTTTCAAACTCAGATTGCAAATACCTTTGATTTTTCTCATGATTGCATCATCTCAAACTCTTCCTTATTTGAGATGAGATTAACTAGTAGTCGATTGGCATGATGTAATTAGAAGTTCTGTTTATAGAATAAGGTATTTTTTGTTTTAAAATATTAATTGCCAAAACCAATAAAACAAAACAAAAAAAAAAAAAATCCAAACCTCTGTGTCATTTCTAACAATGCCAAACACTGGTCCTTTGCAAGTCTTCACGTTCTCTGTGAGTTATTTCATGAGTTTTGAGCCAGTATCAACTACTAGGAAAGATGTCCATTCCCTTTCCCTGCTTGCAGCCTCCTGTTGATGTTCATTGTTGTGCCAAAAAGCAGATTACCAGCTTTCCAGAAGTGCACATTTTTTCTTTTGTTACGATTTTCCAGGGGTAAAAGAAATTTGATTTGAGAAGGCGATTCAGACCAATTGTTTTCTGATTCTCTATTTTGTTTGTTTTCTTTCATTTTATTTCCTCTTTCAGACTAGGTTTTCAAAGGGCTATCAGGCTAGTTTGTGTGGGCAGCTTGACAACACGGAGCTCACCATGGACCAGGATCATGCTTTCGCAGTCATGGACACAGCACTGTGCACTCTCCCGTCACCTCAAAGGAATGACAGAATAATCATAAAACCACAGCCACACCTCTGTCAAGCTGATAGAGGAAGCTACACAGTGTTTGTCACCTTCATGTTTCCATAGAAAAAGGAGGGCAGGTAATTCTTTATAACAGATATTCTGCTGGAGTAAGTTATCCTTTCAACAAAAAAAAAAACCAAAAAAAAATAAAAATAAAAATAAAAGAGGTATATTTGAATCATTGGAAAGACTTAGCTTCATTTCAGTAGCTATGTTTGGTCTAATCTGGCTTAGCACTACATTTATCATTTTATCCAAACACAGTCTAGTTGACCCTGCTTCTTAAGCCATAAGTTTTCAGTACCAAATCTGTGTGCCACCAGCCACCAACCTAGATCCAAATTTTGCATGACAGATAGATTGTCACATTCTTAACATAGTAACTGAAGTGGACAAGAAGGATGGTATTTGAATTATAAACTAGCATGAGGATAAGAGAGATCTAGCACAAAGACCTGCTGATAGAGCGAAAACACACCAAAATTCCTCGAACAGTTTTAGAGAGTTTGGAGTGCGTTATCTCTTCACATCATGTTGCTGCTTGTGTCTCCTTGCTGCTGCATCATAGTCTGCCTGTTGCTCGACTTACTACCACCCAACAGAGATCTGTCCCATGGCACAGCTGCAGAGCTCCCTCCCTGCGGGGATACAGGTTTCAGTCTTAAGCCCCTTTCTCTAAGAGAAGTAACTGCTGTTACTCATCTCTAGAGGGATGAAAAAACAAGTGTTTAGCCAAAGGTCACATACCAAGTTCAAAAAGTGTGATTTTTATTCAGGGAAACAAAAAGTTATTTTTATTACTGAATAAATTTTTTTCGGAGGGGTCAGCATATTGGAATTTGTATTTCTGAGTGGAAGGGATATTTATGCTGTTTGGGAAAGCATTGTCTAAGAAAGTTTTATGTTACAGTACATTACATTTTCACTGCATCATGCGTGAAAGGCTTAAGATTTATTTATTTAATATTCACAGAGGAAAGCTGTGAAAATTGGCAAATTTAAAGTATTGAGAACAAAAGTCAGTATATGAGTAGACAATCCACTGTTTGTCTCTATTGACAATCCACAGATGAGCAATTAAGCCATCATCCCTGTCCTTTTGTTACTAGTAATGTTTCAGAGTCCATCAGTACTACTGCCACTACAAAAAAAATTAAGATTTACATATGACTTTCCAAGTATTACCTTAATCTAACACACAGGCCACAGTAGTCAGTAGGACTTTTTGCACAATAACAAGAGAATTTTACCACACATAACTGGAAGTCACAGCTTCCTAGTAAGGTCAGTGAGTATTAAATTTCTTTTGGAAATTGCAACAGGTAACTGAGTCAGAGTGAGTCAGCTTCAGAACAGGGTTTGGTTCTATAAGCATGTAATTAAAAAAAATTCACACTAATGGAAAACTGTTGTTGCACAAGAATCAACATCCCCCTTCTCTCCTTGATACTGGTATTGTAAGTGATGAATCTCTTTTTTACGTGACAGCTTGGGAGATCTTGATGTGGCCTGATGAGAGAAATAGGTCTGCCTAGTCCTACTTTAAATACAAGGTATTCGAAGGGAGTACTTTTCAGCTGGATATGGTAAGAATACCCTGGGGGGGGGTCTTCCTGGCTTAAGTACTTACTTTGGAAAAACAATACTGGCCATACCTTCCCTGTGTGCTACAGACTGACCAAGGTGTAGTGTCATTTGATGTAATACTCTCATGGATTCAGAATGGTTTTCATAAAACAATTAAATTTCCCCTTCAGTAAAATAAAAACAGTCATTTCAGATCAGACCAAATATAATACTGGTTGCCAAGAAAAGGAAATGTGAGAAATGTGTGAATTCAGGCCCCAGTGTTTGTGCTAATTTCCTTGGTGACTCGGATTAAATATTTTATTCTATGTATTTCCATCTCCTTACCAGGCAAGAGTTAATAATCTTGCATTGGTGGGAAATGCCATTTTATTCACCCAATATATTATTTCATTTTTAAATAACTGAAATATCTATAGCAATAAAAATAAATTGCTAGCTCCGGTTAATGAAAATATTTGTAAGTCCTGGAATGTTTTTAGGTAGAAAGGGGTAATAAAAAAATAGATAAAGAGACAGATGCAAAGTGGTTCTAATGATTTAGCTAAATTCTTTTAACTTTGTGTGTATCTACAACTGGCCATAGTACAACACATTAAATAAAGAGGGCTATGTTTATGGCTGGTTTATCAGTAACCAAAGTTATGTTAGTAAGACCTACATATATGGCTCTATTTATAATGTCTCTTGTAGATTTATTATTTTTCCTCATAATAATGTTCCTACACTTGTCATTTCCTGGGAATAGAAGTGTTTTGAATCCTGTACTTGGATTGTCCCTGTTTTCTTCCACTCAGTTTTAAATTGACCTACACAGAGTTCCAAGCTGACTGAAATTACCACTGCGTGTTGCTAAGTGTGTGTATATAAATATGTATGTCTACATATAAATATATATGTGTATATATATGTACACTGATGACACTATGCTAAACTGAGATAGGCCATAAGAAGAAAGATCTTCTCCCGAAGTTTTTCCTCAAAGCAAAATCCTATAAACTAAGTTTTGGGTTTTTTCTTCAAGAATGCAGAAATAGAACCTTAATTGCCATAAACTGGCATTTTTAATCCACTAGGTGATTAAGTGAATCTCAAACCACTGCACAGAACAATTTCCTCCACTCCACCTTGTGCTAAGGTAGCATGTTTTAGATAAGGATCAAAAACCCACTTTTCAAAATATAAATTAATTAAAAATGTATTGTATAATTAATAGAAATTAGGTTATAAATTTATTTTGGTCTACCTCAAGTCACTTTACCTGGCTAGGAAACTCTGACTTTCAGGTAAACAAAGCATAGAAGTGTTTTCTGTAAAATGCAAAACTCATCAGTATCGATGTATAAAGTGAAACTTAAATGGCAGCATTTGGTTATACAGAAATAGGGAAATTATTTTACCTGGTCCTCATTTGCCTGACCAAGTGGCACACAAGAGGAAAGATTTGTCTTGAACATACCCCGTCAGTCAGTTTGGTTGGTCAGATACAGATTTGTTCCCAAATGGAAAACAAAAAACTACTGGGAGTTCAGCACTAGCAAGAAGTTTATGCTGGCAGAGCAGGAAAAGCGCTTTGCAAAATTAGCAGGAACAGCATCTGCCCCACCAGCTGTGGATGTTTGTCCAGAAGTCATTTATCACAGGCACACAGAAGTAGAGTCGGACCCCATGTTGCCTGATGCTTGGACGGGCAGAGGGAATGAAGTGTGGCGCAGTGCAGGTGAAGCAGACATGGCACAACTGAGTTCCTGGATCAGGAGTAGAGGAGGATGCTGAAGTATAATTCAGCTCCCTTGAAGTACCAGAAACCAGATTTATACCTATATGGAGCATGCAGATAGTCTTTTGTATATTGTATTAAAGGACCCTGAGTCAGGAAACCTATGTTCTGCCTAAATCACACTAGATCTTCCTCCCCATCTTACTTAAATCTTCAGACATTCAGGAAACAACTACCAAATGGATTTGAAGCCAGACTGGCTGAATGTGCACACGTAGCAGTGGAACAATGAACTAGAAACATTTTTCTTTAAGAGCTATGTGGCCTTAAGAAGAAGACAGAATTTCCTACTCCCTCTAGCAATCTTCCTCTTGCTTCTTCCTTTTAAAGGATGTTAGATATAAAAATATTTTAATTCAGCAGTTTTTCTTAAAAGCCTAAATTTATCTGTAGACTCTGAAATGTAAGAAAGGTGCAATAACTCTACCTGATAGAGATTTACTTGAAAATAGAAAGATTTTTTTGGAAGACAAAAAGAGTAATAGGAAATGAACAATTAATTTCAGTATCTGCTTAGCTTTAAAAATAATACCTAAAATCTGAGGAGAAATTTTTTTTTTCATTAATTATCATGTGTTTAAAACCCTTAAGTAGAATTGGCAGCAGTATCACAACTGGTTACTACAGTTAAGAAAATCCACCTAATCAGGAATGAAAGATTCCAGTAACTTAAGTAGCAGTTTGTCTAGAAAGCTGAAAAGCAAGGTGCTGTTGTAGTATCTTCTATAGAATTCTCAAATCATCAGATCTTGAAACACACTGCAAACATTAATAAGCAGTCTCATAAATTACCTGTGGTCTTGTGGTTAAGACAGCCCAACACAATTTCAAAAGAGGTTCAAAGCCTTGCTTTGTCACAGCCCAGCTCATGCAATACTAAGAAAGACTCTGATCCTGAAGTGCTTTATGATTAGGCATGAAAGTAATTCTGCTATATTTGGTGAAAAGAACATGCTTAAATGTTTTCAGCTTAAGAGGATTTAAGGATACCTTTGGGCTCAAGGTCCAAACAAGCCCCCTGCAGCTGATAATAGTCTCATCCCCAACTGTCCATTGGGGCACCTGAGGAGATTCCAAAATAATTCCATGTATTCTCTTGCAGAGAATCTGTGTCAGAGAGTCTGCTGGAAGAAACAGAAGGGGAGTAGGAGAGAGGGCAATAATATCATAAAACACAACTGTTTAACTACTGTCATAGTTGTCTTGTCACATGCCTGCCCAGGCCCTCAGTCCAGGCTTGTTTTAGTCATTTACAGAGCAATGACTGTCTTTAGATCAAGGACTTTTCTACGTTGAGGTGCTAACTTTGTTCACTGTGGCATGTGGGGATTCTGAATTAATAGGTGTATTTAGAGTAGGTCTGATCGAACCAGTTGGGTGAAAATGTTAGGGCTTCATCCACCAATTGAGTGAGCCACAGTCTCACCCAAGTTGTGGGGCATCTCAGTTCAGCTCCCTGCTCTGACCCACAGGATTTCAATTTGCTTCCCAGGGCCATTTATAGCTATAGATTTCACCTCCTCAGTCTAGCCTTACCAGTATTTCTTAAAGGACAGTCTCTCAAAGGTGTCCCTCTATGTGGACATCATCCCTCACGTGCAATCTGAGAAAGCACATGGCTCTGTGGCCCTTGCCCTTACAGCAAGTGCTGTTGGTACTGGCAAAGTACCACTATTGTAAAACACAGCTACAAAATGAAATGGTAAATCACACCCAACAACATGCTGTGAAAATTACAGCTTTTTCATCATCGTTGCTGAGAAATGTATACCTGTCATTCCTTCATCAAGGAGCAGCATTGAAATATTTTCTGTGTATTCATCACAAGCTTTTTCCTTTTATAAATTGCTATATTATGTATAATGCTTCCTTAGACTGTATATTACTCTTGCTTCTATAAAGAGTTGACTCATTGGTTGTGTTGAGCCTGGGATGCAAAGTGAAGCCCCAGGGTAGAGAAGCTCTGAGGAATGGAGAAGAAAAAGGGGTCATTTGATCCCCTGAAAGTATGGCTTTGCAGAGGTCAGAGACTAGGTCTATCCTTTGATTCAGTCACTGCCCTGAGTGCAACAAAAGTTGCAAGCAAATGTTGGTACCATAAGTGTTGGAAGACCTTATAAATCATATGAGAAAGGTTAAAGCAGTTATCTCAAGTACAATAGTCCTTGAAACTTACTGGTCTTCAAAAACAAGTTTACAGCCTCCCTTCTGGCCAATAATTTTCATAGTGTAAGTCCACCAAAAAACTTTAGAAACTGCATTCTATAAGTATTCCTTGTCCCCACTGCAAGGATAATTATGTTTCTGTTCTGCTGCTTTCAGGACTTTTCCCTCAAAATTTGATAATTTAATGAGAAAATGTAGCTACAAGCAAGGAGTTCACCAGATTGGAACTGCAAGTTTCTGCAAGAATCATGCTTACAATGGTCTTTTAGGAAAAGAGAACTTTGGTCACCTCTTCCTCAGTAACAGCATCCTATACAAAAAACTGGAAGATTTGAGAAGAGTATTAAAAAAAAAGGGCATATGAAGACTTGAACATAACAAAAAAAAAAAAAGAAAAAAAAAGTAATGAAAATAGCTTTAAAATGGCAGATTCAATGGACAGAAATTAGGCCAATACATCAAATATACCTTGTTTGTTGTTGATGCCTGAGGTCATAGAATTATTTGGAGTCTTTGGCTTTCTGTGTGTACAAGATGATGTCAAAAACCAGATGATGGGCTGATGCTTGTTTTTCAAACCCAACCATTAGATGAGTGGAGTTGTTGTTTTCAGGTATTTAACGTTTCATTGGAAGTCTGGCACCTCTCATGTGCTCCTTGAAAGAGAAACAGCACTACAAGGATCCAGTGAGAGTTCAAAATCCTCATTTGGCTCTCAGTTATCTATCCCTCTCACACAGAGAGAGCTGTATTTGCGATATATTAGTTTAAAGTCTACTTTTTTAATTGTGATTTTTGTTTAGTTTATGAAGCTATGTATTTTTCATAGTCGTGGGAAGATGTAGAGACCAAAAGCTCTAACTGAGCAAAGCACAGAAAGATAAGTTGTGCTGAGCACGTTGGCAGTGGTGGCCTTGGGCACAGGTTCATGACAAAGCTGCTTTCACTACAGAGCCTTGCCAGAGCAGCACAGTCCTGCTATGTACAGACAATTATTTGTAAGGACCTCTGTTTGTGTCTTCCCAAAATTACATATCATTTCAAGAAAGCAGAGAGGAATTGGCCCAGCCACTGGGAGATGCTTGTTTTAATACCACATACTATATGAGCATCTGTATATCAATATTCCAAAGAAATCCAAGAGGAAGACTGATCTCACCTATGGTCAGCCTTTCTTCATAGCTTCTCTCTCTTTCTGTCATCAAGGGGAGAGATCACCAGATTGCAAATATCTTCTCTTGGGAAGGGAGTGGAATAATTTCCTCCTCCACTGGTTTATATGCAGAGTTCTTGTCAACCATTAGCAAAATTTGTTCACTTAAGACCTTCCAGTGTCCTTGAAATAGTTCTCTTTAATTTGCGGCTTTGTTTGGGACACTTTCTAATGGTTTTGAGGGAGAACTAATGAGATTTTGATAAAAATTTGTGCAAGAAGAAAGAGAAACCAGTGTTCCTCTAATCTCTTGTGTTGCTTATTTTGCCCTCCATAGCTGCAAATGGAAAGAGTGGGCAGATATCTCAAAGGCGAGCATCTTCAGTTCCCATGGAACAAAATCAGAGATAAATTTTAACCATGGCCAAAAAACTCACTACAAGATTTAAACACCAGAAGTGGAAAGGGTTTTTTTCCATGTAGGATTCCTGTCAGCTTTCTAGGGTGAATTCTGGCTGTGGAGGCTGGGAGCAGCTTCTCCACTCACTGACCCTTTGTGTGGTTGAGATTTGACCTATAAAGGCCTAATTGACACTAACATGAATAGATTCTTAATTTACTGCCTACAGCAGATTTATATGAAGCCTGTCTACTTTAGGTCCCTGGTAATTTCTTCTGCAGCGTGTGCATCAAAACACAAGCCTCTTCTTAAAAAGGTGAACATGTATACTGCACATGAAAACAATCAACACAAACCTTTTCCCTGAAAAAGCAGGGGAGAGTCAGGCAGCACTGTGCATCTTTTGTTTATGTTCTGAAAGGAGCCAGATTCAATGGAAAAATAAAACATATCTCAAAGGCTTCGTGACTCCCTTTTCATTCAGTGTTACTGTACTGAAAAATTCTTTTGTATAGCAATATTGTAGTATCTTTTCACAAAATTCTAGCTTTATTGTGATCGATTGCTCTGGTTTTATTGCGCTATTATATGTTTGATGTCTCAAACTGTAGTTAAGGCTTCTTAGTGGTTTTGAACAAAACAGGTTTAGAAATGGACCACTTGCCTGGTAAGGCTTGAATCTTTTTTATCTCTGCCTGTAATTATCTACTAACAGACAGAGTTTCACAGTGCTGTATATTTGGATGTTTATGCCCTCTGTTTCCTGTCAGTTGAATCATGGAGTTTTCTCACTAATTTTCTTGTTTTGAAGACTTATGACTTAAAAAATACCCAAAACAAACAAACAAAAACCTAAATGTGATCCAGAGCAATGCATGTCTGCCAATTTTGTTGAAGCTGCTGATTCAACAAGGTCTTTCAGCGTTTGTAATTTTGGGGGCATGACAGATGGAGCTATTTTGGAAACAGTACCACAAGTCATATGTTTAAAGTTACACTTGTGTTTAAGTACTTTGTGAAACCAAATCTTAATGCTGTGGGTTAAACTGAGATGATTCATTTAAGGGAAAACATCATATATGTGAAAAAAATATTCCCACTTTCTGGTAAGTCAAATAGCTGCTTTTATTAAAATTCTAAAGATTAACTTCTCCTAGTTGACCAAACCATTGTAAGTCAAGAAGCACAAACCTCATTAATATCATTAATAAAAGATATAAGACGATTCAACCCCATAAACAGCAATAAAAAACTGCACAATGTAAATAAGATCTTATTAACTTCTTAAGGAAAGTCTCTCTCATGGCTGATTAATGAATTTAGCAACTTCAAGTGAACAAACAATTCTGAAAATGTAGGTTCATGGCATTAAATGATGTAGAAGACCAAGCAGAAAATACTGATGCCAGAAAATTTGCTTTTAAGTCCCTGAATTCTGTAAACAAAGGGTAGTGTTGGGTGTGAAGTGTTAAACAACCTGAAACTTTCATCAGCAGTTTGTCCACTGGCAGATAAATTTTACAGATGGTCCTTAGATGATCAATTATGTTACTCCTAATTTCAAGTTCCTCCTCTATATGTTTTCTCTGCTGCTACAGTGTGAAGCAAAGTAAAGTCTTTAACCATCTTTAGCTGTTAAACAGCTGGCACAACTTGCATGAACAATTCTTAGCATGGCATTTAAGAATGTTCACAAAATTGATAAGGCTCAAGTGGGCATTTTAATCTTAGTATTTATTTTTCTATATAAATTATTTCAGAAACAAAAATGGGTAATGCATTCTCAATTCTTTCTGACTGCATGTTTTTTCTATGAATGCCATTTACAACAGATAGCTCTTCCCAACATTGTAGCTGAAGAAAGAAAAAGTGCAGGTGAACAACAGCAACACCAGTTTAAAAAACAAAACAAAACAAAACAAAACAAAACAAAAAAAACCACCCTGTTTAAGTAATACTGCCTTCCTCTGCCAAGTAAATGAAAGTCTCTAATGGTTGCAATTTGGCACTATTTTTTACAAATCTCTCTAAAAAATCCCCCAAAAGTACATTAATATGTCCATGGAGCTAGTGGGATTTTGCATTTAATTTATCCTTTCTTTTTATGGCAGCAGAACGATGCATTTTATTTCTTTTGTTTGTTTGTTTGTTTGTTTCCCTACTATCTTGAGTTCTTGTTTTTATCTTTTAAAATTCTGCTTCAGGAGATTCGTTTATAACTGAAGATATGAAGTCTTTAAGATATCTGGAACCTTTGAGTGACTTCTTGTTGATGTATTTAACTGTTCAATCCACCAGAAATAAGATGAAATCTGTTGAAACTCAGATGACTCTTCCTTGGATATATACCACTATATTAAATTTTCCCATAGTCCATTAAAACATGAAGTGTTCTGTATTTATACAGGCAGTTTTGAAATACCACATGTGTGATTTATGTCAACTTCTGTGTGGCCTTCTTGGGGTATACTGGTCCCTGTAAGACTAGCCTGGGTAGACAGACCCTTGTTAAAATACTAGGCAACTACTATTTCTGAAGATCAATGGTCTTATTTGGATCCTTTTAAATTAACTAGGCCACATTTGGTGCTAATCTCTGATTTCTTATATTGATCTTGATATTTACCAGAGTCTGCTGAAACTTAGTCAAAGTTGTAAGTAATGATTGCAATATTTGCTGTCACAATTTGTGACAGTGTGTACATCAGTTTTTCAAATTCTATTTATCTTCCCCATTTAACTCCTTAGTCTTCTGATAGCTGGCCAATAACTGATATTAAAAGCTTCCAGTTTATTGAGACTTTGGGTTCACTTTGCATGTGACATATTACTTTTGTAGTTTTAACTGTGTTACAAAGTTTACTTAAATCAGGAGGTGGCAATAATTACCTCAGTCTTCATGGTGGCTTTAGCAGTGATGGCATATCAGGTGGCAGATCTTTTTTAATTTTATATAAGTGGCAACATCTTTATCCAGACAGTTCTAGTGCAGTCCTGATATGTTCTTCTCCAGAATTCTGTAAACCTGTTTTTATTTATCTAAATATCTGGCTATTTACACATTTCTCAGAAGGAAAAAGAAGGAACTTGAGACAGCGAAAGTATTCAATGAGTCAATCAGGTCAAGCAATATATATGCCATCTGTACTCAGCTTTGAGAAGCTGGATGACTTTATATTAATTTTTAAAATATTTTCTCCATACATATTAAAAACCAATTAAACTTGACTTACTCCTCTTCCTTCAATATGACTCACAAATCCTTAAGTACTTTACTTTTGAAACCTGCAGCTTGAAAAGATTTTAACACCATAAGAGTTCTTGATTTTTGTGGGCTGGTGTTACATTTATTACATGGAGTTATGTGTGCCAGTGGTGTACTTGGGCTGATACAGATGATAGCCTAAGGTTAACCTGTGCCTCAAGGAGTCCATCTTCTAACCAGACAAAGATAACCACCAAAGTGCAAAAACCTGCCTCGCACTGCAGTGGAGAATTCACGTTTTCCTGAGGGTGGAGGTGTCCAAAGAAGAAGGCAGGATTGTTCAGTTTAGGTTAGTATGCTGGAGCTGGTACTGACCTGGCAACATTTCAGTGTTTTAGAGAAGAAAATGAGGGCTTGAGGGGTTGACAGTCACTGTAGGAGGATGTTCTGGCTGCCAGGGACAGTGAGATAGAGGAATGGAGAAACTCTAAGAAGAGCTGGCAAGCCCAGCACATTAAAGAAGAGAAAAGCAAAGTACATAAATAAAATCACAATTACTGCAGTGAAAAATAATATTACCTAATAGAGCACCTGGGCAGTTAGCCACAATGCCTACATTATGAAAACTTAAACTTCCATGTCTCCCAATAGCCACCTTTTGTCCACCAAATCTCAAGGAAAGAAAGTGTAAAAGTTAGTCCCCAGAAAGATCGCACTCATGTATGTGACTCATGCGTGTGAGGAGTGAGCAGAATAGCCATTTGGATTACATCCCATAATTCAGAAAATGTGTGAAAAAATAATTCTACAGAGAAAGAAAGGAAAAGAACCAAAGAGAGAATTTGTCTTTTGATAAAGCAGATCGTAGAAATTAAGTGTTTGTCATGATCTTGGCCATTTGTCTATATTCAGTTTTTCCTCAAAGGTAATTTCATTATACTGGGATCAATAATCCTGTGAAATATAATTAGCTTTGCTATTTGATGTAAGACAGAATGTGGTCCAAGTTTAAATAGAAAGATAATGGCTTTTGTCCATTCTTTTTCCTCTCAAAATGCAACAGTAGTGTCAACATAGACCAAAATCTGTACTCTCAAATAAATGCATGGAATTTCTCTTGTCAGTGGAAACTGAGCAGGCAAATTCTTCTGCAACAAGTTGAGATGGACATGTGTATCATGTATATT
Source organism: Formicarius rufipectus (assembly GCA_013399695.1). NCBI lineage: Eukaryota > Metazoa > Chordata > Aves > Passeriformes > Formicariidae > Formicarius > Formicarius rufipectus. The sequence continues at coordinate 3,652,018 of VXAU01000433.1, read as the reverse complement.
AGCAGAGAAGAAAGAAGATTCATATAAGTCTCAATGTCACATATATCTTAGTAAAAATGGAAGAGGACTCTGTTTCATCTCTTTTATTCTGAAACTACAAACGTGAAGACTGACTGCTGAAATAAATCTTTTTAGCAGAATGTCAACTTTACTTTTATTACTAAGAGATATTTCAAAAACATTACTGGAAAAGGCACTTTGAGATCTCACTGACATTAGTGAAAGTCTGGTTTCCAAAGGAAACAAAAAACATAATGATCTTATGAGGCAAAGGTAAGCTGAACGAATATGTCCCTCTCACTGAATTACATCACCATACTGCCTTTTCATTTGTCCTTGCAAAGAGTTTCACCTGAGGAGCTCGAGGAAGTTCAAAAGTATCTAAGCGGCAGAAGGAATAAGTTCCTGTTCTATGAATTACATCATGATACTGTGTTTTGATCTGTTTGTCCTTGAGTGGAGTTTCATCCAAGGAGTTCAAGGACGTTCACAAGTAACTGAGTCTCAGAGAGTAGAGAAAGGGATAAACATTGACTGACTCATTCACAGTCATTCAAAAATCAATAGAAAGGCCCAGAGCTCACGTTTTCTGGCTGCTTCGGCAGCTGTGCTGCTGATTCATGAATACACTTGAGATTATGCCTGGTTTGGGCACGAAAGTTCATTTTGAACATATGAGCACTGATTAGGTGCTCAAAGTAGAGAAAATACCTAAGCACACTTTTGAATCATGATCTAACTTCATTTGCCAGGGACCTTGGTGAACCTTGAACCGCAATAGATTTCTGCACCCATTCAGTTGGCAAACAAGAAAGCTTCAGACTCCGACCTCATCCAAACACAGTCATGACTGCAAGAGAGAAAAGAAGACAAATCATGTTTATTTCATGAGAGTGGCCACCGTCTGCTGATGACTATAGGTAGTGGTTTAAATTAGGGTGTTGAAATGCATCTCAGCCCTGGCTCAAGCCTTATTTATGTGTGCACATTGGAACAGCCCTGGCACAAACACTCAGGCAGCCTGGCAACTTAGAAGCAGATTAGATAAGCTCCAGAAAGGTGCGGTGAACTGCTGGTAGGGGGACACAGAAGGGGAAACAGGTTTATTCAGTCCAAGGCATCTGTCAGAGCCTCAAGTGAAGTCTGGAAGCAGGGAAACTAGTGATGTCAGTCCCAGAAGTGCCTGACAAGGTGCTCCATTGGTTTCATACAATTAAAAACAATCAATAAAACATGGCCTAAATAATGTTCTAGATTTCTAGCATCCTATACAACTGTCTTGTTTGAAGTTTCAGTCTAAACTTTCTACTTCTGTCTTTATCAAAATAGTATTTCTACAGCAATGTACGCAACACAGTTCAGCTAAATCAAAGAGACCACTTGGTAGTGGGAGTTGTGAAGATCAGTTTCTAATGTCTGTGTATGACATGTGATTTATTTCATCTGTAGCCAAGCACAGTGCCTGAGCAAAGCATTTCCAAATGTCTATCATTCGTCTCCCATGTGGCATTTTCTGGTCACTGGCATTACAGTTGAGTTTATTTAGAGAAACTACCCTCAATAGGGACATAAATTTTCCTCTGTGGTACCAAATAACTTCAAAGAGACTGTGCACCTAGATGAGAAGTTTATAACACAGAGTCATATTTTCAAAAGTACTTAGTTGTCTGAGTCTATATTTTATTTTTAATCATCTGCCAAAATATCAGTTTAGGGTTTTTTCGTAGCAACATCTGGAGTAAATTCAAGCAGCTCTCGGATGCTATGATTTTACAACACTACACCATAATACTAATAGAACACACCTAAAAAAATTCTTTGTGTTCTCTTAAGCACTGCCTGTTTAGAAGAACAAACTAATTTTGTGGAGACAAAGCAGGGTTTTGCACATCATAGAAGGATTATTTTAAAATCTATTCAGTTACATGGATCAGTTTGCACCCATTTCCATCAACAAATATTTGAAAAGTAACATTAGACAATTTGCTCCACATTTGTAAACCCTAGGGAACTAGATTTCAGGGAGGAGAAAGAGATAATGAAAGTAAGCAATATTACAGATTACACTGAGCCAAGTCTGTTTCCACTCTGTTTCCAGATTTGCAAATGGAGAGGAAAGTAAAGAGTTCCCTTGTTTGATACTTAGTGAAATCCTAATTAGTTTCAGAGTCCTGGGGAAGGAAGTAAACTTGAATCCTAGATAGGGATGAATCTATGTAGACATTTTCTCTAAGGTTCCTAACAAACAGGAATAAGCATTGCAGGAAAAGATTAATTTGTGTGACGTAGATAGAGGACCTGTTTCCAAAACGTTTTCAGAACACTTGGGAAAGTACCCTCTCACAGCTGCAACTATTATAGCTCTAGTAATGTATTGCTACTTCTCCTGTACTAACAAACAGCATCATCAATAAACTCTATTACGCTTACCTGTAAAAGATCCACCTGCATCCTATAGCAAGAAAGTCAGAACCTGCCCTGACACACTATGTAGTATCAAGATAAAGGAGAAGACATCAAAGTTCCATTTTTTTAACTAATATGAAGGCAGCAATAACAAAATATATACTGGTCTACCTTGAAGTCCTCTACGTTCATACAAAGGGTACATTGACCAGGCTGATACAAGAAATTAGAAGAGTAATTCTATCTTCATAACAGCTGGAAAGGAAAAGCCAGGCTGACATGGTGGCTTAGTGAATTAAAATTTTATCCCATGAGACCCTGGTGGTACAGCTAGAGCAGCACTATTTTCACTGTCAAGTCAAGTCATGCCCACATAACTTCTGTTTCTGGGAAGGAAGAAATATTTGCATTTATTTAGCTTTGCACCAAGAGGCAAAAATTCCCATGAAAACCATGAATTACTTGTTGACTGAGTTTAGCAGCAAGAATGCCTAACTGTGAAGTCAAATGTGTTGCACAAATTTGTTTATTCCTCCAGGTTCACCCTGATTCCATTTTGCATTATTCCCCGAGGTGGACAAAACTCTAAAGTTTGAAAGTAAAATTAGGGTCAGAGTAGTATACACAGTCATTTCCATATGCATCCAAGTTTCACAGCATGGAAATCCTAGCTGGTTTGAAAATAAGCTAGAAATACTATGAGAACAGATTATTTTCTGACTGTTGGGTGTGTTTGTTTTATCTCCCTGGGGAGAATGTGGGTTCCCTAAGCCACACTCTGAACTTAGATTCTTTACCGGGAAACCCTAGAGAGGAAATTCTAAATTGCAGCTTTCTGCTAGCTGTTCTTGGCAGCTGAGACTAGGAAACCTGCAATGTCTGGTGCTCTCCCTGAAGCCAACAGGATTTCTGCAAAGGACTGAAGGGATTTCCCATCAGGAGTCAACACAGATGTTATTAGTAAAAGTTATGATGGATAACTCTTATTCTAAGCATTCTTCTGTTCTTATAAACAGGGAAAAGCCACCTAGCTCATTTCAGGAAGAACAAACACAATGGCATTGGTATAGGTTCATGGATACCTGACCAGATCAGGTGCAGAGATGAAAGGCCTTAGATAGATACTATTATTTCCCTCAGTGATTTTGCATCCTTTCTTTACGTTGTTCACTAAATACAATAAAACTTGGCAATATTTTAGCTTGACATCTTCTCTTTAGCAGTTTTAAAGAAACAAATATTATCTTCTTTCAGGTTTTAAAGGGACTTTGGGTAAATCAAACACAAAATTCCAATTAATTCAGAAGTGCTCTGACACACCTCAGCTTTCAGCTTGTTGAAAGAGAAGACTCAATGTTCACTGACTACCTCAACAAACTACTGCCCAGTAGTCTATTTCGTCATTTGATTTGATATCTGATAACTCACATTTTTAGGCAGCATATCTACCTGCTCTTCTCAAGTTGTGTATATCAAGAGGCCCTGTCTTTCCTCTAAGATTGTGCAATTTTTTTAACTACTTAGAAGAAAACAGGAGCATGGCTACTGCGTCTGCTGGAGAATACTGGATGAATAATTACATACATCAACGTAATCATCTAGTAACATCAACTATTCTAAAGGTAAGCCAAGCACAGCTGGAGATGAGAGATGAAAGGTAAGAAAGAAGATTTCAGGACATAGATCTGCTTCACCTGAGCTTGTTTCTCTCCCTAGTGCAAGCTGAAGATGTGCCATTGGGAGAGAGGCTGTTGCTCTGGACATCTTTGGTGTTCTGAAACATCTGGACCTCTGCAGCATAACCTGCCACAGTTGAGCATCCTGCAGAGCTGCAGAGCTCTCTTTCATATCACCACACAGTACATGCATCTCCAGTGAGATGTAGGATGGGGTTTTACCTGAAAGCTGTTGCCATGTGATAATCTCTATTTCTTCTTGTGAGGAAGAAAGGACTGTGGGTCCTGTTTTGTGGCAGAAGTCTCATTTATTTGAGCTCACATGGAAAGCTGATTGAAACTAAGTTGTATTTAGGAACATTAGTATTTTGTGGCAGAAGTATCATTTGTTTGTGCACAGATGGAAAGCTGAATGAAACTAAGCTGTGTTAGGAACTTTAGTAAAAAACGAAAATCAATCACTGAAAACATACAGAAGTCAACTATTACTTAGGCTAGTTTGAAGTTAGTGAATAGATCAAAGCAGTTAAAACAAAAATAATGACTTACAAAGAGTAATGATAGACAATAAGAACCTGTACAAAAAGAAATAAAACACCTGCCTGAACTTGAGGGTGGCAAGGGAATTACCCACAGTGAAACATATTTCCTGAAACATGTTTACATGAAAATTGCTTAGGGGTTGAGAGCACAAAGTAATTAGCTGAAAAATAAGTAGCTGGGTGAGGTCAGACAATCTGTTTGTCTAGTCAGTGTTTTAGGGCCAATGCAATGGGAGCAGAGAAAGGGAAAGGAGGACACCGCAGGTAAAAAATAATAATAAAAAAAAAAAAAGGCAAAAAACCCCAAACAAATTTAAAAAAAAGCACAAAGAACATATTTTCCAGGGTCAATAGTAACGCATAAAACTACACTGCTTGAATTATTAGAGCTGATCTAGGATCTCTCACTGTAATGCCTTTCCAGCAGAATATGCAGTTCCTATAAAGTTGTTGCTTTCCAGATGAAAACTACATTTAAACATAATTTTCTGGGGAAAACAGTATTTTGAGTTGTTGAATTGACTTGAGCTATTTAATTTTAAATCAGTTAGTTAAATTGGCTTTTCTTCCTATGGCATTGCCATATATTTTTTTGCCTCATATGAGCTCTAGACCAAGCACCCTGCTGTCTTAGGTCTGTGCTGGACACTGTGGCTTGACAACATGTCTAGTGATGCAAAACAGTCAGAACCTGATTTTTGACATGATTCTTCATAAAATTCACTTGAACAGAGTTTTTACTAAGAGGTATAATTTAACCAGAAAGCTTGGCCCTTCAAATTAGAATGAATGTTGACTATCATGAGGCAAACCCAAGTTTCAGTGGCACCAGACAGTGTTGGTCACATACCATACTGAGTATTGATGGGCTGGAGTATTACAGGAATTATGAGCAGAGCTCCTTCAACACTCAGAAAAAAAATCACATAAAGTTTCTGAGATTCAAACATAGGCTGTCACATATGACAATAATGATCATATGAGTCTGCCCTTTCAAGCTTTTCCCTTGCTAGTCTTTCTCGCAACCAACTTTCTACAAGAAAGTGTTATCCTAAAATGGTAGCCCTGATAAAGACATTGATGGCATTTTAGGAAACATCAGTTGCAGCCTTCAGCCTTTTGCATCTCAGGCAGATGTCCCTTCATTTTCTTTGCAATGCTGCTGTATACATCTCAGTCTCCTGGAGTGTCATAAGCTTGCAGACACTTGAGCAATTTCAGGTAACTTCACAGGAGAATAAATAGCATACAAGTGTGCGATACAGGTGGTATTTCCCATCTTCTAGATACTGTTTTTAAGCCCCAGCTTTTCTTTTACTAACACTGAATAAAGCTTTCATTTACATATTGTGCCCTGCCTACAACTAGTCTAGCCTTTATTGTAGGAACACATGAATTATTCTTATATTCTTTACTATACAGTACCTATGTTCTTACACTGAAGTATATGTTTGGCAAAACATCATGAGAGGACAGCAAGTCTTCTTCATCCCTTGGAGACCACACTCTCACCATTTTTCCAAGCAACCACACAGGAAACAGGACTCTTTCCCTGCTGTTTTTGGCCTTTTCCAAATGTCTGCTTGTAAACCCAGCAATTCTGGGTGCAAAAGCTAATCTCAGTGAAAACTGGTTGCATTTTCTTCCTGAAGCCTAGACAGCAATGCTGTGGCTTAGCTAGAAGGAATGAAACTTAGCAAAGTCTTGCTTCAGGAAACAAGCATATACTTAAACACCATTGACTTAAATTTAAAGCCTTCATACTACTCTTGAAGGGAACCTTTCCTGATCAGGGATTTCATACTTAACCAATTTACATTGTTGAGCTCCATTTATAGGCTGCCTGGAGTCCCTGCAGATGAATGTAGGCTGTGAGTTTAGCACCCTTTCACCATAATGGGTATCTTCTAAGAAGCTGATTCCCTTCATCACTCTTCATGGCTATTTTACCCCATTATCATAATGCCATATATAGGCAGAGTTAAAGAAGAAGAAGAAACAAATTAAATTACCAACTGATGGCAAGAGCCCAGACCTGTCCCACAATCTGCCCACCCCATCAACTGATAAAGTCCTGGCATTTTGCCAGGAATGCTGGCATAAGAAAAGCAAAATTAGGTAAGTATTCCTGTCTGTGCAAGTCAAAGTCAGAAAATTTGGAGTCTAATGGTAAAAAAGAAGAAATGAGTTAACATCCCAGGGACTTTCCACTAAGAACCTTCTGTTGGGGCACCTGGAATTGAAATCTTAGGAGTAAGCATAAAATCATCATAGGAAATATTATGGACTAGCCCAGGTCATACAAAAAGAGGAGAGCCCCAAGTCCCTTAGTCTGATCCCAAAAAAACGTTGGATCACCTTCTCTGCGTTTCTGGAGGAAATCCATTAGATGCAGGGACATTCAGTTGTGTACATGTGTAAGAGCACATGGGAGTTAAGGTCTGGGAATTTGTGATGGACTAGGTCATCTACTTCTCCTGTCACCTTTGGTGTAGAGTCTGTCCACAGACAGAACAGATACCAAGTCTGTCTCCACCTGCATGGACAACATCTGTGTCAAAGGGAAGACAGGACCTGTAACTCCAGTGTGACAGTCTGCAGGGACAATGGTAGCAGCCCTTCACAGCAAGTCTTGCAATGCTAACTAGGCCAAGGCAAATGCCATTAGTGAAATGTCCTGTGGTGTCAGCTCTGATTCCTTCAAGAGGGGAAAGCTGTGAATGACCTTGTGCATTGCTTTTCCTTCCACAAGCAAGGATAGGAATCACTGAGAGTCCACAAAGGCACAAGCAATCCCTGCTTCTGCATCACTTTCTTCTTTTGATAGCCAAGCATCACACATGAATAGATCCCCAGAATAATTTTTCTATCCATCTTTCACTCTGCTGGTTTACACCACTGTAAGTAAACGGACAGACCTACTGTTTCTATTCCATATATGACAATCGTCCTCTAAACAGAAAATGTATTTGATACATATTCAGCTATCAGCTTTAATTTTGTACTAAGAAGAGGCACTTTTAATTGTTACCAGGAATGTGTGTCAAAGGGGAAGGAACCAAAAATACCTCTGGAAGCAAAAAAAAAAAAAAAAAGAAAAAGAAAAGTAAAGGGGCAGCACCATAGGTGCTATTCTAGCAGCACATGTATATCTGTTAACCTTAAGGACTTGCCAACAGTGAGGGCACATGTTTTAACTAGCTGTAAAGTGAATGTGCCTATCGGCCAGATTTTTATCTTAGTTATAAGTATGTAAAGCAGAAATAAACTTCTTTGAAGTTGTTAGACTTATTTTGGATTTATAGTACTCTGAGATCAAAATCGGAACTGCGTTTTTAATTGAGAAGAGCAGAACAATGAAAGAGGCATAAGATTCAGATGACAATGAATGCAACGAGATCCCTAGCATAAAGTTCAGTTTTTCTGTGCACAGTATAATGAAGCAGGGAAACATTGCTGGCTAGATGGTTAGTATTACTATGTAATGTAGTTAGTATATAAATTATTCTGTGCAGACACACACGCCCTCACATGATATTTCTTTGGCTTGCATTTTCATGAGTTTCTTTGTTCTGCAAAACAAGCAATAAAACAAAGTATAGAAGTGAATAATAGGTATCCAAATACATACATATTAAATATGCTTGGAAGCATAATGATTATTTTTGAAAACTGTTTTCTGTATTATGTGCATCCTAGAATACATAAGACAAACAAATACATGTTTTTTACTTCTGAAATAATAATTCAAAGCCCCTCTCTTTTAAGCAAAACCAAAGAAATATGTAAAATTCTGGTATATATGTAAGGGAATGCCTTCAGCCAGCATTATAGAACATTGTAGCATCAACATGGTGTATGCCTTCTTCTCTTTCCCATAAGAAAATAAAATTAATTAATAATAGGAAAATACTGATGATCAGTGAAGCACCCCATGTAATACATTGACTTTGTTAATCTCTTGAGATGAATACAGAAGCTAAGACAAACACACAGACAAAGACCATAATTAATGATGGGTGAAATTAAAGTTTTTTTATGTAACAATGGTATATTTATGTACCCAAAAGCAGCTAAACAAAAATTGTTTGCTAAAACCTATACCTCTTTGACTGAAATTGATGCTTCTGATTGTTTCAATGTTGTAGAAAGAATTTTCTGAGTTTTATTTCTAGTTTGTTTAATGGGATCTGAATATAAGCAGTCCTCCAAAGTCAGGCTTACTCTGCTAAAGACTCTGAAAAGCATCTTTTCCTCTGATAAATGTATCTGACTCCTAGACAAGTAACTTTTCAGTTTCCCAAACAAGAAGCCTGACACATAGAAATAATGATGCCAGAAATGCAGTGATGTCCTGTACCGAGTGCATATGAAGGATCCTTTTCTGCATGTTACTTGTGAATTACCAGTGAATTTGAATTTTAGTGAATTTTACCAGTGAATTTTACCAGTGAATTTTACTTGTGAATTACCAGAGAATTTGGGTAGTTTAAAAAAAACCCCAACCAACTATTGAGGAGATACAAAACCACCCCAGCAACAGTGTAGGTTGTTTTTTGTTCAAACAGCTGCCATACCCATATGTTCTGCCAGGAAACTTCTTTAGGTGGGTACAGTAACTAGTTTGGAGAAACTCCACCACAAAATGCATATTGTTTCAAAAAGTTTGTATTTCTGCTGTTCACAGGCAACTGGCCATGGCACACACTGTTCATTAGGAAACATCTGTCTGTGGGTTTTCACAGATGCAAGCATTTTAAAGCATGATAATGATTCTGAGAGTAGATAACGTTGAAACAGCTATATGCAGGCAGATTTTAATGACTAAATAGAAGTCACATGGAAAATTCATGTCATATATGAAATGTCAACATGCTGATGTACCGGAAGACAGAGAAGAACATCCAGCCCAGCAACTGCTTAGTGTTTAAAGGCCAGAAAGGTACTTCGGCGCAGTGGAGAGTTTCCCTCTCTATTTGACAGGAGAGAAAAAAAAAAAAAAAAAAAAAAAAGAAAAAAAAAGACAGAAAAAGCCATTAGAAAAAGAACATAATCTGTAGGAAGACATTTTATCTAAGATTGACCTGGACAGTTTTAACCTAAAAAGGATATAGAAAGAATGGTAATTTTAAGGTCTAATTCTTTTACCATGAATTGTACAGCACTTACACATCCTGTGTGAATCTGACTCAGTGAAACTCAATTTTGGAAAGAAAAGCACTTATTCCAGATTCTGACCCAAAGAAACTAGGGTTTGGGACTAATGTTTCATGGTCTTCAGACCAAGGGATGCTAATCCCAAAAAGGTGAATAGGAAAGAAATGTTTCTGTTTCAGTGTGTGACACACACAGCAGGCCAAAAATTCAGCCTCAGCTATCATACAGTGGTTAGGCATTGAAACTAGAACACCAATCAGCAGAGTCCCCAGTTTTTAACATCACACTGGGTCTGTGAGACTTGGAATACTATCACCTATCCCTCAGCCCACAATCCCATTAAGGGAAACTGAGTTCAGTTCTAAAAATGTGCTAAACATTTATTTTAGATTCTCAGTTTTCCTCTGGAGTCAGTGGCAGTCCAAGGCATACAACTTTTCATGGGGTTGAGCCTTTAAATAAAAGCTTCCTGCAGTCTAACAAGTAGAGTTTATGCATCAAACTATGATCATGAATGATGCATACACCTAGAAAAAGTCATCAGAGAAAAGCTGTGTCATATTTAATTGGAACAATATCTCTCATGTATATATAAAAAATATTTTATACAGAAGGAAATCCAGCATAACCCATCTCTGTGACTTATACAGAGACATATAAAATAGATCTACATGCTAATTAAATATGACAAATTAAGGAAAATATTAATCCTTGATTCTCTAAGATTACACTTCTGTAGTATCTTCTATCACAGAATGAGGCTAGGTGATAGCATTCTGCTGCCACCATCCCTGTTATGCCTTTATAGAGTCTTAGAGATTCTCAGTAGTCTCCATAAGAAATATCAAAGCACAGATAATTTAGCACAGATAATTTGATGACGCAGGATTATTTCTGCAAGAAGGACCCATTGATCTGTGTACAGTAGGGGCCTACAGCTGCACAGCAGAAACTGCATGGGACTGGCACAAGCACAGGTGAAGGAGGGACTGTATCCCTCCAGACCATCTGATACAGGGATATCTGACTGTGTAGAGTGAGAATATAAAATTTACTGCAATGGCCTTTATCACTATACTTGCAACTGAACTGTGTCTGCAGTAATAAAAACCATGGTATGAGTGCCAAAAAAGAGCGATAGACAACAGAAGTCAAAAAACCCAGGACACTGAGGTGCTATGAGTGCATCTCTCTCACAGTCTAAGCACAATCTTGATAATTTTGAAAAGCTTTGAACCTCAGAAGCAAATTGTCAGAGTGCAAGAATCATGTTAAAGTACATCAGTGTTAACATTCAAACGGTGATGGCAACAATTCTTCAACACCTATTCTGGCAAATCCATCACTGCCAAATGATTTACCTCCTGCCACCTCTTTCCCAAGTAAAATGTAACAAGACTCTGAGAACCCCAGGAAAGTGATAGAGCAGGTTGTGGGATACATACGGTTTTAAAAAATATCGATCAATTTTATAATGTCTTCCCTGCCAACAGGTAATTCTTACAGTATCTGCTACTTCCATACTTTACTGATGCTGTCACAGGCATGAGTGGACATACAGAAGTTGTAGAGTTACATCGCAATCTTAAGAAATCAAATAGGCTGGCACAGCAATGTACTTACCTGAATGCTCATCAGCTTGAGATATTACAGTTTGAATTCTTTCACTACCATATCAGAGAGTTTGCAGGCAAATGGAACACCGTCAGTGTTATGTATCTAAAAGGTTGCAATCTCTAAGCCTTATAACATTGCCGTAGAAGAAGACCCCTGCTACAATCACACTGATTGTGTATGCATAGTCAGAAGTTGTAGATTTCATTGTTCTTTCTCTCCTACCTGCCGAGTAATTTCTTAACATAGCAGATTTTCTTGAACTACAAGGACCTGATAACAACAACATACAGATCAGGTAGATGCAGTATTTAGACAGATGCTAAAGCATCTAATTATGCATTGAAAACCATAGCAAGTGCTGGTATTCTTCCTCATTTAGTAGAAAGGACACATAAATTGTATCATTTAAGTGAAAGATAACTTTTCAATGCAAAAGAGGTCAAAACCAAACAAAACACAATTGAAATATAATTGTGCTGAAGATGTAAGGCAAATTGAACACTCGCCAATAACAAGAGAAAAAATGGGAAGGAGTATAAGACAGTATCATAGTTTTTTCTCCTTAAAACAATTTATTTGATTCCTTATATATAAGCCAAATGCGATTTTAAACCTGAACCTTACCAGAAATATTCCCAGATATTACATCTTTCTCAGAAGACTAAAAGGCAAATTTGACTATACTGTAGGTAAGAGAGAGCAAATACATTATTGCTTAAAATTCAACCCCTAAAAGTACAGCTAGATTAAAAAATTGTTCTTACATCTATGGAGCCTCTGATGTAGATATGACGTAGCATATACAGGTGTTCTCTGAGTGTGGGTGACCTCTTCTAAAACCTTGGAAAACTTTGACACCTGTTTAGTTCTTAGAAAATTCAGTTCAATGAGGACAATACCCTGCCCCCTTCAAATACACTTATCTTATTTCCCTGGTTTTTGTTAAGATTTAAGGGGAAAAGAAGACTTTTGGGTTTACAGTGAATTAGAATAAGACAACAACATATGGAGAATCTCAAACAAGATTATTTTAAAGATAGTCCACTATCTGCTTTTAAGTTTATAGTACTGCAACTCAGTGAAAAAGCATTTTCATTGTTTTTATATGAAATAGCTGAAACTGGTAAACATCCAAAATTCATCATGAATTTGGTTGTTGTAGGTAGAATGTATGGTCAGTGATTCAGTGTTAATTATTTCCACCTATAATGTACTTCTAATTTATTAACTCAAAACAGAAAATAAACTGGTTTTGAAATAAAAATAGGTATAACTTTAGTTTGTACTCTTTACCATAAATACCTGACAATGCAATAACCTGCTGAACAAAAGAAAGTAAAAATAGTTAAATTTAGTTCTGCTTTTATACTTTTTCCTAACCGCATTGACTATATCCTTATTTAGTGTCTCTGCTATCAGCTGTGTTATTACTCCAAGGCAAAAAAAAACTCCTCCTGTTCTTTTGCTAGGATTTAATGTTTAGACATAAATGTTCTTAATCCCTAAGGATTTGTAGAACAAGCTGTCATTTTAATCCATCATGATGCAACTTGCCTATGTCTGAAGAAACTTCACCTATTTCTTTCTAGGTGAAGTAAAATGATGACTGTCAGATGGGAATAGAATCACTGCTCACTTCTGCTGCAGACAAATTCAGGCATGGATGAACCAACCAGCTCTTGATATCTTTTCTTGTATACTGCAGAAAGGACAGTGCCAGCCCAAGCAGGTTCATCAGTTGCCTGCACACAGACTTACTTCTAAGACTTTAAGCAATTGTAAGGATCAAACAATAGTTAGACTAGTGCACCCTTGCACAGATAAGCACTGACTTTCACCAGAAGATCAGTACAGGATGTAGAAATAGAAGCCCAGTGTCTCAGTGTTCTCATTTACACAAGGGCACTGTACAAGACACATCACCCATTGTATCAGCTGTGGCTTCTCTGAAGCATTCTCATACAATTCCTACTTAAAAAAAAAAAAAGTGTTATCTGTGTCACCACACAGATTAAAACTGATTTTTATATTCCTCATGTTTACATTAATGCATTTTGTGCATGACATTAAATGGATTAAGTATCTACCATGTTGAATACATTTGTGGCACAGGGAGCTGGATGCTGTTCTTGGCTGTGTCACTTTGAACGATTCTAGTAGTCTCACTCCCAGTTCTTGCAGACATCAAATGATGACAGTAATAGCTACCTGCCTCACAAGAGAGCTATGAAATACTCTTCATTCATGTTTGTAAGATGGTTTTAGAATTTCATACAGATGCTTTTCATACAGACCTTTTGTAGGTCAATATTGCAGCATCAGAGTCCTCCTTTGCAGAACCTGTTCTCATTAGAGTCAAAAAATGACATCCAGATGTTTACAGTCACATTGGAGGGGTGAGAGAGGATGATTCAGATAATAAGGTTTTTGCTCTTAACCTTTCAAATTACAATTCTACAACCCTGTTTCTTTTCTCATTCACTGAGGGGAAAGCCTGCCTACGGATGTAGTAAGAAACAATTGATTCCTCCCTGGGCTCTATATATGAGAACAACAACGTTATGTGGTGATAGTTATTCATCTCTTCTACTCAGAGAGAGCCTTGGAAAATTTAGATTAAAAAAGTAACAATTGACTGTCAGACACTCTTCTTTCCCCATTGCCAAAACTTGGCTGAACTATATATCCCTTTGTGGGAGGAGCAGAGAGGCTCTAGTTATTCCCAGTACAACTTTTCTGTGTTGCTACTTGAGTTCACAACAAAGATTTTCTGTGTTGAGAAGGTCACTCATTCTTCACGTGCTTGATGAATGGCCAAGCCAAGTCTTTGGGTTCAGTGGCTGAGAGGACTATAACCCTTTCAAAGCAATGAGTCACTTCCAGATTAAAAGGCAAGAAGCTTAATTTGGGAGTACTATGCTTGAGTTCTAGATTTGCACATTGAGAAGTTTGCTGTCCTTGTGTTCTGCTGCAAGAAAAAGCATGAAAAAATGGGTCCAGTCACAGCCTGGCAGCTGAGGTTTATTTATTTTGAGCCCTACCCGAAATCCTCAGCAGAAAGTAAATACTAGGAAGTATCTTTGGGTTTTTTGTTTGGTTGGGTTTTGTTTTGTTTTTGGGTATTTTTTTGTCTTTTAACCCTACAAGAGTGTCACAGGACAATTAGAAGGACAGTTGGAAAATGCCATTATGGGCTTGTTTCAAAATGCCATTTACTTCTGTCTCACTCTACTTTTTAAAAGGATTTGTAAACCATATAATCTGCCAGTGATAACAAGCCAGTAGAAAAATCCAGGAGCTGAGATTTGGATGATCATGGGGCTTTTCCTCACCAGAACTGCCAACCATAGGGTGTGCCTGACTAAGTAGCGCCCTTCAGCTCCTTGCATTTCTATCTGATTTGACTGTTCATAGGACAAGTTTGTTGGAGATACTGAAAGTATGAACATGGCTGAACACAAAAGGGTCTTCATTAGCATCTTCAGGAAATACTGTATCATGTATATTAAGCCTTTTGGCAGCAGTTCCCAAATACCACCTAAAGAAACAAACAGAAGACTCTCAATTGGATAAGAATGTGTATCATTTCAATTAGGATTATTTGAGTGAATATACTTTTTGTTTTCTTTTTGTGGATACCCAGCAATGTGGGGGAAAAAGAGAGTTATTAGATAGCTGGAGGACGGGAATAAACAAAAATCCTTTTCTGGCTTATAGAAATTTATTATCAAGCATAGAACCCATGAATCCTGTATTTCATCCTCTGTCACTCAAAGGGGTATCTAGACTCTCATGAGTCACTGCCATCAGATGAGAAGTAAATTTGAGCTTCCCACAACAGACCTGATACTATAAAAATACAAGGAGGCTACATCAGCTTGTTCATGTTCTGACCCTCTAAGTTGCACTAATTAAGAAAATCAGAGTCAATAGAATTAATTAGATTATCAAAGGTGAAAAACCAATAAATGGGAAATTTCATTGCACTCAATTCCCTTCTCATCTGTCAGTGAAAGGATATGATGTTGCTAGTGCCTATAACTAACATGACTAATTGTGCAAGTGCAGGCTTTACAGACTGCAAATAGAAACAAAGACTCTGCAACAGCCAAGATAACAACGAGTCACAGGATGAATCATATCGGTGGCTGTGGGAATGGATTTCAGGACTTTCATGAAGCTATGTGACCTGGCAGGAGCCCAGGTGGGGTGAGAGAAGAACTGAGACAAAGAAGATTTGATGGAGAGAGACATCAATGACATGCCTAGTATTATATGTGAAAGAGGGAGAGATTGGAAATAGATTTTTAGTGTCATTGTCACAAAGGTGGGAGCTAAATCTATGGGAATAACTAAAATAATCTTACTTATTCATTTATCTACCCACACACGTACACACCCTTGCTGACTTCCCAATTGATGTTGCAGCCAGGGAAGAAACATTGAATTCAAAGAGAGGCTTATTTGTGTTTTATTTCTCATCCAGCTGTACCCAAGAGGTGCCAGGAGTCTTGTGAGAAAGGCTCCTTTCAAAAAGAAATTGAACTGTATTTCAGGCAGTGTCAATTATGGTCCTCTGAAACCTCCAGTTATTCAAAAAATACTTTTTTGCTCACTAAGGCAGCATGGTAACTTAGCATTATAATGTGCTACATTATCAGAACAATTTATTAATAATTCCTGTACTGTGATATTTCCAAATACCAAAAAGTGAAAACTTCATGAAGAGAAAACTGCTTAATCACTTTTTTTCCTTTTAAATTTGCGTTTTTCCAAGTCAGCTTTTTACAGCTTAACCTTTCCATTAGCATTTCACTTCCCCCAACCTCAAAAATCATGCTCTGTCACTAATAGCTGTGGAGCACCAGGAGGTACCATGGCTGGTCTGTTCTGTCTATGTGCTGGCCTACCAGCTACTACCCATGTCACCATTAGTCGATGGACACCCTTATGATCCTTTTCCTCAACAGGGACACATCTCTCAGACGTATCCCGCTCTCCAAATACTGGCTTTCCTTAAACATGTAGAAGTTTAATATCTCTGAGGTCTTTATGCCTTTTTCCAAAGAGGCTGAAATGGTTTGAAAGTTTTAGAAGACCACTGAGAAATCCAGCAGAAGAATTAAAAAAAAAAAAAATTGTATTGAAATTGGAAGCCTTGAATTTAAATGTCCTAACCAGTTCATGCCCTCAACTTAAAAATTATATTAACAATGTAGTTCTGAAGAAAAACAAAATGCAGTTACATCAGTTTTTTACTGAAGTGTAGTTCATACTTGTCAGGTACCTCAGGCAGCTATACCATAAGACAATGCCTATGCCATGCCTTCAAGGCACATAACCAAGCAAGAACTTCTGTTTGATCTGAATGTTAGTTTACCTGATATAGTCTATTTCTTTTCCGTGAGGTAGGAATGTATTTTCATTAAGAAACGGGCCCACTTTTAGTGGGTGCAATCACTAGTCCTTCATGCCTAGTAATTTGCATGTCAATGTCTTTCAGATCTGTGTGACCTGTTTTAGACAAAGTCAAGTCCTCTCCTGCCCTTCTAGTGCCTCCTGTGTAAGCAAGGGAGTACTCGTTCTCTGTTCATCACTGACAACTGATTCAAAAGGGTCAGCACAAATATTTAATTCCCTCAAGAACTTATAAAGGTAATTGAATAAAATTCCAGGGTTTATTTTCATACCTTGTCAAACACTCTACTTTATTTAAAAGATTTCCCTATTTAGCACTAGGGGATAATTGGAAGCATCTGACACAGCATCATTATTGCCACTGAGCAGGGAATGGCTGTTAGACTACAGATAATGTAGATGACTGTCTATCTGGCATGGGTTTGGAAGCACAATAGATTCTCATCTCTCTTGTGCATTTCTGGTATCTTTTGATACCAGCTATTATACCAAATCCTGTTATTTTGCTTGTTCCTTTCTTACATAATGAATGTAGCACTACTCCAGCACCAGTGGGTTTCATAGAAGCTGAGTGCCCAGGACTGTGGCAGCTCCCAATAGGGGAGGCCAGCCAGCACTCAGAAGCCAGGACCTAGCCCAATATTCCAGCCAGGAGAAGCATTTAGAGGCATCAGGGCAGCTCCAGCCCCAGCCATAGGCACTGAACACCTCTTTGGCCATAAGGATGGGCAGAGGCTGAATTAGACAGCAGGTTCTGTAAGAAAGTTGGTAGAATTCACCTCCAGTATTGGTTACTATCCCAAATCACTTCATGTATGAATGGTTTTCTATACTTTTATTCTGGATATTGCACCTTGTGAATGGTGAATGAAGATGCACAAAAATTGATTTTTCTGGTTTTACAAGTTCACTGTATTTGTTTATTTACAAATGCAATCTTCTGTAGCATTCTCTGGATAAAATTCCAACTTCTCAACACAGAGAGTGTTTTCCCAAGAGATTTCTCTTCAGTAAGTTTTTTGTGCTTGATTAACCAGTCTTCACTGCACTTACCGCACCCAGCTTGTTGCCATTATTTTCTCCAGAATATTGCCCCAAATTGGAGGAAGAGGAGACCGGATTAAAAACAAGCTTTACTAAATTAATCAGCTGGTCATTTTGGCCCACAATAGTCACTATGTATTTGCATGTATTTTAAGGTATCAGAATGTAGAGGGAGTTAAACATAGGAAAAAAACCTAAAATGTTTCTACCTTACTAAACTCTTCTGTTGAGTATAGAAATAGAAAAAATAAATTACTTCATTAATTGTTCCTGACTTAACAGGGTTAACATAGCCTGTGTCAATATAGTCTGATCCAAAGATACTATTCTTGTTATTAGATGTCCTGCAGCTGCTTTCATTAAAAATCTCAATGCTCTGGGAGGTGCCGAAGTGAAATCTTGCGTAAGAGCAGTAATGTAAACAACATTATACCTCCCTTTAGCAGGAACTATTCACACACCTGTCCTTTTTGGAAGTGTTTCAGTTTGCTATTTTTATTCCCCTATGCTTGTGAACTTGTTAGGTTAAGGATGGGGAGTTTTGTGTTTTGGTTTTGTTAATTTTTTTTTTCCTTTTTGATACATGTGCCAGCTACACCTTTCCTCTAATCCTTACTTGATCTGAGGGTGGGCATATCTAATCACAGGAGTGTTCGAGGACCTCAGGGTATAGTGAATATTTTGCATGCTCAACCTACTTCCACTGTGCTAGCTTGCTGTTATCTTAGGCATGACTATTACCTCAGACTTGCCAAGTATTAGGTATGTGACATGATACATATTTTCCCACAATGTCTTGCTCTTCCTCACAGAAGTTAGTATCTCGCTCAGCCATGGGAAATACTTCTTTGTGCACTGGTACATTGACGACAGGAGTAAATAATATAAAATCTGCAACTCACATTGTCTAGAGTCTCCACATTTCACTATAGCACAAGTAAGTCTGACTCACCACATTTTGATTTGTCCCTCCAGGATTTGCAGGTGCCTCACTATGCTCCCCAATAAGTCTTTGCAGAGTGAGGCTGTTGGTCCATTCCACCATCCCTGAGTTGGCGCTTTTCTCCACGGTAAACCAAGGAGTCACAAATTAGAGATTTTATCTTAAAAAATACTTTCAGCAACTAAGTTTCTCTGTCAGCACAGTGAAGTCCTACCATCAGTGAAAATCCAGTCTCCTGCCTTCAGGGGGACAGCTTGGAGCCACTCAGCAGCTGAGAGCACTTTGAGTTCTCTCAGGTTTTTGATGCTTCTCACCATCACTTCACATAGTTCAAGTACAGGCAGGGACAGGGACATTATTGCTAGTGCAGTAATAATACACTTCAGTATTTCATAAAGGTTGTGACATGTCTTTTGTAATATATTTTCAAGCTTCCATAAAGACAGCAAAGCATAAACATGCTTAGTCATTAATGTTGAACCCTAGAAACAAAATGTTTATAAAACAAACAATACTGTAACACACAGTTAAATCCCACCACTGTCACATCTGTTGACAGCAACAACGGGGTATATCAGCTCTCTGGAAATATTTTCCCTGTGTTGTGAGAGATGCCTAAAGACCAGGAGAAACCTGTGTGCTTGAGAGCTGGAACTGTAGCAAGGTAATTTCATTAGAGCCTCCCAGAGACAACCAAGCAACCCCATTTGCCCTGCAAATGCTTCTCTACGTTTTCAGTAGTTACCTAATCTTATGGTAAAGGATTATTGCAGTAAATAAGCAGTAATCCCAGTAATCTAAATTTAAGAACACTACATGATCAGCAGTAAATTTTATATATTGCAAAGTTTGTAGTATATTCTGAATTCTTCCCTTATTGGTGAGGATCCCTGCATTAACTAGTGACATAAGCAGGGCTTTGGAGATCAACCACATTACAGATGCACAGGCGAGGCACTAACTGAAGATGAAAAACCTCACAGTTTTCTAATGAAGTTGAATCAATATCTAAAATGCTCTAAATTCTGTCAACTGAAAATGTCATAGCAAAGCATAACCAGACTTAGATCATTACAACATGGATATGATACTCTCAGGCACATGGTGTGGACCTTGTGGATGGTCCTGCGCAGAGCTAAGGGTTGGACTTGATGATCCTTGTGGGTCCCTTCCAACTCAGCACATTCTGTGATTCTGTGATACTTACAACACACAATGCTGCTACTTAACAGGCATGAAAGAAGAATTGTTTACAAGTGGTGAGCTGCCCATCTAAAAAACATATTGGCAGTATTTTAAGTCAAACACTAGAAACTGTGTGACCCTCATCTATGTTACTGCTTCCAGTGGTAACACCATTGGAATATTAGCTGGAATTACGGTGGAGGAATTTTCCAGGGGAAAAAAAATCCCTGTTGCTGGCATAACCCCTACATTAGGATTGAATGCGATTTTCAAGAAAAATATTTCTTATATCCCTTGTGAGACAATGAACAGCAGGACTTTCATGCCAGTTCTGACATACCTTTACTGAAAGACCAGTGAAGCCAAGCAGTGTCCTGCAATTTTCTCACATAAAATAACTAATTTCTGAAGATCTATATTCTGATTATTAGTATACTTTAAAAATAATAATGGATAATTAAAACCAATTTACCTCTGAAATGATAAGGGAAAAAAAGGATTTGCTTTAAATTATATTTCTGCAAGCCAGATTTCACTGTACTTCTTTCTATACAGAGAAAGGTAGTAAATAAACAAACAAACCAAAACTTGACATGTCACTGAGATGTTGAATCAGTGATATCTGCTAAATAGAGAGTTTAAAATTGGCAAACAAAATTTTAATATGAAACATCTGATAAGATCAACTGTTAGGTTTGCAAACATATTTTGCTTATATTCTATTTCAGAAATTGTACAAAAAATGATTGACAGAGAAGTTTCCTGACACTAGGAGAGAAGGAAACCTTTCTAAAACTGTTACTATCTGCCATATAAGTTAATATTAAATGATTAAGTATAGGGTAACAAATTTAATCCACTACAGATTATAAAGGACAGCTGTAAAGAATGGGAGAATGACATCTTCCTCCAATTACCAGTAATGGTTTCAAAGATCACTAAATTCTGAAAGAAAAACCCTTACTGTACTGGTTTGGGACTGCACATGGTAGCAAATTGAGAAATATTTAATATATAAATAATTTTTCATGTGTACATATACATAAACACATGAATATATGAGCACCTTCACATCAACACAAATTGATTAATATTCATCATCCAAAACTATGAGGAATATTTGAAGAGAGATAGATTAATTACTGCATGTCTCCCATCTTATGTCTCATGATGTCCTCTTGGGACCCCAAACCTACTGTGGAATTGTATAGAAGTCTAGACATCTCGATGGATGTCCAAAATGCTTAAATCTCAAGAACTTTGCTACAAGTTTGTAGTTAATGTTTGGACAATTGGGAAGCCTACATGACTGCACAGTTGCTCAGAGACAGGCAAGCAGAAAATGGAGATCAGGGCATCTCAGCTCTTAAAGAAATGCACTCCTTATTTCACTTTAAATATTTTTAAGACTTAGAAAGTCTGTTAACTTACCTGAATCTTATCTACATGTTGAGAATAATGTATGCTGTACATTGACCTGCACAGGGAAGCTGTCTTGACATGAAACATGTGCATCACAAGATACTTAGGAAGGGAGTCTTCTTTCTCTAACAAAAAGATAGACTAAATTTTGATCATTTGAAGATAAAACAAAAATAAAAAAGTGAAGGCATTTAAACAATCCCTATTCTGCTTTGGGTTTTTTTGAGGGTGGCATCATTTAAGAACCAGCCTTTGCTGATCCCCATATTACACTTTCAATTTTGTGTTCAATATCAAAGAAAGTTATTTCTTAGAAACTATAATATATATAATAGTTGTTATTTTTTATTTCTGTCTTTATTTTCT
This sequence comes from Formicarius rufipectus, assembly GCA_013399695.1. Classification (NCBI taxonomy): domain Eukaryota; kingdom Metazoa; phylum Chordata; class Aves; order Passeriformes; family Formicariidae; genus Formicarius; species Formicarius rufipectus. Next base: position 3,630,242 of record VXAU01000433.1, on the reverse strand, counting down.
TCTTTTTCAGAAAATCAACTTGAAAATAAAGCCCATACATAAAAATTAGTTTTCCAGGATCAGCACTTTCCATGTCACATTTTTGACAAAAATTATTTTCTTCTAAAACAAATTACATCGCTTCATAAGTGATTCAAAATGCCAGCAGATTCCTGAACAACAGCAAACATAGTACTATAAGAAGGTCATTTCATTAGAACTAGAGGGCAATAAGGAGCTAATATTCAACACTGTTCCCTTTAGGTACATGTTTTAGTTACATTTGAGTGGGAAAGCAAGCTGTAAAAAAATTAGTAGCCTACATCTTTTCCAAAACCTATTAACTTAAATTATGAGCTAACTGAAGTTACTGAAAGTCTTACTTCAGAAATTAAATCTGAAATGAGTCCACAGTCCTGCAATGTGCTTCTTTCTCTCGTAACCAAATACTGCTCTGAGGTTCCAAGCACTGTAAACTGGGTATAGAGCAACTGTTGTTTACAAGTCAGTGTATGCAATCTCTTTCACAGCCAAAAATTATTATTCCATTGGGTTTTATTCCTCTTCAACTTATCTGTTCTTAGAGTGTTGCCATGTCTCCAGTGGGTTTTAATTGCCACTGGGGCTCAAGTAGATTCTGAGCAAGTTAAGGAAAACAGTACTGTGAATGTCACAAATAACAATTTTTTTAATAGCAGATATACCGAATTAAACTCTCTGTATAACAACTATATCAGGAACTCCAGAAGTCTTAGATACTCAACTAAATGTTTTCATATATTCTGAGTAATGAAGAAATAATAAAAGAAAGCAAATAAACTGCACTTTTAAACTATAAATATAAAAAGAATATTTGCTTTCATAGTCTGGCATTAATGCTTGAAAGCTAAAAGTATAAGCAATGACTAAAGGCCAAGGACAATAAAAAGAATGAAAAGGCAATATTTGGGGAAAAAAAACCCAACACCTGCTTTTCCTTTTAATAAATGAAGTAAGGTTTTTAATATGATGAAACATTCCCTCTACAAATTTATGAGCCAAATATCCAAGGAAACTATGTAAGAGAAGGACAACGAAAACAGTGACTTAATGCCTTATTAATTCATTAACATGCACCAGTCATCTGTAAAACATAAAAATAGTTTTGGAACCTCAAATATGGTATCACCAGTAAGGCACTATATGACCATAGCGTTTCTTTCTCTGTCACCTGAAGGATCTCTGTTTACCTGCTGTCTCTCTGTTTCTACTTCCTTCACACTTACATTTGGTTATCATACTGGATGAACAGAGCAGAAAACACAAGTCTTTCTGTTTCCTATCTTTTCTAAATTCAGAAGTATTTCTAAAGTTTGTTCCTACAGATTTCTGTCCCGAAGCTTCACAGGACTAGCTAGGCATGGCAAGAGGAACTTAATGAACTGGATTGGTTTTTTTTAAGCCACAGCCTCTGACCTGCTTGCTTTGCTATGTGTGGAAGTTACAATCATCAAAGCAGTTTCAGCAATACCTGTGTGACATTCCCAGTCCTAATTTCTCCATGTGGAGGAAATGGTATGTTGTCTTTTAGCAACAGCATTTTTTGTAATAGGATTAGTTTTCTTTGTATAGTGATTAGGAATGACAACATTTCTTCCTAATCAAAGAGAGGATGTTTCTTTTCAGTTTCTATGCTTATCAGTGATAGGCAAAATTGTGGTAGTCAAATATCCAGAATTAGACGCTATACCCATTACTAATGTGAAAGTCTTTCAGAGAAACCTTAAATACTGAAGGGTGATTTTTATCTTGTAAATACCTGTAAGTAATCCCATTCTTCTTGCTGACTCTGATTTAGTACAGCTCTTCTTGCTGTGGTCCCACGAGTGTCAATGCTGTGTGAATGGAAATGCTACTCGCTGAAGATTTCCCAGGGACAGCTGTGGTAGCAGACTTGTGCAGACCTTTCACAGATCTAAAGGACTATACAAAGAAAAAGTTCATCTGGCTCCATGGCATTTATGGGAATACAAGTGTAAAGAGGCTCAGTTTCAAGAGTTTTTGTTGTTTACATGGTGGTTTTTACATCTTTCCACCTACTCTTAAAAGTAAAAAAAAGAAGCATCCTTTTTTTATTTTTTTTATTTTTTTCCTTACATAGCTAGGTTGAATAAGAAAGATATGTAGTGTTTTGCATGCATCTTGTAGGTCTCATTTTGTCTGCAATATCTTATTCTTGCTGAGTACCAGAAACTAAAATGCAATCACACTGTTAGTAGAAATTGACTAAGAAAGAAGGGGCAATGTGAGTGCCTCTGAAGAAAAGGCTCTTTCAGACAGAGAGTGCTGGTGCTTCTTCAGGCCAAGAGCAGAGGTCAAAGTGAATTTTATACATTAAAGATGCTGGCTAGGCTAAAAGGAGGGATGAGCTGCCACTAACCGTGTCCAGAGAGGAGCTCTGGGCCATTAGGCAGCATACCAGGTATCATGCTTCCCTTGCAATCTTTGGCAGAGCTAGACCTACAAGCAGGTCAAGCTAAGCTGTGGCCCTTTGCTGTTTAGACCACTTCTTTGAGTACTCTTTTGGCAAATAAACATGACTTTGTTTTGGAGAAGCTGTTTTCTGAGTCACTTTAATTAACTACTGTCACAACAGAGATAAAGGGTGTGTATGTGCCAAATCCAGTTAGGCCTGTTGAGTTAACACTGCTGGTAAGCAGGAAAGTTGAAGCCTTGAGATGTAATCTGAAATTGGAAGCATGTATGGTTCCCCAAGAGGGACAAGGCAGCTGGGATCATCTTGTCTCCCAGAGAGTGCCTTAATGAGAGACAAAAATAGGTCACCTTTCTGGATATCCACAACTGCGCTAGGGAAAAGAGGAGAAGCCTCTGGCTGTACCCTTTAGGTAGAAGAAGGACAAAAGTCTCTTCTTCTTAAAGGGTGAAAAGTCGAAGAGAAGACTTATGTCTTCTCCCACCACCTGGAAAAGGAAGGCATGAAGAGGTGTTTCTATTCATCCGTCAGTCAGTTATTAAAATGACAATCCACTGTGATTACATCATGGATTATTGTCCTAGTAAAGCAAGGTTTTGTAGGTGTCAGCAACACAGGGCGTGTGAAGAAGAATCAGCATGATGTGAAACAACACACTAAGCAATGAGAATAAGAAGAGGTGGCACAAGAAAGCAGGAAGCTTCTGACTTCACTGCTGCCACCAAGCAGTGGTACAGGAACTACCAAGACCATTGCCATCTCCATAGAATGAATGCTGGACATCTCTCCCAGGGAGGTTGATGTTCCTGCTTCAGTATTTTCATTTACAGAAAGGAGGTTGCTGATTTTCAGACAGTTCTGTGCCTCCTAAATTCTGTGAGGGCTTTCTTGCTCAATCCCATAGAAAAGTTAGTCCCCTTGTCTGGGACAGAAACTGCATGAAACTTTTCCGTTTTGTAGGCAAACATGAATTTTGCAACCCCAAGTGGGAGGGACCAAACTTCTTCTATAGAAAGAGAGGAGGTACAGGGAAAGATACAGAAAACATAGGGAAATTTGAGTGAAATTAGGAAAAGGCAACTGGAGGAGAACCTCAGAAAGCTGCTCCTCTTGTCACAGAAGGTTTGGAGAGGCTGAAGGTGGGGGCAACCCTTCTGACATTACTGCATCCCTAGACCCCCTGTTTTGCCTGGACAGCAGTAGTGCTAGCCTGGCTTTCAGGGCTCTATTCCAGGCCCATCACCCCATCAATCTGCAAATGCAGCAGCCTCATTTACGTTTGCATTAAACCAGTCTGACCTCCTTTCACCTCAGGACCTGACAGCATGTGCTCCTTGTTACTGATTTTGTTTTGTTTTGTTTTGTCTTTAAGTGTGAATCTCCCTTAAGAACAAGATTTCAGAAACTGCAGCTCTTACAAGAGGCTATTAGTATGACATTTACAACAAAGCCTAGTGGATTGGTAATTACACTTAGACCATAGACTTAATCCTATGCAGATGCCTTCTAGTGGGCTCAACAAGTCAGTTCCTTTAATATGGATTTTGGGAAAGGTTAAAACATTTTGTTTGCAAAATGACATTAATTATAAATGATTAGTGCTGTTAATTGTTACTGAACTGCCATATGTAACTATTCCCCAGCGTCAATCTCTAATTGTTCAAGCCTATGCTTCTGCAAATTTGTGTTGTTTTCCTAACTGAGCTTTGTCTTTATTTGACTGAAACTTGTTGTGACTGGAATGGTTATTCTGGGGCTGTACAGAAGCCAAAATATGGAGGCTTGATTCCAGCTGGGAACTATAATTGATATTATTATCTACAATGCAAATAACTATAACTCAGTTTACTTCCTCTTTAGTAGGTTTTTCTTGGCAGGATGATTTGAGCCTTACTGTTGAATTATTCATTTTCTCCCCATTTAAAATATGTAGCCCACTTCTTTATTCCACTAACATGGCAGTCTATTCAAGAGCATAGTCAAATAAGGCCCAGTTCACATACATTTCGAACCTGTATAAAGCACCCCTCTTCCTCATTGGGACCTACATCAGATCAAAAAATTGCTCTGTCAAATTTTGTAAACAGGTAGCAAACTATGTATTAACAAATCAATTAGTCATATGAAGATCCCAAATTTGGTATAGTTTGGCAGTGAACCTGCTGTAATCTGGATGCAAACAAACTGTAAGCGAAACATGAACAAGCAATAAATCTACTTGCTAGGGATAAACAACCTTGAGGTGAACAGCCTACAAATTAGGGCAAAAAAAGGAGCACACACTGAGTGACACACTGAGTACTAGCAGGAAGACTATGTGCTCGCCTACACATTCACCAGAGCATTTGCCTCAGCAGCACTCCACCACCACTCTCATCGTCCAAAAACTGGGTTGCAGGCTGTTCCTGCAGGGTGAGTTTCATTCCTCGCGGTACAGAGAGACAGAATTGCCACTTCTGTACAGTGATGTGAGCTCACTCTTTGCGAAGGAAAATGTTCTCAAGAATAATGACTATTGGTAATGCTATAAAAATTTCTTCTCTAAGTAGTACTGGCTTCATAAAAACTGGTAAAATTCGCTGAAAACTAATCAAGTTCTATATTAGTTGACATTATCTTCTCAGCTAATGTCATGGCATAATAGCTGGTCTCTCCACAGAGTGGGAGGTGACCTCAATACAGTGTTGCAAATGCCTGTAAAACAGGCTTTCTGCTTCCATGGCTCAGTTTTGTCTGTAAGAATCTGTCTGAATATAGAGCATTTGCTTGCAATTTTATTTATAGTGAAACTGAAATTAACTTCTATATTTTCTCTAGATTGCTTATAGACAGTCTGGGGAAGGAGACGAAGGGTTCCTGTTTCACTAAATGAGATATATTTTACTGTCTCTTTTTGTTTCCAGTTGCTAAATCATCTAGTTAAACTGCATTTTTATTATAGTATATACTACATTAGGTTGTATTACATTCATATATTAACAGCTAAAATGTATCTCTCTTTACAGAAGAAGCCAGAAATCTTCTGGCCATAGGGATGTTGCATGATTGAAAATTAATTGGACTGCCACACTAATGAAAGCAGGAAATCTTCAGGAAGACAATGTTCTGCAGTACTGTGGAGAGACCTCAACAAATTGGAGGGCTGGGCAATCACCAATCACAAGGAATTCAACAAGATAAAGTGCCGGATTCTGCACCTGAGATGGGGCAACCCTGGGTGTTCATACACACTGGGGAATGCGATGCTGGAAAGCAGTGCCAGGGTCAGGGACCTGGAGGTCCTGATCAGTGGCGAGTTGAATGTTAGTCAGCAGTGCCCTGGCAGCCAGGAGGGCCAACCATGTCCTGGGGAGCATCAGGCAAAGCATCATCAGCCTGTTGAGGGAGAGGATTGTCAGGCTCTGCTCTGCACTGGGGCGGCCTCACCTGGAATACTGTGGGCAGTTTTGGGCATCACAATATAGCAAAGATATTAAGCTCTTAGAGAGTGTCCAAAGAAGGGCAATAAAGATGGTGAAGGGCTTTGAGGGGAAGCCATAAGAGTGATTGAGGTCACTTGGCCTGTTCAGCCTGGAGAAGAGGAGACTGAGGGGACCTCGCTGCAGTTACAACTTCCTTGTGAGGGGAAGAGGAGGGGCAGGCACTGACCTCTTCTCGGTCATGACCAGTGACAGGACCCGAGGGAATGGCCTGAATTTGTATCAGGGGAGGTTTAGGTTGGATATCAGAAAAAGGTTCTTCACCCAGAGGGTGGTTGGGCACTGGAACAGGCTCCCCAGGGAAGTGGTCACAGCACCAAGACTGACAGAGTTCATGAAGCATTTGAATGATATTCTTGGGCATATGGTGTGACTCTTGAGGATGGCCCTGTGCAGGGAGCTGGACCCTTGTGGGTCCCTTCCAACACAGCATGTTCTGTGATGCTGTGAATTGAGAGAACACATGAAGAGCACGTCAGTGGATATCCTTGCCATCAACAAGAGCAGAGGTTGAAGCTAAATTTGGTAGGGTATCTTTCATCCTCTTCTTCACTGCAATCTCCTTACATTCCAGAGAGGCTGGTTGCAATGCTCCTGTCTCATGGACTCCATCTCCAGTTTTTTGTGTCCCAGAGTGCCCAAGAGATCAAAGGATTGTTAAGTCCAATGGGACATAAAGGATAGAAAAGGAGGTTCTATCTGAGAAAAAAAACTACTATGTGGTAGCAACAGGAATATGGAGGCAGTAACTCATTTCATCATGAATTCTGTGTGTTGAAGCAAAATAGGGCCCCTGAGGTGTAGGCTTCAGGGAAAGAAAACAGATGAGGAAAATAGCTCCTGGTCACTTACTGATATGTATTAGTTTCTAGAATATTTCCACATCAGAAATTGCACTCAGGTTTCTTTGGGCAATACCAGCTTTGTAAGGAGCAAGGGTTTGCTTCTTTTTATGTTGCACTAAGACATCCTTGCCCATGAAAGCCTTCTCCTGTGGAGGACAACAAGAAATACATGCAGGGTAAGAAAGGGAAATGTCATAAGGACCATGCCTTCCCTGAGCCCTTTTGCTTTCACAGGATAGCCCAAAGAATTAATGCTCAAATTACCCTTTTGGTGGCTGACCTTGAGTATTCCATTTGCATGTTTCTCTCTTTTCTTGGCCAGAAGAGTTTTCCTCATTCCTTTTTCTTCTTGAACTGACCTGCCTTGCCAAGTGCGGGGCATTTGTGGGTGATGAAAGTTGAGGACCCTGACAACAGCACATCCAGAAAGTCTTGCTGAGAGTTTTGCTAAGACAAAGATGTTACTGACATTATTGAGCTGGTGGTAAACATGACCTATGTATACCACAAATTTCATCTCAAGCTAGAGCTTTTATACTCGTAACTACAAAGAAAAAGAGGCAATTAGCTTTGCAGAGTGCTTTTAGTGCCACATGCTAAGATGAACATGTGCACACTGTTATAGGTTCAGGTTCTAAAGGAATTTTTCTTCCCCCACCCTCACAATGAGGAGTGAATTGTCCCAGCCCGGGCCATTTGTCTCTAACAAA
>VXAU01000433.1:3528895-3622577 GCA_013399695.1 Formicarius rufipectus | reverse complement strand
GGGACAGACTGTGTGTGTGTTTGTGGGGGGGGGTTTTGATCCAGGAGTTTTTATTCATTCTGCCTTGGTTGTTCTGTTGTCTCTTGAATATACATATATATATATATCATAGCTAGGAACTGTTATCCTTCCATTTATCATACCTTAATTAAATTTTGTTTTGAATTAAAGGAGATTTGTCTCTCTGTTTTAGTTATAAATTTTTCTAAGTTCTCTAAACTTAGACACACACCCTGTTAGGTTTCAAGTCTTACTGGATGATTAAGCCCAGCGATTAGAGCATCTATTACTATATATTAGAATATATTTCTCCTGAAGAAACACCGCCTGATCTCTTCCTCTGCAGCAGTGTGAGTTCTGATCAGGCCTAAAACAGTGCTAGAAAGCAATAGGTGAGCATTTCAGCAGTTTGCAGGTGAGATCAAGGTTCAGAAGGTCTTCATGGAATGCATTGAGAAAGTGAATAAACATTCATCCTCAATTTCCATGTCTAAATTCTGTCACATGAAATACCTTAGCTCTCCCATGGATCCATCATCATTCCTGACAATCTTTAGTTAATGAATTTGTTAAGATTAATTTTCTGTAACTAATCATTTCAATGAATAATGATGTGACTGTACTACAGAAAAACACCAAGGCACCTGAAATTGGCAAAATGTTTTGAAGCAGATTTTTAAACTTTACTAGGGCCTGTTGGACAGGAAGAAACAGTCAAAAGACAAAGCACCTCAGAGGAAACCAGTACATATCTCCACTGGGAATGTTATGTTCCATCCCAGTATCATTTCATCTTCTGAAGGAATGTTTTGAGAATGAAAAAAAAGGTTTAAAAGTTTAGGGGTGGTACGAGGTAACAGAACAGTAACAGACACTGGAACAGAACAGTACTTTTGAGTAAAAGTGTCATGCTTCCCTCATGATAGTCTCACTCTGTCAGTGTTTGAGCACCATTAAACCATGCAGATTTCTTATCCTGCATGCCCATAGCAACCTGCATTAACTACCTATGAGCAAATTTCATCCCAGTTGTACATAAGCACTAAATAAAAATGCACAAAGAAAGCACTTCAAACAAACTGAAAAACACTTTAGATTGAGAACTGCATAACCCTCAGGAATGAGAGCCAGGATAGAGAAACATTTTCTTTTTACAAACCTTTTAAGTGGAAAGGTAGAAGTAAGGAACATTCTTCCTCCAGTAGTCATTTCAGCTCTAGTCTTTCGAACTTGACCTCAGAAGAAGGGACAATGAAAGGAAAATAAAGCCAATCTATTACTCCATTGGTAAATTACTTACTCATTAAAGTCATAGTGGAAATATCTGAGATTGTTTACAAGGAACCAGCACTACAGATTAGAGTTTGAAATAAAACAGATTCTGTTTTCTAAAAGAAGCACAGTTTTGAGGCATTTGACCAACGATTTCAAGATTAGCTGCCTGATGGTAAGCACTTAATACCTGGGGCCTGGTTTTCAGAGTTCCTGATTGTTACACAAATCTCACTTTTGCCTGTAGTTTGTTGCACTTCTTGCCCTTTCTGGAAATCATACTTCTTAACTGTATACATCGACATTGAATGAGGGTCTCAGATGCAAGGTACTTGAGTCTGAAGGGTTTTTTTTATTACTTCATGCCTGAAAAATCCAAGTATGGGAATCAGGTATACATTTCTCTTCTGTTTATTCCGTGACCTTGCTAGTTTGCTTCCCAAGCTTATTGAAAAATGTACCTGCAGTTCAGCAGTTAGTGAAATGCAAGAAGGTGCCACAAACCTACCAGGGGCTCCAGCCATCCAAAACACATGCCATGTGACTGCTTGTATATTCAGAGCTGCTTTGCTAAAGTAAATAGTAGTCCAATGTAATTAACAATGGCAGATACTAGCTACCACATTCAGACATTCCATCAGTCATTTAAATGAGCACAGAAATATTTCTATGCAGAGAACTCATGTACATAGAACTTCACACGTTTAGTGTATGAATGCAAAAAACTGTGACCTCCTGGTTCTGCAGTATGATTTCTGTCATAGACTGTGTTTGTGCAACTGCTAACAAAGTCTTCATTTGGTTCATATTTTTTGTATTTTTCTTTATGACTCAATCCCGTTTTCATAGCATGTATTTATGATGACATCTGTCTCTTTCTACACTTTTTCAGCCTCTTGACTTATTTAATTTTGTTCACCATAATATCAATGATCAGCATTACTTCAGATTGTTTCCCTCCTCCCTTTCATATGCTCTTCACAGCCTATCTTACTCTAGTAGATCAAGGGAGACAACATCTCCCAGAGAACACAGCCAGGCCATGCAGACTGGTGAATTTAGGTGAATGTCTCTACACAAATTCTGAAATTGACTGCAACTAGTAGTTTCATACTGAAATGGTAATTAACATGTGGCTTCTTGTCTCTCAGAACTAGCACAGCAATGCCTGCAGGCAGATCTATTATCACTTGCTTTCACTTCATTCTCGTATCTAAAACCATGGCTTGAGTGGTCAGACACATCCATTGTAGTATACTCTTGGGACTTCATGCCACAGGAAGTGTCACTAAATTGATATGAAATAAAATGGCAGAGAGTTAAAAAATACATGAAGTATATTTCTCAGTCAAATAAATATTTCCTTGACTGAGCAGTTAACAAATGCAGTCATAAGAAGGCCTTCATGAGACAGCTATCCCATAAAGACTTTTTCTCCTCCTTGGGATTCCAGTCTTCTTCAACACTGAATATCTACAAGATGATATTAAGACTTCTATAACTAGTTAGAACTTGTGCAGAGCACTGTGTCTTATTTATGTTCCTATGAGGGTTTTTCGTGAAGAAACAGATCCAGTTGAGGGAAATTCAATGCTGCTACTGTGGCATAAGAGACTAGTTAAAAAAAAAAAAAAACCAACAACAACAACAAAACCCAAAAAACAAACAAACAAAACAAAACAAAAAAAAACACCAAACAAAACACACCAAAACCACCACACTCTAAAAGGATAAAATATTGTAAGTACAAAACACTCTGTAAACATCTTTTAACCCTCAGATCAAACTGGACCAGTTTCCCCACCTTGCTTCATAAACAGACTGTCCAAGGCCACACAACAAGTCAATGGCTAAGCCAAAACAGACTTCTGATGCTTGAATTCCAGTTCTGAAGTCCCAGTGTTTTCCTCCTTTTCTCCTTTTTTCTACTTCAACTCTCTTTCCACACTGTGATTACTACTCAAATCCCCCCTTTTGTTGAAGAATATGGAAAGAAATGTTACTGAAGCCTTTTGATACATGTGCCTTGCAAGTCCAGCCCTGAGCTGCCTAGGAGTTTTGCAGAACCCAATGCTTTAAAGTTTCGTAGTCTCCATAGTTCAAAAAACTTTAATCTCAGCAGACATCAGATGTTAGTTTCTATTGCCACAGCCCATAATGGTATGTAAATTCATACCAATTCCAGCCCCTTAGCAACAATTTTGTCTGTAGACCTTCTGGGAGACAAGCAATCTTTGGAAGAGCAGACTTCCAAGAACACAAGTAAGTAGCAAAACTTACAAAGCTGCCAGAAGGGCAGATACAATATTTCCCAAATTGGAGATGTCTAGGTTCACAGTCATGCTGTTATCTTCAAAGACAAAATCACTTGGTTGTTTCTATTGCTTTATCATAGGAACAGCTTTCTTTTCTCCTAGTCGAGCAATGATACCTTGCATCCTCCCTGTTTATCCCTGCCTTTAGTATTCTGCTGCTGAGGAATTCTGCTTTCCTAATTGATTGCCAGCCAAGACTGCTCAAATGCAAGTGAAGTTGATTCAAGCTTTTGGATAAACAGTCTTAAGTTCCTGCATACCTGAATCTGAGCCAGATTCCTGCAGTAGCATTGCTCACTAGAGATAGCTACCATGTCTAGATCCCAAATAGCATCTGAACTAAGCCCTCTTGAAAGGATGTCAGTGTTGAGATATACCATTAGTCCAAATAGTGGTGAACAATTTTCAGCTTTGAGTCTTTGGTAACAGATAAGACTGTACACTTCTTGACAGTATTTATAATAGAGACTTTTTATTTAATACACTTTGTTCTATTTCATACCTCAGTGTTACATATTTTGAGAAATGAAAAACATTAACCTCTTGCCTTTTGATGAAGTAGCTGGTATATCTAGTTTCAGTTTAGACTGACTCCTACCAAAGACTCCTTTAACCACAGATGCACAGAAATAAAGAGGATGATTGTTTATGTTATATTTGGAAGGGACCACAAACTCTATCAGATCCCTAGCATATTTGCTGCATTTCCTTTCTCCACTGTTCTTTCATCTTTTTGCTCAAAGTCTTTATCTAAAGTACACTTATTGCACATTTCAAGTACCCAAGGGGAAATCTGTTTGCATTCCTTCTATGATCTCAATCTAGAAAAAAACTTTTCAACTTCTGCCTATCCCAAAGGACATGTTTTCCAGAGGAAACTTTTTTACAGAGCAGAGAACCCACTGTGCTTGATGTGATTAGTTTTGCATGAGCATAACAAAAGAAAACCATGCTGGGCCTTTCATTGCCCTGTACATGGCACTGGCGAGGCCACATCTCAAAACTTGTGTTCAGTTTTGGGTTCAAAAGAGTCACCAGAGCATGTCCAGAGAAAAACCATGAAGTTGGTGAAGGGTCTAGAAACTAAGTCCTTTAAGGAGAGGCTGAAGGAGCTGGGATTGTTTAGCCTGGAGAAAAGGAGTATCAGAAGAGACCATATCACTTTCTACAACTACCAAGTAACAAGTGACCAGACTGGAGGAAATGGCCTCATGTTATGCCCTGGAAGGTTTAGATTGGATATTAGGAAAAATTTCTTCATGAAAAGTGTAATCAGGCATTGGAACAAGCTGCCCAGGGAAGTTATTGAATCACCATCCCTGAAAGTTTTAGAAAGTATATGGATGTGGCACTTGGAGAAATGATTTAGTGGTGAACAAGGTAGTGCTGGGTTACTGGTTGGACTCAATGGTCTTATCCAACCACAATAATTCTGTATTTTTTGAAAGAGGTGTGGCCAATACAAGACGTTGGAAGTGGGCATTGAGCTGGACTTCTCCAAAACTTTGTGAAAGACTTAGAAGCGAAAGGCAATGCAAGACAAGTCTGCTGGCAGAAGCTTCTTCACTAGCATTTGCACTAGTCAGTTAGGGATTTTATTTGCATTTCAAAGAAAGCTATTCAGAGCTGGGAGTTTCAAAAGCCATTGTTTACTGGTTGTCAAAAGTCAGTAAAATGAAGGCTTGCTGTTATCATCGGTGTAATATATTCTGCTGCTCTCCTGAAGATTTTTAAACCTCACTTTAAAATTTCAATACCTTTGTGGCACTGTACTGTGGCAGTTGACTGACTGAGGTATGAGAATGGCATCTGTGAGTGTTTAAGTTGCTCACAACTCATGTGGTTTTTTGAAAACCCTTTGTGCTTCTTTTTACTCTGCTTCCATTTGCCTATGAGTAAAGTACTTGATGATTAGCAACTTGATGATTATTAGATCACATTTATCAGAAAGATAAGGTGGTGACCCACCCTGCAGGAGCACAAACTGGACTTAGACATGTGCATTTATCTCAGACGGAAAATTTATGCACCAGCATCACTTCTGTAGCCTTATCAGTTCCTGGAGCTAAAGCAAAAGCAAGTCATTACCACAGCATGAGACTGTTTGGTTTTGGTTTGGTGGGGTTTTTTTGGGTGTTTTTGGGGGTTTTTTTGGTTTTTGTTTTGGTTTGGTTTTTGTTCATTTGTTTGTTTTTGTTTTGTTTTGGGTTTTTGCTTTGGTTTTTTTGTCTGGTTTTTTGTTTGGTTGGGTTTTTTAAATGTATTCACAAATAATATTTTTATCATATACTGGAGGTAATCTAGTTTTAATTAAAAAGAAAAGCCTCTTCAAGAGTGGCATGAGACAGGAGTCAGTTATAATGTTAATGTTGAAAGCGCACTGGTAACCAGAAGTCCATTTAATAAGAAAAATTGAAACTTCATGCAGTTTCAGATATCTCCTTATCTCTGCTGTTGAATGACTGACAAAAACAAGGGAAATGACTCACTGTCACTGAAACTAAATGGAGGATTCATACTTGTGTTAATACTTTGCTCAGTTATGAGAAGTGTCTTGCAATAAATTATTGCAAATTAATTAAAGTTGTTTCCTGACAAAGAAATTGGCCTATCCTAACAGATTCCACCTGTGTGCAGAAGAAAGAATTGAGATCCACTGCTGAAAATTTAATTTGTTGCTATCAATCTACTGAAGAAGGTTGTAGCTCTGAAAGAAAATGTCATAAAATCCCAACAGTTTCCTTACCTGGGCTGTGCATACAACTCTTCAAAAAGGTCCTATCCAAACCCTGTAGAACACAGAAATGTTGAATATTTTCTCAGGTGACTGTGAGGACTTAAAAAATATTACCAGCAAATCTTCAGCATTTCATGCAGCAGGTATGTCTCAAGCTATGTCAAAATAATTCAAACACTTTTTAAAATAATAAAGGACATAACATCTAAATTTTATTTCAACTTTAACATAGTTGTTTACTGCATTTGGATGAAAGGCCAGGTTTGCCTTGAAGTCAGCTGAAATGCAAGATGTCATGAGCATTTTCATCAGTGCAGCACAGGCACTCAAGAAAGGCACTGGAGGCCAAAATAGGCATAAGAGACACAGGCAAAAAGTACCACAAGAACTCAGGTGTCCAGGGCCCTTCTTGCCCTGGAGAATCCATGTTAATGTTCTACAAGCCCATCTGAAAGCCATCCTGGGCCCATAGATTAAAGAGCTTCCATCAGTTGTTGGGGAAGCAGGATTCAGCACAATTCACCATAGAATTTGAAATGGGTAGAAAGTGATTAACATTAGAAAGTGGTTAATCTTAGCATAAGCTCATGACATACTCAGACACCAGCTGGATGCAGCCATCTGCATGGAGGATGGCAACAGCTGCTCCCACAGCCTGCCAGAGGTCTGCCAGAGCATGCAGAGGAGCTTGCAAAAATCAGGAGTGTATGCTGAAGTGCTTCTTTCCCTTGCTGTATCTCTAGGGGAGAAAGAAATTTATTGTACCTTGGAAGGAGAGGAAGGATGCTAACTATCTCACACTCTAAGCCTCAAGGAACTGTTAAAAAACAAAAAGAACAAAAAAAAAAAAAAAACACAAAACAAACAAACAAACAAAGAAAAAATACGGGGACTTTACAAAATAGTTTGAACTGCAACAGAGAAAGGAATGAATGCGAGATCCCATGGGTAATTTCTGGAAAGGCTTCCATAGGCACACATCCACCTTCAAAAACTCAGATTACTGACCATGAGCTGAAGGACTTTTTTTTTATTGTTCTTCTTCTGTTAAAATTTTTAAGTCACCTTACTGACAATTGCATATATCAGGATGTAATAAGGATTCTGGATATCTCTTTGAGATCTGAATTATTGTCCACTCACTCTCTGAAGAAAGCACAATGTATGATTTTGCCTTTGGTTTAAAGTGGACTAATTTAAATGAATCATTGAACACAGTCTTGTCGTCTTAACATCAAATCCATCCAAGAACCTCAACAAGCTCCATGGACTTTGGTCTCTCAAGTATGTTTATTTTATATGGATGAGAGTGAGTTTTATTCTTTGTCTCGAGTAAGAGCCATTCTTCAACAATGTGTCAAAAAATTCACTCTCTAGACATGTTCTTTGCCCTCACACAATTTCCAACTGAACTTCCCCCTTTTCTGGAGGCTACAAAACCTTCTTGTGTTTCAGGGATTTAAAATAAAAAAGGTCATCATCTCCATCACCGTGTCTCTCTGTAGGTAGACTACTGGCACATACTTGTGCAACAGGTGCACGTTCTCTGCAAGAAGTGCTGCGAAAATTCCTTACTTTCATCTCCAGGATAGTGCCAGAGGCCCAGCACAGGTCTCCAGAGCACCAGTGTAATCTTCACAGAAGATGTCAAGGCCTCAGCCAGAAGTAGCCTCATCTGAGGTGTAATGGCATGACCTACTCTCTGTATGAGAGGTTGAACTAGGGAGTATCAGAGATCCCTCCTGAGCCTTTAAGATTTGGTGGGGTTTTGTGGTATTAATTTCAGCTTTTTCTCAGGCGTGTCCTTTACAGCTGTGAAAGGTGCCCATCACAATGACAGCCTCATGCAATAATAATGTTTAGAGATGGAGAAAACTTCATTCTTGTAGTCAAAAGACAGAAAGGTAAGATATGAAATGAACTCTTCCCTTCTTTCCAACTTCTGCTTTTAAAATGGATTTGTTTCCCCAAAGGAGAAGAAAAATCTGAAAGTAAGCCATGGCCAAAATCTTCCTAGTCTCTTTCTGCCCTAACTTCTTGAGTGACTTTCTGAGAAGAAAAACAACTAAATGCTTTCTTACTTGGCAAGCTCTTCCCATTGTTTTCCATAAGTAGTACATGTACCCACAGTGCCTCTTCCTCCTTTCAGCTGGAGATCCCAAATATTCGAGATTATTATATAACAGAAAAGAAATCAGCAAATTGTGATTTTGACAAGTGACCAGGAGTACTCATGTCTTCAAATGTTGCTCTGTCCTTGCTCAGAAGAGATGTGGCTGAACAGACCCCATGTGAGAAGCACCCCCAGGTGCTGCAAGGAGATTCTACTCTCAAACAAGATGGATCATCTGTTTTAAACAGCACTTATATTTTTAAATTCTCCTCTGCAGTATTTTTTTTTAAAATCAAGCTATTCTGATAAGGCCTCTTTTACTTTTTTGACAGTCAATAAAATTCTTCATATGAGCAAACTGTCCCAGAGAGACAATGTTTTTCAACTGGGTTAACCCAAATTAAGTATTTAATTCACAGTGAGACACAAGAAAATCATCCTGTTTTCTGAAGCGCTCTTAGGAACTTAACCCATGTAGGATAAAAGAAATTATTGAATCTGTCCTGCAGTACCATAGTACAACACATTTTAGCAATCTCATGGGTTGCCTTTGTTAAAAGCTATCTATAATTATATCTAAAATACTAATCCTCAAAGATCTTTGTTTTTAAAAAATACCACAAATGGTTCTCCTGTATTAGTGCAAGCTAAACTTTGCTGCCCATAGGAGAAGTTCTAGGTTGCATAAAAATCTTCTAACCCTATGAACACTACAAGTACAGCTGATCTAGTGGGGAGATGCAGTGGTTAGAAACGATGAACCCTGCATATGCTCCAGCCACTGAATCTTCTAGCTACCTGACAGTCATGTAATTTAAGCCCCCTGTTTTATTCCACTCTTTCTACAGAGTAACCCTTACTCTAGATTCATGTGCCAGAGAGAAGCTTCACTCATTGCCATGCAACTTGGAAAAGGGGGATTTCACTCACCTGCAACTGTTAGATCACATTCTCTGCTAAGATCAAAGATATCTGGCTGATGCAAAGCCATTTCCTCTAGGAACAGAATTTAATTTGACCAAATAGAATTCAGAAGCATTTGGGATCTTGAAGGGGTGGTAGCCTTGTTCAGTGAAGCACAGGTTTGGGAAGCACACACCACTATACAGACCCCATCACCTGCTCAGTGACTGCAAGGTGATGGCAGAGAAGGCAGGTGGGATTTATATAGCATTACAGTTGCTTCCAGGAAGTGAGCTCAGAGCTTTACTTAGAAATTACTCAGCCCTCTCCAATACAGCCATCAGCAGGTATGGAAATACCTTCCCTCTTGAGGAGCCTCTGTGGAAGGCAACCCTCAGCAGAGGAGAGAACATCCAGCAAGACTCAGCAAGTGCCCAAGCAAGGCTCTTACCAGAGTCCATGAGCGATGAAGCCACCTGTTGACATTACTGAAAGAGGTCTTGTACCAAACATTCAGCCTCGATTGCTGAACTGTATCAACAGAGGTAAACAGGGGTCTTAAGAATCTGAGTGCTAAAAATCAACATCAGCTAATTAAATTTTTTTTTTGTTTGTTAGTGTTTGGTTTTGGGTTATTTTGAGGAAAGTACCATGGCTTATTAATTTTAGAGGTGGATCTAAACTTAAACCTCACATCAGGAACAGACTTCAATGAGGACATGCTGTTCTGTCACACACTATTGCCTTTAAAAAATTCACATGCGCACCTATCTCTGTTTGTTACTTTGTTACTTCAGATGGGGATCTGCCTTTGCAAGTAAGATAGTACCTCTAACTCTTTTCTCTCTGGAAATTACTTCATATTAAAAACATTTGAAAAGTTAAAAATGCAACCAGCAGAGTTATTAAAAAAAAAAATCGTAAGCAGAAGAGAAAGAATAAATAAAATTCTCTTTTTCTGATATGAAGAATGTTTTCCAGGATTTTTCTCATTGAAGAAAATGGAGGCAGATTAGCAGTAGATAAGGACACTGATAGGAAATTTAGTACCAACCAGTGCTGCAGTGTGTTGCTGTCCTCCTCATCCTCCTCCCTCTAGCCTGGCTCAACAAGGGCAGCTGCTAATCTTTCCATTTTTAGAACAATGCAAACCTTTCTCTATTCACTAATCCATAACCACATCAGCAGCATCAGCTGATGTGTGGCCCTTTCTCCCACAGCCGCAAACCCCAGTAGTCTCTGCCAGCGTGCCTGATCCTGTATATATCTCCTGCCCAAAATTCAGTGCCTTGAAAGGTTTGTGGAGTGAGCAAAACACTGCCCCTTGAACGGCGCCTCATGAGAATTTAGGCAGACTGAATTTTAGTTTGTTTTCTTTAAAAGGCAGTTTAGTCGAGTAGATCTCAGATTTACAGGACAAAGGGGTAGAAAAAACCCTACTAACGCCGTCATTAATCTCACTGCAGTGGTGGAAAGAAATTCCATTTGCGTTCCTAGGGAGGGTCTTTGCTTTATGATCTAGCAAACGCTGGATGCTACAAGGCCATTTGAACTTGTGCCAAATTCAATAGAGACTCACAGCAGTGAAAAACAAAGTCATTTAATTCTACAATTAACTGAAATTCTACTATAAATTGTAGGGATATACCCTAAAATTAAATCCACAGCTTTGGCACTTAGACTCCATACAAATTTGAATCCTAAAGTTTTTTTACTGTCAATAACATGTACAGAAGGAAAAGCTATACAGTCCAGCAAAAGTAGGGATTTTGTTTGGTCTTCATTTATCTCAAGAGTCTTTTGTACCATTTTGGTAATAGAGAACTCTGAGTACTGATATAAAGATGCAAGAAAGGACAACTTAATGAAACTGAACATAACACAAGCTGCATGTAACAGTATAATATAAAAAGGACAGATCCAGTACTGGTTTAAAACAAAACAAAAAAGACAAAACAAAAAGCAAACAAACAAAACTCTTAAAAATTTAAAACAATAAAAACAAAAAAGAACAAAACAAAAAAAAAAACAAAAACAAAAAAACAAACAAACAACACTACAGCACTCTCCATCTGAAGAAAGGAGATTTGTATACAAGACCTCACATACATTTGTTTGGTCCTGAGAAATTGTGGAATACCCTGAAGTAGCTGTTATATAATGCATGGCATGAAATACAGAACATAATTCACTCAGACAACACTTTAAAAGCATTTGAATTTTGAACTCCTGTGTGATATCAAAAACATAAGAGACATTTAACCTTTAAAAAGAATGAAATGTACATTTAAAATTACATTACTTTTATTCAGATATAATAACCTCTGTCCTACATCCAGAATATGGATTGTTCCTCCCTCACCCATCTCATTTTCCCCCAAGGAGAAGGTGAGTGGCTCTCCAGGCAGAAAATGTCTCCTCTTGTACTTGCAAACAGCTTGCTCAGAAGCAACAGGACTAATGCTGCTGCTGCACACATGCAAGAACATGGGCTGTAGACACATCCCAGCACATAAACAAGGTAGTGCAAAGCAATTGGAAGCCGCTTCCACATCTTCTGCATGAGGAATGACCAGAGGACATGGTCCAAAAGTGGGACATGACTTTTGCTACTGATGGAGAGGATTACTCAGCTTCAGGGACAGCATACTGCATATTCCTGTAAATTGACTTGCCCCATTGTGTGTACTAAAGGGTTTTTATTATTACTATAAACAAAAAACAACCCTACCTTGAAAGTGTATGAAAGTGCCTGAGAGTTGAATTATACCAGCTCTGAGGTGGGACACAGTAGCAGTAGTTAGAAACAAAACAATCTCTGGAGGCAACTTAGTAATGTAATTGGCATCTGCTTTAGAGAAGAGTTGCTACAAACCTCATCCATCTGCATAGCAGAGTCAGATTTTCTACTTGGGTTCAGCTTTATCCCGTAAGCCAAAGAAAAAAGGAGTACAGAGAATGTAGGCATAAAAAAATCTGGCTCTTGCTTTGGAAGAAACAAGAAATAAAATTGCATTATCTGAGGAACTTCCTACAGCATGATTTTTGCAAGGCAGCTATATTCAGCTATTGGCAATAGAGAGCACTACTACATTACCTTAGAACAAAAATACTCAACAAATTATAGCTTCACAGTTCAGCTTGCTGTGTTAACAAGTAAAAAATTAAAAATAACTCATTGGGAAAGTGCCATAAAAGGTAGATGTAGAGGGTGATGTAGTACAGCAGGTGTTTGCAAATGTGGCATTATATCTACAAGCATGGCACTATCTACTGAGGAGTTCATGCAGTTTGCCCCAATACCCTCAAGGTATGTAGAAACTAAACAATGCAGGAGCTTATCTCCTTGTCATGTCAGACTGTGTGTATGACAGAAAATACTATGCTGTTCCCCACTCTGTAGCATGAAGGAGGAAAAGTAGGGAGGCTACCCACAGGGCTTTGCCCTGTGACTGCAGCGAAAGGTGTCCAGCACACACCAGACTCAGAAGGTCTGGAGCAGGCACAAGGCTCACAGGCTGAGAATCAGATTTATAATCTTGCACAGCCTGGTACTCATGGGCAGTAGTGAGAGAACTCAGTGATCCCATAGAAGGATATCCATCCCTGGCACAGGAAAGTGATCTCAATACTATATTGGTTACACAAGGAAAGTGAAGGCAGTCCTGGACAGACATAATAAAAATAAAATGGCTTTCTCAAGTCTCCTTTAAAAAAAGTTTCATTGTTCTTCCTTAAGGAGGAGGGGGAAAAAAAAAAAAAAACAAAACGGGGGAGAAAAAAAGGTTTATCGACTGGTGTAGGGCATTCTGCTTCAAAGCTTCCTTCACTGCTGGTAAATACACATTATGCCTCCACAAATGGAGACATTTCCCCAAAATCCAAAGGCAAGCAAAATATGCCTCTTCTAGTCAACAAGGAGATGAAGTATGCATGGGTTTAGGACTTACAATTGATCAGCATTTTTTAAAGGAAACAGAAGTGTTTAATGTGAGCTTCATATAAATAAGAAACAAAAGCAAGATTAAAACTGAAATTAAATTCAGTGACACAAAAGGACTGAGTCTGGGTTGTGATACACAAATATAAACAATGTTATTCTCAACAATACACTGATTCATGTTTCCTTTCTGGAAAAAAAAATTACCTTCTTTTTTACAATCAGTGTTAGTAGGAACATAGTGTCTCAGTAAAGAACATTTGTTACTTCTCTCTTTTTCTCACTTCCTTCCCACCCAGTTATGTGCTTATGAAGAGAAAGTGATACAGCAAGTTCAATGTTCAAACACTCGAGATGTTGTAGTGCACACAGACCACCCACTGACTTCATTTGTTTTGTTGTTGTAGTCCCAAATTTTTGCAAATTTTCCGTGCCCTTGATAATGAAGAACACAGGCTTTTTCTTTTCTTTTTGAATTGTTAAATACAAAAAGGCAAAATGCAAGGGTAGGTCAAGGGAGCATTTGTTAGATGCCAAAAAATCGGAGACATCACACCACACGTTCCCCTTCCTCTCAATTGCCATCAGTCTTTGCATTCTGCTTTCTTTTCCACTCACACTGTAGCTTCAAGATCCAAACTGGTTTCCCACGTAGTTTGCCCTCACAAGGCTGGCAGACACTGAGCACTGTAGCTTGCCTTTCTCATATGGAGCTCACCTCTATTAAAAGTAAACTACAAAGCTAAAACAGAAGTGAAACTGGCACAGCAGCTTGCATTGCATAGTTTGGCTCGGGTGCTATCACAGAGAGCTGTGTTCTTAGAGAGGGTATGCAAATGGAAGCTGACAGGGATAACAGAAAAAATAAACTATATTTCACTGTAGGAAAAAAAAACAAAAAAGAATCTAGCTAGACATGCTTGCTAGTTATCATACTAGCTTTGCTGTTCACTTCTAAATGTCACATTCGTCCTTCTGTAGAGCCTTCTGCCACATATCTGTCCAGTCTAGCTCTTTTGGTCAGAGAGTTTTTGTCAGATGAGGTTAATTATCAACTCAAATCACAAAAACAACCCCACCACAAAATCCTTTTATTTTACTTAGAAACTGGGTACATTATCTACAAATGCTGAACAAGCTTAAACTACCATAAGCAGCAGTCATGTGTTACATTTACATAGCTTTTGTCAACGGTGCTTCAGAAAAACACACACAAATAGGGATCACGTCATTCTTCACTAAACTTAATCAATTTGGAATTCTTAAATGTTGTAGGCTGAGAGTCTGTAAAGCAAAGGGAAGAGCACAACTTCACTGAAGTACAGAAACCAGGGGAAAAAATTATTTTTAAAAAGTTGGGCATCAACACAAACCAAAATAGGTCCCAAATCAGAGAATAGGCCCCTTATGAACGGGACCATGTAAGTTTTACTGACTGCAAATTGTCAGGGTGTTTGATTTTCTGCTTCACTGCAGAGGCTCCACGGGCACATCTTATTTCACCAGTAGACAAACATCTACCTCAGAGTAAAGCTCAGTCCCACAACTGAAATCTGACATCTTGAATGCTAGATATCCAGACTTCCTTGAACTGAGTGGATATCTTTACATGATAATCTGTCTCTAAAGGATACTATGAATTTCAGTCTTAAATTACCTGCCTAATTTTATTCCCTTGGCTTACTGCTGAATTGCCTACTGCAATTCTGAAGCTTTCAGTGGAAAAGAGTTGATTTCTCATGGGGAAACACAAGTTAAATAACCGGTTTAAAAAAAATAAAAAAAAAAAGAAAAAGGAAAAAAAAAAAAGAAATAACAAAACAAAAAATGCACCACCAAAACCCCACTAGCTTAGAGAATATATCCTCAGTAAAAATTTCAAAAGTGGACATTCTGAATATTGTGTTTTTGGGACCACATTTGACAGCAATTAGTTTTAAGAACCACAGCTGGACGAGCAATTTTTACTTCTGTACTAAGACTGGGGTTTGGGTTTTTCGGAAGTTTGGGGAGTTAGGGGATTTTGTTTGATTTTTTTTCCTAATAAACAGTTTCTCTTTATTCTTTTTGATGTGTACCTCAAAAGTTAAATGAAGACAGCATTTAGCTTAGCAATTGTGAACAGTGTCAGATAAAGATGAATCTGGTGAAGGTTTCAGTGAAACACCAGCAGTCTGGACATACTCTCAGGATGTGTTTGTACGCATTGAAGCTCACACAGCATCTGTTCTTGAGGCAACAGGGGCGGCCTTGAGTGTCTAACACAGTAAGCATTAGGAAAATACCTAGAAGACCCTTGAGGATAGACACCAAACTATAAATTAACAAGACAAGAGAATATTCTGGTCTCCTAGCAAGAAGATACTTTCTCATTGTAGGTAACAGCTCACTTAACATCACTGACTCCATCTCAGCAACAAAATCCAGCTAACCAGAGAGTTTAAATTAGCTTTCTTACATCTCCCGGACAAACTGTGTATACATCCCTGCCAAAATACACTACTTTTCTCCTCTGCAGTTCCAAAAAATTCCTCACCATAGGTATTTCCTCTGCAGTATCTCATAGTGTTGTGCACATAGTTGTACTGCACAGTCACAGCTAATGATTGGGGGCAGAATTAAATACATACAATTGCTGTTTGTGTCTCCTGGGAATTTGGAGAAAGCTGTTAGCCCTGCCTCAGCCCTTCTGTTCCTAGCTTCTCTCCCCCCTGATCCAAAAACTAGACCAGAAAGGAAGAATTATTTCCAGGGTCCAACTTGAGCTTCTGCCACCTATGCTTGATGGGTCTCTGTCCCATCAGCCTCTAGTCACAGTAATTCTTTATGTTCATATCAGGGACATGCTGCAATGCCTGGAGTGCTCTCCTTCCACAGAGAGGGCAAACCAAAGCTGCTGTGGGAATCTGGCAGCTGCCTGGAGGAGAGATAACAACAGGATGTCATTTATCCACAGCAGCAGGGTTGGAGGTCTTGCTAAAGCAGTTAGAGGTCAAAATTGGTTACCAGGCAATGGCTGCTTAGTGATTCATGCAAAATTAGTTGTGACCTCAGACAAAGTGACTGCGGAGAAGTGTTCACGTGGCACTAAGGAACTAATTAGCACTGCCACTGGATGGCTCCATGCAGGTCACAGCTGGGTCTGGATCACACGGTGAATTACCCCGTCCTACTAATGACGCCAGTGTTAATGAAGTGAAAGTTTGCTCCCATGGAAAGGTTAAACCAGAAATTACTGCCTTATCTGATACAAATACAACAGTGAATGAAGGCTCTTTCCCCTCCATTAGGGTCAGCCAGTGTCTGTTCAGAGAGGGAAAGCAGGAACCCTGGCCCAAAAGCTGGACCCCTTTCTCCCTGGGCCCTCTATTGCAATTTCTTCTAAAACTAGTCCTTCCTGTTACATGTTTTAATCCTAAAAAGGCACAATTTTTATCTTAGAGTATCAGAGTAAGCAGATAACAAGCAATGTGTGGGATTAGTAGTGAGTGCATAGCAAAGATACCAGATTTGGTGCCACTATCAAAAAACACCCATACTGAGCTTCCTTGCTTGCTTAACACAGTGTAGCTGAATGCAGATGAGAGCAAAGATTGGATCTGTTTCTCACCACACAATATGGGCTCCAGAAAAAGATTTTCTTTTGGCAATGCAATTTCCTTGATAAAAAATTAAGTTCTTATGTTGGATGCATATAAACACATTATAAGGAAAAAACCCACACCACTGCTTCCATTAAACTTAATTACAATGTTGTTTATAGATCTTAAAAAATTTAAGCTTATTTAATTTCTAAAGAAATCAAATTCTCCACCCACTCCAAATCATTTCAAAAAACATAGAATTAAAGAATATACCAACCCTGAAGGGACCCACAAGGATTATTGAGTCCAGTTCCTGGCCCTGCACAAGACCATCCTCAGGAGTCACACCATGTGACCAAGAATATCATCCAAATGCTTCACAAACTCTCTCAGGCTTGATGCTGTGAACCACTTCCCTGGGGAGCCTGTTCCAATGCCCAATGACCCTCTGGGTGAAGAACCTTTTCCTAATATCCAACCTAAACCTCCCTGACACAATTTCAGATCATTCCCTCAGTTTCTATCATGGGTTGCATTAAAGCTCATGAGTAGCCAAGGAGACATATAATAGTGGCTTGGATATTCTTATTTGACTGTCTGAGGAGAAGACAGAACAAAGAACAGAAACTCTTTAGGGCATCCCAGTTTTGGAGAAAGTGCAAACCTAGAGTAGCTAGGCAAGAACCCAGAGCAGCTTAAATCTGAGTCTAGACTAGGCAGGAGGGAATGACAGCTGTTACAGTACCATGGGATGCAGCAGAACTCCTGTTGGAGGGCAGGCAGTTGGAGGGCTGCTAATGAATCCTGGCCAGAGGACAGTACAGCCTGTTGTGGAGGCCCATGTTCATTTCATTATAGTAGAATCCTTCACTGTCTTCAGAATTTATTTTTTTATTTATTAAACTTCTTAAGATTTTATTTGGCAGAGGGAAAAAGAGTCTGTAACATTGCCCACTAGGGTAACTTTAAGTCAGCCAGTGAAGCTTGATACGTGTTCTTAATCTTCAAGATTTGTGTTGACATCACAAGCTGCAAAAGTAAAGCAAATGACCAGGGGAGTTGAAGTTTGGATTACATGAAGTATCCTTTTTCTGGTTTTCTTACTGAGCTGTTACTGTTTTTAGTGCAAAAGTAAAAAATTAAAAGAATTTTTGAGGGATTGAGGAGTTGCATCTCTAAATAACAACAGTATCTGATGGTCTGGATGTCAAGTCAGTCCAAAAGCAATTGCAGAATTAAGAAGGGAGCCAGAGATACAGAGCTGGACTAGGAAGACTAAAAGCCTCATATAAAATAAGTACCTGTGCCAAATAAAAGGGATTAGATTCTGCAAGAGTTAAAACAGGCTGAGTAAAGCCATTCCTTCCCCAACTCCAGAGGAGGGGGGAATAAACGAGCTGGGTAGAATGGCACTGTTTCTTAGCAAAAGTGCTCATACAATATGACACTACTGTCCACTGTGTCATCAGCCCCAGTAGTGCAGCAGCCTGGATGGTGACAACCTCGATTCTCATCATTTATGCTCTGGAATACCACAGGATCCCCAGCTCCATGCAGGGAGATGGTCTGGAGATGACCTTCCCATACTGGGCCAGGCCCTGACTGCTGACCCAGGGAGGAATGCAGTCTTGTGGCCATTCCCCTGGACTGCAGCTTTGTGATTAGCCACTGCCTAAGCTATGGCTCTGGGACTCCAGGTACCTGGCTGAGGGAAGTGATCACCAAGTCTGTTGATTTTTTTTTTTTTAATTTATTCTAGCTAGACCAATCTTTTAAAAAGCTGAGGAGATGACTGTGCACTGAGATCAAGGAAGAGAGCACTGGGAATTCAATCTCAATCCTGCTCTTAGTGATGTCGAATAAGGGCTTTACCGTTGATTGCAATGGAATCAGGGTGGCATCCTCAGAGCCAAGCAGAAGAAACAAGATGAAAACAGCAAAGCTTTCAATACTAAATGAAACAGCAAATGTCAGATCATGTATTTCCAAACAAACGATACTGAAATCAAGGGTTTAAAATACTAATTGCCAATTTTGAATGAGGCTCTTTCCAACAGCCTGCTTGGATACATCGACTTACAGTTATAGAACTCCATAGAATTCTATTTAGAACTCTATAGATTCTATATAGAATCCTTTTACATAAGTTGGGGCAAGTATGAACCTTCACATTACTTGTCCTTAAAGAGGATAAATAAGACACAGGGGAGGAGGGGAAGGGGGGGATTACAACAGCAGGAATAGCCTTCCATATTTTTCACATTGTTTACCACCAACCTTAAACACACAGAAGCTATGTGTCCTGGAAATTCTTACAGCAAAAACATGATAGTATAGCATGAAACACACCGTCTGCTCCCAGGCCCAGCACTTTCTGCTCATTCACAGAAACAGATGTCCTCACTGCCTTGCCAGGTTTGGCAGAGACATACAGAGCCTGGAAATCACTAAACGCTACAAAACCCCCAAATCTCAGTTTTGTAGGCCTGATTTCAATTTATTGACATGTAACTTAATGCCTCTCTTGAAACAGATTTCAAAGATATTTCAAAGAGAGCAAACATTTCTTTCATTACCTTTACATGCTGTATCAGAGTGGAAGAGGGCAGGTCCAGCCATTAAAAGTTCAGACTCTGCTAAATGCTCCATTCTTGCTACTTTTGTCACTTGTGTAGTCGAGTGAATGACCAGAGATAGCACTGTATGCAAACTTTAACCAAAGGAGAAAACAGCCATATCTGATCACAGGTAACTGAAGACTTTTTCTGACCACTCAAGTAAAACTCTAAGATGAAGCTTATTATGGTTATCCTCAGTGCCAGCAAGACAGAGAAACATAAAAAAGAAAACAAAACCCCCTCAAAGCCAGTTAACACTTGCTGAAAAAACATTCCTCCTACTATAGAAGTGATCAAACTCACTTTTTCCTCACTGCTCATGCTGAAGACAGATATTCATTCACCTTTTATGCAATCACTTGGGGTCAAATGAGGGTAGCGAAGGCTGAAAAGCCAGAACTAATGTTAGTACTGTATATTTTTATGAGCTTTGGTGTGTTTACAGAAAACAGAAGCAATTGCCTGGAAGATTTTCTCTCCCTGCTAAAGGGGGAGGGAGCTGGGGAAGAGGATTATGACAAGTTCTCTGCTGGTGCATGAATACCAGAAACTGCATCCCAGCAATTGTGGGTTAGTGACTCCCACCCCAACCCCTCATCTCAAACCAGTTAAGAGCAGACAAGAATTGTTACATACACACCAGCATGGAATGGAAAAGCAATGTTACTTTTGCAAAAAAGGCAACAAAATAATTCTTAGCTTTTTGCTTAAATTTTGAACATCATTTTGGAGGCCACACAATTCCATCATTTCATATTCTGAACAACTGTTGGTAAATACAAGATAAAACAATACAAATAGTAGTGCTTCTGGTGCAGCAACCCAGTTTTATATTTGTCCTTTCTTTCTCATACAGAAAATGTTCCTAAAGAAGAACCATTCCTATTCCTTGGCCACAGAAATTCCTCGTGACTTCATTTTCATCAGCTGTATCCAATGTTAACTGAATGAGGAAATGTTGCTTTTACAAGATTTATGGACACAGGTGTTGTACATGGATGCTCACCTTGCCTGATTTGATGGAAAAGTATTCTCAGGTCATAGAGAGGCACCATAAACATGAAAAGGACATATTTATACATGCTTATAGATTCTGTATTGTTCTTGCCATTTAAGAGATTGGTATATAGCTTAAGCAAACTATTTTTCTGCTGCTACACACAGTAATTCCATGACACTTCAATACTGTCTTCTTTTCTCTTAGCTGCTTGAACTGGAAACTTCAGAAAGCAGTGAAGACCTTTTTGGGTTGTTGGGGGTTTTTTTGGCAGGATATTTGCACAGCAGATTTCCTACCCAGACTCCCACTGAACATGACACTTCCAAATAAAACACTGTATTTTCACTATTTTGCTGGTATTAAAAAAAAAAAAAAAAAACAACCAAACAAACAAAAAAAATTTTTTCCACATCCTGCAGCTCTCTGGCCAAAAACATGAAACAAACCTTGTTAGAACACAAAAAATTTTGTAACTATCAACTCAAACCCACCTTTCCTACCTTTTCTTCTTTTGAACTGCAAGCAAATTATACTGCCTTAAGAACCTCAAAACACAGAATAAACAAGTGGAAAAGACCAACACATCAATCTTCATTGTATTAATTAGTGGAGCAATCAAAATATCAAGAGAAAAGGACAAGAATCAAGCCCACTGTTGATTTTATCTTGCAGGAAAACATCACAGATCTGACAGGTCCCTCTAACTTCAGAACAGTTACTACCTGTTTTTACTGTCCCTAACAGCAGAAGGTCTCAGGCCCAGACCCTCATGGGTCTTCCCATGACTGCACACCATTGGCAGCCAGGGTGCCCAGCCTCCCACGGAACAAGGGGAGGCTGTTTTGGATCATCTTTCCTCTGGCATCCTCAACTTCCTGTTTCCCAGAAAACCCTGCCAACACAAATCCTTCTCTATCCCCAGTTCCTCTCCATTTTGTAATTACCCTCCCCTAGCTCTGTACAAATTATATACACTTTAGAAAATCATTTGTCTGCTCAGAATCTGCTCATTAGATAGGCACGTTTGTACAGGCTAGAAATAGCAGGCTACTGGTGACCATGAACATGTTGCACTGTAAAACTCTAGTGAAAGAAATTGTTACAACTTTTGGTTCCTCAACCAAGGCACCCTTTCACATGATGATTGGAAAAAAAAAATTCTCACTTCAATATGTGCTGCTTCTCTTCCAATTTAATTCCTTTTAACAGGTGTGAATTGCTGAGGGAAAAAATCCACAGGTAGGGTTCTTGGCACTCCATAGCAGGGCAATTTCCTGTAACCCCCTACCTTCTATGTAATGTCTCAGACTCTGCAAAGGCCGTAATTAATTCTGTGAATATCACAGCACTCAAATTTTTGGTATTCAAGTAGACATCTTACTTTTGCATTGTTTCAGACAACAGCAGTACAGGGGAAAAAAAAAAAAAAAAAAAAGAGAGAGACAGCAAGGAGAAAAAGAGCAGATAGATATTACGTTTGGAAAAGTCTGGATGGGAAGGGGGCTTAAGAGGTATTTCCTCAAACTGAAATATTTCCAGGTATTTCCTCAAACTGAAATATTTCCAGGATCCACCTTTGTGACATGATCTCTGTGCTCTGAACAGGTTAGCAAGCTGGTTGGAGGAGAAAGTAAACATCTTAAAAATGGTCAGACTGTCTCGCAGGTCATTCACAGTGCACTCAGAAAGGAACTGTCACCACAGCTCACATTGTTCATATCAGTAACCTGTTTCACCGCTTCTTCCAGGCAACTCGCCTTCACACACCATCACATGTACATATCCCACATATCTTATCAGCTACATGGGGCATAAGGAGACTCAGCTCTATAACATCACCCTGGACTTCCTCCAGAGTTGACCTGGTGATTGGTCATTAAGAGGCAGGAGGACCTGAAGCACCACCAAATACTCCTGAACTGGTTGGTCACAAATGGCACTTGAGTAATAAGGAAATTTATTTTTTCTGTCCTTTAAATGAGCTGTGTTTCTCAGCATTGCTTAGAAGGAGCCTTCCTTGAGGTGGGGACCGGAGTTATTACTTTCATTGCTCTCTGGCCAAGCTAATCGAGAGCAGGGGGTCAGAATATACTTAGGTTGTGCTACTACCTCACCAACAGCAAAGGCTGCTTTAGGGAAGATTCTGGATGCCAAGACCTGAGCATGTAGACCACCAATAATCTGAGTGATTGATATTAATGCAAAATACCACAACTCTCCGCTGTTCCATCTAGCGCAGACCATGAGCCACCAGTTTTGCCATTCTGACATCTAATTACTACATATCCTGGTTTTAGCAGCACTCTGCCTTGCCAGACCTGTGATTTTTATAATTTTTGGGAAAGGCTGCTTGTTATGGGAGTAGAAACAGGCAAAGGGGTCTGAGACCGAAAGAGAAGCCAGATTGACAAAATCAGTTCACATTTTGTCTAGGTACTGTATCTTAGAAAGCCAGAGAATGGTAAACAACCTGCAGGTGTTGAGAGAGTTGCAGGGAAGCTGCGCAGCTGAAAGAGGTTAGGATTATGGCCAATTAGGGATAGATATAAGCAATAGGCTAGAGGGAGGTTAGGGGAGTGTACTGGGATGCACCATGGGGTGTGTGTGTGGGAAGAAGGAAAAGCTGTATGAAGGTACCTTCTTCCTTTTCCTTTGTGCTCTGTATTTGGAATTGCATGAATTAATAGATTGAACTGCTCAAGAGAAGAGGTTTCTGTGGAATTTATTTATGGACTTTATGCCTTCTGATATCTTGCTGTGTGTCTAGGGTGACCGCAACAACATTTTACTGGTATTTGAACTCCAGCAAACCCAGCACTAAGAACAAGGTAAATCTGGATGAAATTCAGTAGATTCTTTGGCCTAATTAGACAGTGTTGTACTGAAAGTTGAGACAGAGAGAAAAGGTTTTAAACAATGTCTGCATCCTCTCCATCCTCAGACTGACCCAGCACAGCCATGAGTCTTGGGCTCTTTGACCAGCTTATAGACCTGTTTTCACAGAGGCATTGGAGCATTCATATGACGCTGCGCAATCTGTCCATATGCAGACTTATGACTGCATATGGACCTCCAGTCCTTCTGTGCCATCCAGGCTCAATGTGCTGGTGCACTTACACAAAATCCCCCTGATCACCCTCCCTCTCTGAGTGGAAATGTCAAAGTCCTCCTTACTGTCTCCTTCTAGGCACATGGTTTTTTTCATGTGTGGTTAAGACTAAGGTTTTAAGCATTTTGCATATACACTAACTAATTAAAACTAAGTATGCTTTCATTTACACTGGTTTATACTTAAAAAACTGACATTCAAACTGCTATCAGACAGGTCACTGGTAAAACCCTCACACACACCCTTTACGGGTGTCTTTGAGACTTGAGAATTTTTTCCTGTGCAACAGTGATTGTTCAAAGACATTTATAAATGAAAGGTTTTTATTAGAGCTGAATCATATTTAAATCATTGGAAAACCAAAGGTTTGTGACATCTTTTAAAACTCAAAATCCAAACTAGGCATTGAAAAAGAAATGGACTAACAAATATATTCCAACTACATTTTTATAGTCAAAATAAAGGCTTATAGGAAACAGAATACTGAAATTGTAAAGAAGAAATTCTTCCTGAAATGACCGGAAGAGACATCTTTTTACATTCTTAAAGAATAAGGTATTGCCAACAAACCAGAAAACTCATGTGACCACCAGAAATAACTATAATAGATCTTTAACTCTATTTTCATGGAAAAGCAGCACATACCTTTCCAACTAGTAACTCACAGATGTTACCATGTATTTCCAATGTGCAAGACCACAGGGCAGCTCTTCTCCCCTTCCCTGTCATTAAGGCACACCAGTATTAACCAGTAGACTTCCTAGTTGCCTGGGCACAGTCAGCCAGCCAGCTATGATCCATCCTGGGTACGTTTGAAAAGTATTTGTCATTAGTCTTGCCAGTGTTGCACATGGGCCATAACAGCATAGATAAGAGCTGCTGCATCAGGAAATAGTCTCAGAAATGGCATCATCTTGCTTTCAATTATATGTGTATCTTTGGGAATCACTTTGCCGTATCCTGGAATACCAAAGAGTTTCCACTTACTCAAGTCTTCTTTATGACATGAGCCATTATAGGAAAGGACTAGAGACTCCTAATATAACAAATGATACCTCCCAAGTTTAATCACAACAATGAGAAGGAAATAAAATTAGAGTTTTTCTTTTGCATATTCTGAGTGAATAGATGTTGTGTATTCTTCAAGGTTATACTTATTAACTAGTTTACTATTGAATCCCACTAGGACTGGCATGTTTTTTTTTCACTTTTTGAAGGATGATGTGACAGAAGGAGTTAATGTTTTCTAGTAGTCCCAGAGAATCCTTGAACCTTTGTTGCCTTCAAGTCAGTGCTTCTTTGGAGATGCATTTTGTTCTCAAAAGAAGTTTGGCTAAACCATAATATGAGTCCATTAGCATTCTCTTATTATGTTGTACAGGTTGCCCATACCAAAGCACCAGCCCACTGATAGGTAGAAATTCCATTTGCTGAGAGCTGGCTGTCTACTTCTGCAACAGTATGGGGATCACTGGATGCTCAGAGCAAGTATCTCAATACACTTGTGGTGCAAAAGTGTAGACAAAAAGCCTGGCCCAAGTTAAGATGAGTAGGAAGTGTGATAGGGAATGCCAGCCCCCCTGAAAAATCCTTGCAGGGCTACAAGAAGATAGGCTTGTGGTCCTGGAGAATACTCTACACCAAGTCACAAGGGGAGGAGAACAAGAGAAGTGGGATGCATCAGCACCATAATGACAACCACCCTTGCTGTGACCTACTGGCACAAGATCAGAGAAGCAGATGATGGAAGAAGAGACATTTCTGTTTTCAGTCTGACAGAGCAAGTCTGTTTTCTGATGTCCGAAGTGGGAGGTTTGATGTTCTGGAAAAAACAGTTTCGACATCACAAGGCACTTTCCTTGGCTTGTAGGTTCAAAGGAAAAATGTGACTGGCCAGGATCAAAAGCATTATTCAGTCATGGCTGATAAGCATGTGCTTTATGGCACCTGTCCTATAAATAGGGTTCTTCACCTTTAAGAGTACTTTGTGGCTGAGGGACCACCTACTGCAGGGAGACATAGGACAGGCCATCTTCCTGTTTACTATGGAAATAAGGAACAATGAGGATCTGGAATTGCAGTTACCTATTTTAGACTGAGCTTTGCATTCTTTCAGCAGGTCAAGGAAGCCTTACAGGTTAGTTCTATTAAGTTTACAAACCCTTAGAACAGATTAGTTATAACAACACAATAACAACATCTTACCTTTTTTACTGGTATTTATTTCTTCCCTTCACTTAACTTTTCATCTTCTGGTCCTTCTTTTCCTCCATTACACAGAACTATCTTTTATAAGATTTTTAAGTTATTTACATTTCAAAAAGTGCAGAATATTGCATTCTATATTTCAGCTAGTTGGAGCTACACTAGAGTTTAAATGCCTCTCACACCATGCTTGACCTACACATTGCCAAGAAAATTCTTCCAGTTTTAATGAAGGAGAACCTTTGTGCACAAAGCAGATGACTAGTACTCAGAGTATTTGATTGTTTTCCAATTTCTGCCATGTGCTTCTTGGGTGTTTTCCAGGGATTCATTTTACTTTGCTGTGCCTCAGTTTCCTGTATATAAAATGGAAATAACATGATCCAACAGCATGATATAGAAAAAAGATATTATCATTATTGCTAAACCAAATAAAACATTCACCACTTGGTTTTGTGGTTCTAATGCCCTAAAAATAAAAAAGGACTGTATACCTCTTCCATCAGAAACTAAAACAAGAAAATGCACTTCATATACAGCACCATTTTTCCACATGGGAGTAAGAACTACATTTATAAACTGACAGGAGTGAGAGACATGTTATTTATCACAATGTAAGAAATCCACACAGAAATTACTTGATCACAGTGATCTTAGCACTGTGAGCAATCTTTATACACCCAAATGAAGTCCAGCAAACAGAGGCTCAAGAAATCTGGTTTTCTGTGGAACTTCAAAGAAAGAAACCATCAACAGTAACTAAGAGAAAATTATTTGCCAGTGATACAAAATAAAGTCATCAATAAAGAAATCCAGTGATAGAGACATCTGGCAACAGCAACAACAATAACAAAAAAACAATTAAAAAAATCCCTAAAAACTAAAAAAAAAAAAAAAAAAAAAAAAAAAAAAAAAACAACTATACTTCCTGAAGAATTTGAGCTTACTCAGAGACAGAAAAATAGCTGGATGCCATATACAGTTTTATAGGATACATCTGCTATTGCTTACTATTCTCTTGTCCCAGGGCAGCTAAAAGATTCGTGTTAGGACCAGCATTCAGTAAATATTTAGCTTTTGAAAGAATGAACTTTCAGAGATCAAGAATTTCTTTTATATGGGATACATCTTCTGTCACACTTCCCAATACTTCATTTCACATAATCAGAGAACAGCTATAGGTTTCAAGTTACTTTGAATTAATGGAAAAAATAGCAGCATATGGGGGGAAAAGTAATGTTTCCACAAAAAAGCATAACATGCAACTTCCTGTAATAAGGCTGCTCTTTCAAACACAGCAGAAGATACTGGATCTCTTCAGCACTTAGTAGGCTTCCAGAAATGTTGAGATGAAGCATGCAAAAGCACAAAACTAACCACTGCATTATTATGTACTTCCTGTAGAGAACTGGACATAGGCAATGCTTTTGCAACCTGGGACAACCAAAAGGACACTGACTTTTCCTTTTTGGTGCTGCCTGTGTGATCTACACACTCCAGGCCTTCTAGGGAGCCTGGAGGACTGGACTGCTATGCCTCCACGGGTCCCATCATCTCCTGGCAGAGACATAACTGCAAAAATGGGCTGTAAAGGTGGTTTGTTTCGTAACTGCTCATAGCCCAGTCCAGAGCTTGCAAGCTCTCTCCCCTCTGCAAACAAGGTAGAGGGCATGAGGAAAATTAAAATAAAATACGGGCGAAGCATGCATGGTATCTGTGCAGGGCTGCGTTTGCCTGCGCTTTAGAAGCAGGGAGCCCCTCGGTGCAGTGCCAGCACTCAAACCTCTCGTTTTTCCAGCAAGGAAGGTTCCAGCCGGGCAGCTGCGGGACAGCGCTGCCCCCCAGCGCTCGGTGCCCGCCTGCGCACAGACCCGTCCTTTCGCCTCGGCCAAAAGGCAGCTCCGAGACCCTACCACTCCTTTCCTGGGATCATACCTACTGGTCAGGATATACGGAGATCTATCTATATGCTTACAGATACAGATGTATTCCATTAATGTATCTGTAGAGATATATATTCGTAGGGCTATATACATTCTATGAATACATCTATAGGAATATGTAATTTTATTTTTGTTTTAAATATGTGTGTGAATATATATCTATATATTCCACTGTGCAAGTAAATATTTACACTTGTTAAACACCAAAGCATGTTCCCACACACAGATTCCGTTGGTACTTTGTACTCATATGTAGATAACAGCACAGGGGACAAACAATACTGCAATAAATGCGTGAGGGTAAAGTGCTAGGCTTGATGAAGAAATACTAATAATTCAAACGATTTTTATATCTACCACAAATGAAGATCCCTACACAATGAAGATGGTGCCTTGCATGCCCATTTCACTTTCACAACTGAATTCAGATCAACAAAGAACATCCTGCTCCGTAAATGTGTTCTCTCTCCATCTTCCCTCCTTCCTCTGGTGCTCTTCTCCTAAGGTCTTATGATTATTTTTATTCCCAGCTTTCCATATGATATAGTTTGTCTTTTTATACACAGCAGGAAAGCCAAAATTAAAGACTGACACTCCTTTCAGCTAGGGGTTATTATTCCTGAGTCGTATTTTCCTCCATATAACACTTGTAAGACTTTTAAAACACTCCTGCAACACTTCCCAAAAAGTAATGCGTGACTTCTATTGGGAACAGCAAAAGTGAACCACTAAGAAAGGCCTCCTCAATTCTGGGTCCATAGCCATGCTCCAGAAAAGTCCATTGATGATCTCAACTGGGTGTCACACTGCTGGAAACACAGTCACTTTGTATTCCATATGGACTCTGACAAAAATTGGAAGACTGTCACCCTATTCAGGCCATGGAGGAAAGGGTTTTTGCCTTCTGGCCTCCCCCAGGTCAACTCCATCCTAATGTGCACAGTCCTACAATGGTGAGTGACTATGACTGTTTTCCAAAGATAGGACCTAAAACTTGGTCTTGTTTTCATTATTTTAAATATAATCATCTTATGTTCTCCCTAGACAGGACTAACATGAGATTTGCCATGCCTTGGCTGGGCTCCAGCACCTCTGACACAAAACTGCAGCCCCACGCCCTCTACAGGAGGTGTTACTCTGCCAAGATTTTACCCCAGCCTTTAGAAAGGTCTCACACCAGATCTTAAGCATGATTCAGCATCCTTAATCTTTACCTCCCCTACACCCCCTCACAGGAAGAAAACTAATCCAGAGGCCTATATTAAGAAGAGAAAAACCTCAGAAACCATGCAGCAACATAGCATTCCAGAAAACATGAACACTTAGAAAAAATAGAAGAACTGGAAGAGAAGGAGCAGAACAAGGAGTTAGTTACAGCACAATGTGGAAAAGATAAATTGCTTCATGAAGAAGATAGCATTCTCTGTGAGTAGGCAGAGTAAGTTGTACTTTCCTTTTGATTTAATTAGAGCAAAGAACACACCTTATGGGATACCTCAGACTTGTTGCTTTAATTATGAGATGAAATGACAAAGTATATGGACCTCTGCTTTGATTACATATAGGTTCCTACATCATGAACTGCATTAAAACAAGGACATGTAACCTTTACAGTCTGTGACACGCTTTAAAACAAATATACCAGGGTTAGACAGCTGTTACTATTTATGTACTTCCTAATGTATTTATTAATTTTGACTGTGTTCCAATATCTGAACCAGGTCACTTGATGTTTTAAGTTCATCCAAACAAGTTAAAAAAATGTGCTGGTGTATATGTTGTCCAAATACAGAAAAAGAATTTTCCTAGTCAAACTAAATATGCTGGCATACACGGTAGTCTCACAAGAAGCAGGGGTCAACAGAGAAACTGGCTTGACGGCTTTCTTTTTAAAATAAAATAATTTCCTAATATATTCTTAGTTGTTTATGTACATGCAGTTCTGTTAGACAAAGCCAAAGCATTTTAAACTTTGAATGGTGCCCCTTTGTTACAGTACAAAACCAAACCCAACTTATCTAAAGTAGAATTTGGGATTTTGCTATTAAAGGGCAGGCGCAGAGTCACCCCAGAGACATAATGGGCTGCCACAGTTCAGTAAAACAATACCCTAATCCCTTGAACTTTCTTAAGCTGATTTTGGAAATCACCATGCCATTCATAATGCAGCACTTTGTCTTCACATATCCATTTTCTGCTGCAGCTAGCAGGATTTAGTACTTTTTAGTACTAGATTTAGACACTCCATCACCCTAACAGTTGTTTTATTTTGGTTTTCATACTGCCTGTGGAAAATGTGACATTTTAAAGTAGTAAGAAAGAAGAAAAAAGGAAACAAGTGCTGAACAATAAAAGACTGCACTCATGTGAAGGCAGCTCCACTGGCGTGGAAATAGATGGACTAGCAGATGTGAAATCAAGGGAGGCTTTCCGGTGATTGCTGAATCATTTCTTCTTTTGTTATCGCTACAGGGCTTCCTGTCAGCAAGTCAATAGTGCATTCAGAATACCGCTAAAAGGCCAGACCCTATTCACTGAAGAGCCCCAATTATCCATGTGATGTCAAGGGACCTTTTCACATCTAACACAGTAACATTGTACCGAAGTGGTTATCTACTTCCAAAGGTGAAGGAGTGAAAGAAAACTGGAGCACACTCACCCACGACTTTTGGGGACTATTAAGAGATTTTTACCACGTGCATATCAAGATTCCTTCTGTTATTCCCTTTTCCTCTGTCATGTAAGCATTATTCAGTAGGATTTTATTGGTTTTATTTATAAAGGAACAGAACGTAACTTATATGCAGGCCCTTTAAGGGAATATATACACGAGTTTTGCTGAGAAAAAAAAAACTTAAAAACAAGACAAGACTCCCAGCAAGTATTATCTCATAAGTATTGGAATTCAGGAATACTCAGCTAGGTTAAAAACAATATTACCTTTGAAGATAGGTCAATAATTCTGTGTGAAATGCTCTGTTTTACATCAGGGAGGAACAGGCTTTTTTCAGTTAATTTTTACTCCTCTTAACGCATAGGTTATCATAAACTTCAAGGTTTAAAGTTTTATTACTTGCAACCTCAGGCAGTCTCATCTCAGCTTTTAGAGATGATGGTACATGACAAGTATACAGAGAACACAGACAACTTGAAAAATGCAAACTAATAAAAGTAAACATGAACCTTACAATGAAAATATGATCTACCATAACAAGTCCCTATAGATACCTAAAGTGAAAGTACTATCGAGATTTTTTTAGTTGCCACACAAGCCACAAACTGATTAAATTATACAAAAGATGGTTAACTAAATAGTACAAGGGTTTCTTTTCTTTTTGTACCTCAAATAAAAATTCTTTCCCTAGACAATCTTAGTACTTCCCTTTCATTTGTCACTTTAGAACTACTACCACTTTAGAATTAGCCAGTAGAATGTCTGGTATGTGTTTTGATTGGGATGAAAAATGAGTTGCTATTTTAATTACTGTAACATGCCTATATAAATATGCTAATTGTTTAAAGTACTTCAATTTTAAAGAACTTTCAAAGCACTGATACTTTTATTATAAGCTTACTGCTGCTACAGAATTCATATTGCGCTTTGCTAGTTTGCCATTCAATACAAGTGTACAAACTCAAGAAAAGAAAGAGAACCAAAATGGAAAAACAGCTTAATTCTGCTCTTTGCCTTTTTCCAATGGTTGCAGCCCTTTGGCAGGAAAAGCTGAACTTTGTAGAAAGCCAGGATCCAACAGCTGTGGCTTACAGTCTGCCATACAAAGATCAAGAATTTAATATGCAGTGTTACAGTTAGGCCAAAAGATACTTATTTGTGGCTCAGTAGTATTTTCCCCAAGGTGGGACAAATAATCAAGATGAAATTGTTTCTGCTGAGTTAACTCTGCCCATGCTTATGAGTCACTGAGGTGATTAAAGTACCTCAGGGGTTTTTGGTGAAGCAAGTGCTGTTCCTAATCTTTGTGTCTGGGGTAAGGAGAGTACTGCATCCACTCAGGGTATCACGGTAGTGATTGAAGTGGATATTTTGGTTCCCTTCTGAGAAACAGCAGGATACAAATGCTTGTATTCTGTAGATGCTGCTGCACACATAAACTAAGCCCAGTGGAAAACAAAACAAATTTTGAAAAAAAAATAGGATTTGTTTCTCATGGGAACTCAGGTAGAGTGCAAGGTCCTCTCTTATGGTTAGGGAAGCTGTGACTCATTTCTTTTTCTTATTCTATTTTCTAAGGAAGCCTTTGTACTACTGTAATAGAGTGGAAGGAGAAAAATGTACCTGAAGCTGTACTCAAAAGGATAGGGGCAAAAAAAATTAGCCCTTAACTAGAGGTATCAAAAGCAAAGCTTTCAAATACAAAAGTAGTTGTGTGAAAGTTTTTCTACATGTTATTTTTCTTTTTAATGTAAGCTGTATTTGTGGCTATGTGGCATTTTTCTGGTGTCTACCTCTCTACAACCAGGGCACTACAGTTCCTCTGTTCTGAAGCAACCAGAGCACCCTTCTCTGTTTTCCTATGCTTCATGGTAAATACTGCTATGTTTGTGGCAGAGGGAAATGTTGTGAGAGAGGTGTTAATCTGTCAGTATGGGGAATTTGGGAATTAATTTTCTTACCTATGCTAGGAGAGGCTTTTCTTTCAGGTGAGTCCTCAGCCTTTTTGGGCAACTCTTGCTTGAAAGAGAAAAGAATAAGAAAAATTATAAACACCTAGCAGAAACCAGATCATCCTTAGTGTGTTCTTAACATCTTAGGTTTAGCTTTTGATTAGGGCTTTTGTTAAAACAATAATGCTTTTTTCTTTAAGTAGTATTTGCTGTATAACTGAATTTTGCCTGGCTTTTTGCTCAGGAGGAAGAACTCCTTATTTTGTTCCTTCCACATGAACAGATTAAATCCATGTCTTTAATTCCCCAGGAAGTTATCATATGTGTCCCCATGGAAAAACTGGCGTATTTCTTTTCACCATAAAACCTAGTAATAATGGTATACTTTGAAGTGCAGTTAGGACTTTGGCTAGCCTGGAAGTGTAAGATGCTGCATTGTGGATTTGGGTGTCAGGTTTTTAATGAGGAACAGTATGGCTATTAATGATGCTTAAAAAAAAAAACAAAAAACAAACAAACAAAAAAACCCCACAAAAACTTGCAGGACTTTTTCAAGATAATGGGATTTAGCCATGTTAATAATGACTGTAAAATGCATGCAAGCCATTTTTGTTCCCTTAGTTGGTGCTGTGAAGTTTCCATAGTAGTAGTCTCTGGAGGGAAATGATGCAGAATTAGTGATCTGAATACCATGTTTGTTTGGGGTTTTTTTGTTTTTGTTTTTTTGTTTTTTTATTGCTTTCGTTGGTATTTAACTGTAGTCTAATTAGTATTAATCTGCTTTCTGAAGTTGTTCTTTTACTATAGAATTTTGTTCTTTCCACTTTTCTTCAGGACTCCCTCAAATCCACATCTAGTTCAGGTATTACAGAATGAACAATATGTAATAAGTCACAGCAGATGTCTCAGTGCTAATTTCTTTATAGACAATCTCTGTGTGAAGTATTGCACTGGCAACTTACCAAAAATTTAAGGACTACGTCTAACTTATGATAAAGAAACTATGTACAATAGCACTTATTGTACCTTCCTTATTAGAGGAACTGTTGTTGCTTGTTTTAGTCTCACTAGCAACAGAAGCACAAAATTTAGCTTTGCCCATGACTGATTCCTTATGTTCCAGGTACAGCCAATCTATTCTAAAGCAGATTTGAAGAGAAGTCATGGGGAATTGTCAACATCAGTTACAGTCATGCAGAGTCTGATCCTATAATTGGATGTAATTTTGTTCCTTTCTGTAAAACATCAGAGGATTGCTCAGATCTGCAAACTCAAGCAAAAGATTTCATATTAGATTTGAGAAGAATTACTGTAATGAATTATTAGGACCAAATTTTTGTATCAAATGCTTTTTTTTCCTCCTTTCTTTGTCCAGAGAGCATTATAGTATAAGACAGGCATGTTGACTAAGAGCCATACTGTATTTCCTTTTTTCTTTCAAAAGTTTATTCCACTAAGGATTCAGAAATCAAGTTCATAGTAATTATTACTTACAGGTGCTTAGCATTCTCAGAAGATCCGAATGCAATATATTACCTTTTTACTAGTTCATGAATGTTCAACTCTGAACCAAATTATTTTGGGAGTATTGTTGGACAAGAGGAAAGGCTTATTTGCTTTTTATGGTTGCCTACTATGGTAGGCATTTGTTACTAGCAATTTTCCTTTTTTTATATTTATTACTGCTTCTGGTTTTTCAGCATCAACTAAAACTTGTTGGGTTTTCAACATACAATGAACTTGTTTTGCTTTTTTGTTGTACTTAGGTCATCATTTGCCACACTGCCATGAGATGCCACCAGGCAGAAATGATTAGTGCCTGGGTTTCCTTTATTAGAATTTGTGTTTTAATTACAGGATTTTCAGTTCTATTAAGCAGATACAGATGCTACAATGACAGACCATATGCCTGCGGTTATATGAATTTTATTCATTTATAGCCCAGCTAGATTACATTATATTACAGGTTCAGCCCTATACCTGATGCTACATCAGAGAGTTCAGAGTTGTACAAAGAAGCCTGGAAATTCCCAAGTACTAAAAACTAGAAGCTTAAGAGAGGCCAGAAACAAGACTGGAATCCTGTCTGTGTGCTGTGTGAGAGGCAGTAATTTTCCTTGTTTTTAGATAGCTTGTGACTGAACCAGAGAGCTCAGAATGTGAGCAAAAATTAAGAAGAAATCAATGCATTAAAGTTAAGACAGAATGAGTTTATAAAAGCACTGATGAACTGTTAAGCTCCCACTTTGTATCTGCTTACACTTTGTATAATTTCTCCACAAATGAGTAGGAGGAGATAATGCAGGATATCTCTGGCAAAGGTGGTTCACTATTTGCATTTATTTCAGCAGAACTCTGTACGAACACAGGAATTAAGAGACAAAAGCTGAGTTCCGGTTACAGTCCTCAGCGTGCAAGGCACACTGGATGTGAATATAGAAACTGAATAAAAATCTGTTAAAACTGTAGCTGAAGTGCAAATCTCTTGCTAATAATTTGGCTTTGTTTTTGATGTGACATATATAATTTGCATAAGACAGCAGCATAAAAGTAAATGCAATATTTTATTAATACAGATTATCAGCAGAATAGTAACTTATTTTTATTTAAAATCATTTCCACCAGTGGGAAATAGTAGGAGTAGATAGAAGGGCTTTTTGAAATAAAAGACCCTTAGCTGACCTGCTAATGATGAACCAACCATCTCTTTTCAGCTGCATTGTTAAAGCCATGCTGTTGGAGAGGATGCGTTGACTTTTGGCAGAGTCGAGAGTGAAGGATGGTCAGCGTCTGTAGGCGAGCAGGGAGCCCCAGGTTGGTATTGTAAAGTGCTTCGAGACATCGCGGCGGGGAGCTGCTGGCTCCTGACTGCCGGCAAAACTGCCCTCGGTGGTCCACGTGTGTGGGGGGCGTTGGGCAGCGGAAGATGAAACGCCGGGGGGCAGGGAAGGGAGCTGCATTTTGCTCCAGAAGAACAAAGAATTGCGAAGACAGTGCCGTCGGGCCCAAGGAACGCGCCTTCCCTGCCGCTCCCGGCCCGCCAGGCGGACATCAGGGGGCGCCGCCAAGCCGCGGCCGGCCCCGCCGGCGCTCCCGGGAGCGGCGTCTGCTCCTGCCAGGGCAAGGCATGGAAAAATGCCGTGTCTCCGAGGCTTTGCCAGGCGAGTGTGAGCAACAAGGTGTGCGGCTGTTGGCGACGCCAAGCGCTGAGCTGCCGTCGGAGGCTGCAGGGCAGCCTCCACGGGAAACAGGGCTGGCTTACAGGGTCTCCGTGGAGAGTGGAGGGAGAAGTTTTCAAGACTAAGTGCGGAGCTAAAATACTAAAATAATGGTGTTTTACCAGCATATTTGCCACTTTCAAAACTGCCATCAGCTTTATTCGGCTGTCAGTCTGCGGCTGGAGGTCCAAGGCCGGGTGCGGGCTGAGAGATCTGCCGCGGCAGCTCACTGATGTCCCTCGACACCTTTATCCGCAGAATTTTTTCTCCTTCATGAGGCTTTTGAACAAAAATTTTGATGGTAAAAAACCGTGACACAAAGTTGAGAAGATACTACAGACTGTGTCTCCAAAAAGTCAGGAGCCAGAGGTCAGTAGGGGGTTTTCAGGCAAGTAACCCGTTAAGGGGCAATTGCTCCTGCAAATTTTCCTTTGGGAATGCAGCTGTAAAGCATTCAGTGATCGTTAGCATGCCAGGAAAGCAGTGGCTCAGGGAAAGCTCTTTATCAAAAGTGACTCTCTCAGTATATCTTATCTGAAGGACACAAGAACACATCTTAATATGTGGATTTTAATACAGCAAAACCAAGGCAAGATTGCATTTGCAAACTTTTTTAAACTTGGGCAAAAGTTAATGCATTAAGTTTTTAAACTTTTTTTGTACTGTTTATCAACTTCTTGTATTTCATTTATCTCTGTACCATATCCAGAGTGGCTTTAGACTGAACATTCAAGAGTGGTATTTTTGCAGATGGTAGGTTAGCTTCTTGTCAGTTTAATTTTACCTGAATAGATGCATATGAAGCTGAATATTCAATTTGGTCAAGGTATTTTTGTCAGTTAGGCACATATAATATTTCTGATTGTGTAAGAGTTCTTAAATTATGTAATCTTGTTCTTTGAATTTTGCAAGGTAAGCATAAAACTGAGAAGGCTCATCTGGCTCATAATAGTGGCTGGGCTCTAGTCTGGACAGATAAGCTTTACTTATTACATCTTGATCTGGGAGGATTCTGGGGAGGTGTGTTTTTAAAGCATTGTAACATCACTTTGCTGTTGAGCTGGAAAGCTCTATGAGCACATCTAAAGCTTGCCTCTGTTGTGTCCTACAGTGCTTCTGAATGCCTCACTCAGCAACTTATGAGTGATTTGAAGATAGGAGTGATTTTTCGATGAATGCATTCACATCAAGAACAGATCTGATGGTAGACAATATTCTTGAAGGTTCATGCTCTTGTAGTAATACTATTACCTAGGTAAAACAAGCTTTCAGTTAAGAGAGAGTATACTAGTGTTACTTTATTAAGGCTTGCACTTAAAGAGAGTGAACATTGAAAAACACAACAGGCTCAACAAGACTTCCGCCAGACAATTTCCTCTGAGACTTAACAGTCCAGATCTTACAGCTACAGAGTCTTAAAAAAACTGAAAAAGGGGCTTTGAATACCTTATTTCATAAGTTCCAACCAATGTAAGAACTCCCTGTTATTGCTTGGTTTAAAAAAAAAAAAAAAAAAATTTGATTACACTAGGAATGAGTCTTATTATAAGTGCATATGAAGCTTCTCAGCATTTCCATCCCTGTAGCTGTAATTTTTCACCTGTGTATCTGTAATTTTATATGGAATTGAAAGGTTATATGGGCCACATACCTTCCATTATCTTACATTTAGGTTATAAATGCCCTGAAGAAGTCTAAGTTTTA
Source organism: Formicarius rufipectus (assembly GCA_013399695.1). Lineage (NCBI taxonomy): Eukaryota > Metazoa > Chordata > Aves > Passeriformes > Formicariidae > Formicarius > Formicarius rufipectus. Next base: position 3,585,290 of record VXAU01000433.1, on the reverse strand, counting down.
AAAGCCTGAGAGTTCAAGGTGGAGTGTATGTAGGGATGTCAAGTATGATAGAGCATACCTTGGTTAGCAAAAGTATTTTCTTAAAAAGGCTAGATGGATTACAAGTTGCCCTGTATAGAAGTTAAAGCAAACAGTCATTTGGATTGTAATGTTAAGTCCACATCAGTGTTCCTACAGGGAACTTTTGCTCTCTATCCCCAGCAGTTCCAATAGTTCAGGCACCACCAGCCAATGTGTTGTTTCAAATATTATTTCATGTATTCCTGGGTTTAATGGTCGCAAGTGAGTGGTTGTGAGGGTTAAACAGATGGGTGGCTTCTGTACAGCTTCTGTTTGGGCAAGCACAGTCTTGGTCTGGGAAACTGCAGATTCAAGAGCTGGTCGGCCTTCCTACCCTGTGATTTTTTTTTTTAATATCTCTTGTGCAATGTCATTTATTAAATGATTTTAAATTATTTTATTAAATGATATTAAAAGATTTATTAGATCTTTGTGAGGTTGGATAGGTAAGTCTTATTCTTTGAGGAGGAAGAAAGGGAATTGCCATCATTCCTTTGGTTTAGTTCTCATATACCAATCCCAGAGATGGTCTAAATCATGGCTTACTTAAAACTAGTAAGCATGTGTTCATGCCTTGCTTGAAGCATACTGATAGTGCTGACTAAAAACATTCAAGAAGGATTACTGTTTCCTCATAGAGAATCGGAGCATTGCATTCAAGGGGATATGTTTTTATTTCTTTTCCCCCCCCCTTGTTTTATCCCAACCATATATTCTTTAATTGAATTAAGTAATTTTTACTAGGGCATCTGGAGAGACATCTAAGTGTCCACAGAAAAAGCTAACTGCTATGCCATGAACATATATTGTTTCAAAACACAGTTAATACTGTAAATAGCAAATATTGTCATTGTAGTATCTGTGTTCAGTAAGCATATTGGAATGGGAACACCAAAGGATAAAGAAAGCATAGCTGTAGACGTTTATTTTGCAACAGTTGCAAGTAGCTAGTGATTATTTCTTTATTCTTTTTTCCCCACAGAATTTTTCTTATCACCCCAGGTAAGGTGGTGGTTAATTAAAATTCCTTGGACTTTTATGCAGGCCAACACCTCATGTGTGCACATGCAATAATCTCTGTTCTGATTGTTTCAATTTAACTTTTCCAGTGTAAAGCTTTCATTGACTGAGCTGTGGTTTTGTGAAGCACAAGCATGGTTTTGGAAAAAGAACAGATTTTTTGTATAGTCTGTGCCACCATGGACTTCTGGTGTATCTCCTGTTGCTGTGTGAATTGCTAATGAGCTGAGCCTTGCTCTCCAAGATCTACCAGAAGAAGAAAGTAAGGAAATAATTTACTTCACTAACTGGAGTTACTGTTAACCAAAAGCCAGTGAATGACACAAGAATTCCATCTCTTTAGACAAAAGAAGTACAGATGACATGACTGTAATGAGGTCATAACTTGACAGAAAAAAAGTTCTGAAACTGGAAAATCAGGCTTAACAGTTGAATGTGATGAGAAAACCATCAATGTGATCATGCATATTTCACTTCTGTGGAATTTTTTTCTCAAAAGTTTTTTTTCCCAGTAGTCAATCAAGTATTGAGTGAAGACAGTTGGGTTTAATAAGTGTGAAATAAACCTTGGCTACTCCTTCATTTCTAGTCCTCTGTAGACTGAGGCACGGGTAGCCATCAGAGTACAGATGCATGCTGTGAGTTTGGATCAACCACTGCAGAAACATTTGTCCAGGTCCATATGGTATAGTTCTATTCCATAAACCTGTGGCAAAGGTCTGTGGCTAGGAGATCTGCCTTCTGATTCTGTTGTCTTAATTGCAGTATTGCATATTCTTACTTTAGCCAATGCCTAAGATTGCTTTTTCTATCAAAAGTTTTGATTTCATGTCCTATGCAGATTTTTAAGATAATTGATGTGATGGTCTAAATCTAATTTTTAAAGCTTGAAGCAAATAAAAAAAAAACATGAACCAAAATTGCTGGGTTTTCTATGTTATTTGCTCCAGACAGCAAAGAGTAGTGATGGAAATAACCCTTAGTGTATTGTGCTCAATTTTATTATGGCCCGTAATGAATTAGAGGAATGGGAGATATAAATCTTGCTTTTGCAGCCTTATTGTTGGAAGCTGGAAATTTGGTAGGTATGGGCAGGAGAGAGAAAGTAATGTAATGTGAACGAATGATCTAAATTGGTGGTTAAGGTCAGCCCTCTTTCCTGTCAGCTTGTGTGTAAAAAGCCATCTGGTNGACAAGGGAGAATGCCTTTCCCTAGATTGTTCTCAGTTCATCAGCTCAAATGTTCTTACTCCAATCTTTTTGACCCTAGATTTTCTTGTTGCTCTACAAAGAGCAAATAAGCAGTCTTTTGCTGTTTATATCTGACATTTATGAATGAATCATCCTTGAATTTTCCTTGAAATAATTATATTTTAGATAGTTTTATTTTTTAGTGCTGGAATTGAATATTTCATTACATATATGTGTTTATAGATGTATCTGCTGAAAAATTATTTATAATTTTGTTTGGAGTTTGAGGTTCCCTCAAACAACAGATGAATATGCTTGTAGTTGGTATCAACTATAAAACATTTGTTATGTCTTTTACAGTATTTTTAAGCTGAAATCATAGGTTGTTCTATCCTTGTAGTTCTGCTGTTACATTAAAATGGTGCAAGTGTAGTACAATTGCTAGTGCAAAACCATTGTCTGACTTTTATTTTAAAAGAACTGTCTTGTTTGGACCAGAACTAAATGTGACTATGCAGCTGTAGAAAACAATGATCACTCTACCTTGTAATTGTACACTACAATCAGAAACAGGATGGCACAAAGTTCAGACTTCAGTATTAGAACTGTTCACAGCATAACAAACCCATAGTAAATGCTTTCTGGCTAAGCTTATTTTTAGCAGTGTTGAAAACGCCACAGCAGGTGTGACTGCAGCACGTTTTTGCATCAGGTTATCCAAACCTCCTACAGGCAAGTCTGCCAAAAGTTACTTGAAAGTAATTGGCAATGCTTTGCTCTCCTTTCCTGATTAAAGCAGTTTACTTTAAAATCAACACAGATTTATAGAGCATGCCTCTGAGAGCAGTAGCTGGCCCATAAATTAAAGCTTCAATTGCTTTTGAACATGCTTTTTTTCAATAAAGTAGTCATGAGGTGGTTTCTGTGGTGTTGTGCTCAGAGTCTGGCACCATCACACTATGACAAGTGTGATGCATTCAGAGGTAATAGAACCTGACAAGAAGAAACTGCAGTAAACTAACTGGGGTTCTAAAATATCTGAATTTCATGAGCAATGTGTGGGAACAAATGGTTCAAAAATTCTCTTACAACCTCTAAAATCGTGATGTACTTAAAGAGCTCCTTATGTGAACTTATGTCTGTAAGAAACTCAGGAGAAATTCAACAGAAAATTTATTTTTCTACTTTGTAGCTACAGTTTAAGCTTCACTGGTTATAGTGAAGGAGGACTGAAAATGCAAATGAAAGAAGAGGAGGTAGAGTTAATGAAAAAGAACAGAGGGGAGAAATATGTTAAAAATCAGTTAACAAAAAGTAAACAACTCTTTGAAAATGCACTGAAAAATTAAGTAGAGCTAGGCAGAGTTCATGTAGGATGACTTGTAGCTGTGCATTCAAAAAATTGTGGAGAGAGTTACTAAGACAAAAACTGACATCCTTTTACCTGAAGTTGCAACTAATTAATAACAGTTATATTTTCCTCTGTTCTCTGCCTGCTTGAACAGCAGTTCTCTCTCCTGACAGTTGCATGTGGTTTTGTATCTAATACTTGCATATGGTTTCCTCTGCTGAGAAGACACGAAAGAGAATTGCTCACTTAGATGATGGATTTCTTAAAGGCATTTGCCAGCATGACACTTGTTTGGTCTATTGAGTCTATAGTTGGAGTGGCCAGAAGTAGGAAAGAGGTAGGAATATCTATTTTACCTTCTCTTATGGGAAAAAAAATGCACTAAACAGCAGATTAAAGATCTGTTCAGTCCTGCTTTTCTCTCAGAATTGCAAAGCTAGATGTTTGCATCCACACAGGAGCTGTGTCCCATAATTGTAAATCCCACATATAATTCCTTGGCATGTTGGAAAGCAAGTGGGATCTTTATTTGCAAGACTAAAGCTTCTGGTATGAGTTTTAGCAGTAGTGCAGAGCACTGAAACTGCAGAAAGGTTGTGTTGAGCAGCAAGCTGATGCTGACTCTGCTGTACAACACAATGAAAAGTTTCCTAGCTTTGGTATGTTAGCAGTGACAATGCAAGTCACTGAACTAGAAGCCTTGTGGGGTCAAGTGGCCTTGCCCCAGGATAAGCCAGTGTTTCTGCAATAGTGCTATTTTCATATTACTTCATTTGTATGTTTTCTTAACTCAGAACATGTAAGTATAATTGGAGATGTATTACAATACTCGTTCTGTAGCCTATTTCTCATTCTTGGATGACAGCTGACTCCTTACAAGATCAGTGAGGTAATGTGCTCCCATTTTCCTTTCTATTGCTGGAATTAAATAGGACTGTTAAAAGGCTTTGCTATCTAAGCCCTTTAACTGGTAAAAATATTTGTTTAAATGTTTACTAAAGACCTAGAGCAAGCAGGTTGAAGATGGGGGAGGGGAATCAGTTTCAAATTCAGACTCTGCTTTTGAGGTCAAGGCTTTGTGCATACATCTCTTAAGTAAATCCTAGCCCTCCTTCTCCGGTTTCTCCTTTATGGGAATAACTGTCATGCTTCTGGAAAAGCTACTGCATGGTAGTTTTGTGATCACTCAAGCCAATTTCAAAATTTTTTCTACCAAGTTTATGCAGCATGGTATTCCACACATTTTAACAAGGAGAACTAGGCTTGCTTAAATTTCATATAAAAGGAAAACCACCAGATGCTGGAGGATTCTTTGTAACTGCAGTATTCCAGTAAATTTTCCAAAGGACTACAAAGTAAATAATTTTAGCAGTTACTCTTGTAATACAATGAGTAACATGTAGAACCTTCACAATAATTTGAACAGAATTGTCTTTTATGTACTCTTAATTCTCACAGAAGAAAAAAACAAACAAAAAAGAACAAAAGAGGACCAGAGGCTTTGTTCCTTCTGGTAAGCATAGTGTGTTTCTCTTAAAACATCTGTGAAGAGGGTCTGCCAGAAGGTTGCACTGAGTTATGCAGTTCATGCAATATCAGTGCTCCTCAGATTAAAACGAACCTAGGCAGCTCTGTAGTTCAATCTCTGGCTCAAAGCACAGTCAGCTGTGAGCTCTGAGTAGCTTACTAAGGTCTTTATCCCATGGGACCTTGGAAAGAGACAGGCAGCACAGCTACTTTGGAAAGCTCACTTCACTGCTTGGCCATCTTCATGATAGAAAAAGTTTTCCTCCAGTTTCCTTCCTTCCTTGTGCTTTAAGTGAAGACCACTACCTCTTGACCTCCTGCTAAGCAGAAGGTCTACAAAGAGCCTTTTTTATTTTTACAAATATTCTCAAATGTTAAGGAGCCTTAGTTATTTTACTTGGCAGGTATTGGCTGCTAGAGGGTACCGTCCCTACCTCATGGCCATCTCTTTTTCAGTCTGAACAGATCCTGTCATCTCATTCTCTCATAACAAGTCATTTGCTCTGGCCTACTGGCCTTCTTGGCAGCTTGATACTGCAACAACAGTGGTTGTTAGAGATAGGTTTTTCCCCTTAAGGAGGCCGGTTGGGGGATAAGGGTGGAGGAACTTACAATTCTGTTTGCAAAAAGACTTAATAATTTCTCTTGTGTAAGAAAGGAGCTGCAGGATTCCAGGTCTGCTGCAGATGCTGGACATACCTTAATTATAACTTGTTTGTTGAGTAAAGTCCGCTTCAGTTTGTAAGGCCCTGGCTCTGGTCTGTACTGGGATCTTCATAGTCCATGAAGAGCCCTTGTGTCTCTGGCCTGAGGGGCACTCGTGAAGGCAGTAAGGCACAGTCTGTGCAGACTCTGGCCTAGGGTAGTCACTGGAAAATAGTGAAATGCAGTTCAGGTGGGAGCCTAATTCATGCTGTCATACCTCTGATGTGTCTGTAGAACTGAAAGAACATAACTGAGCCAGGGAAAACAGCAGCTAAAGACCAACCCAAAGTTCCATCCTCAGTGGTTCTGAGTTCCTCGAGGCTCCTCTCCCTGAGGAAGCTGAGTCAGGTGATGGCTTTGTGTTTGAGGGAACAAAAATGTATGGTCAGGAACCAAGTTCTCCGGTTCGGTAGAGCTGTTGCTGCTGGGATTTCTCAGCTGAGCGAGGTGTTTGTGCTACAGGGAGAAAGGGGCGGATGCGCCGCTGGGCTGGTGTGAGCAGCGGTGGGTAGTACTGCTGGTCATGAAAGTGCACCCTTAGCCTGGGAGCACACCCCCGGCAGTCAAACAGGAACGCCTTAACGCCTGGGGATGGATTTGGAGACTTTTTGGTGTTGGGTCTTTAAGTTACAACAGCCATGTGTTAGGTGCACTGGGGCTTGCGATCGATTTGCACTGCGATTCTATGGGTTTTCTCCTCTCCCCCTTGATAAATAACACTGACTGCCTGTGAGCTTATTTAATTGTGGGTGTTTTTTCCCCTCTCCTATGTCTCGCTGATTCTTTCTCCCGCTGCTTTTCTTCGAGCCCGCACGCAGTTCCCAGTTTCCCCTGCGGACCTCGCTGGGAGGAGGGAGCGGAGGCTCAGCGGGCGAGGCGAGAGGGCCGGGCATCTGGAAACGCGACAGCGGTGTCCCGAGCACTCCGGCTGACGAGACCCGCCGGGGTCCAACACCTCATTCGCGCATCCTTCCCCTCCTCACCCGCTCCAGAAGGAGGAGGTGGCGGCGGCGAAGGCGGAGACGGGGCGGGGCGGAGGCGCCGCCATGGCGGCCTCGCTCGTGCGGGCGCTGCCCGGCAGGGGGCGCTGTGGCCGCCTGCGCCGCTCGGGGCGCTGCGCTGCGAGGAACCCCCGCGTGTCCGCCATATTGGCGCCCGCGCCGCAGCCGCTGCGCCTTGTTCGTCCATCTCCTTTGCCGGCCCTGCCACCCGGAGCGCCGCCAGGGAGGGCAGGTAGCGAGGGGAACGAGGCAGAGAGGGCAGCGCCGGCGCCGCCGGGCGGGAAGCGGGGCGAGGAGGAGACGGAAACGAGCGGGGCCCGCGTCTCCCCGCGCCCGCCCCCTGCGCCACCCGCCATGGAGAGGAGGCCCGGCGGCCCCTGAGCGAGGAGCGCACGCACGCACCGACCGAGACTTGGCCCGGCCCGGCCCGGCCGCCATCAGCGGAGAGAAGCCGCCTGGCCTCCGCCTCTGCCGCGACATGGAGGCCGTGAAAGCCTTTAACAGCGAGGTGTGTAACCCCTTCTCCGCGGCTCCCCCCGCCCCGGGGCCTCGGAGCGGGCGGGGCCCCAGGGCCTGGCGCCTTCCCTGCACCCTTCTCCCCGCGGAGAAGGTGTGGGAGCCGAGGGAGCTTCGGGGGTGCGGAAGCGCTCCCACAGGCCGGCACGGAGCTCCCCCCCGCGTCAGGCGGGAAAAGGCCGTTGTCGCTGTCCTGGGAAGCGGGCGGGGGGAGAGGGCAATGGAGAACGCCCCCCTTTCCCTCCACTCCTTCCGCCGTGAGGCTGGGGGCGGCCGGAGGGGAAGAATAGACCTGGGGTCGGATTGCGGGAAGAGGAGGAAGAGGCCTCTTTCCTGCGCCTGGCCTGCAGTGGGGCGGGTGATGCCCGGCCAACTTCTCGCAGCGGCCGNTGTGCGGGGCGGCGGGGGTGGGGTGGGCTCGGCTCGGGGACCGCCGGGCACGGGGACTGTGCCCTTTCCCAGCTTCCCGCTCCTCTGCTCCCACCCTCTTCCTGCTCGCTGGTTACATGCGTGCCCGCACCCCGCCAGCGCGCATTTTTAGCACCTCCTGGAGTTATGTTTTTATTCTGGGGATGGGAATACAAAGGCCTTGGAGGCCCGTCTCCGTGTTTGAGAGTAGTGTATTCGCAGTGGTCGAGATGGAAGCAGACATTCCCTACGTGCTGCACAGAACTCGGATCCACCACCGATGCTGCGGCACCCAAGAACACATGCTTACAGCACTTGACTTCTGTTGTGACAAGAGTTAATGTTTATTTTATGGCAAGATGGTTCCTGTGGCAGCTCTACTTTGTTCCTCTCGTTGTCAGAGTTTGTATCGTTATATTTTGAAGTTAATGTAACAGCAAGGAAAATGAACACTTGCTTTTCCTCTGGCAGAGTCGTACGACTTACAAAGTAGATTTTTGCTTATGTTGACCTTAGAAAATATCAGCTTCGGTTACAATGTATACTCTTACAGACTGTTCACATACTGAAGCTCCGAGTTGCCCTGTCGCCAGCCCCAGCGTGAATGTTGCATGGTTTTAATGTTTTTAAGTGATACAGTTCCATTTGACCTGTGGTGGAGCACGTTGTTTCTACAAGCCACCATAAGATAGGTTTTGAAAATGAGCCTGTACTCTCCAATAACTTGGGAGTAAGTTATTGCTAACTGATGTGCAGTTCTAGCTATCGCACTTTATGCAGTTTGAATTCTTAAGCTGAAGAAAACATATTGTGGCTGCTAGAATAAAAATAAGCAGTATAAACTTTTTTTGTCCTGTTATTTATCGACATATGTGGGGAAAAGGAAGGATCTGATTACAAGAACAGAGGAATGTAAGTTTTTCGGAATATTTTCCTCCTATGCACCTGGTAATATAAGCAGAAGTCTTCACTTGCGTATTGAAAAACAACTTACAACTGACTTACTAAGCACTCAGGTGTACACACTGTAAAAATAATGAAGTCTGAGACTTAAGATGACAGCTGTGCTGAAGAGGAGAGCTTTTCAAAATGCCTTAAATTTTCTAAATACTTGAAAAACAGTAGACTTTGGGTCGTTGGAAAGGAAAATGCAGAAGATCAGACAATGACATCTTAACCAACTTATCTCCTATGATATAAAATTTAACCTGTGTTTCTCTATTTCCATGCTGGGCTACACTAACCAAAAGGTTTTCGAAATGCCAAGACTTAACCCCTGATCCTGTAAATGGTACAAGACTTGTTACGTTTAGGGACTACTAAGTGTTATTGCTAGCCAATCTAACATTTCTGTAGCCAGGGCAGAACTTTAATTTAACTTTCCATCATTGTCTTTGGTGAAACTCATCTTTACGTATTTTGCATTTTAAAACTGAAATGATTGCTAAATATTTTAAGTAGCTGAAATGTATGAGTCTGTAGATTGCTGTACCTAAATGGTTTTGATTCTAACAAAATCTCTACACTTCACTTGTAAAATTTTTTTGCTTTGCTTATATTATGTTATAAACTCATGCTGTGCTCCAGAAATGTCTGAGTTCTGTTCTGGAGTTTTTTGTCTTAAAATAGATGGAAATTAAATTTTGCAGCAAATGGAGTAGTCTGAATTGTAAAAAAAACTTTTACCATAACTTCTTTTATGCAGTTTGCATTTGGTTGATAATTTTACAATAGTTTAGGTACCTTATTGGTGAAAACCAGGTGATGCTTGGTTTTCACCAAGAAAACAAAAGAACATTCCAATATATTTAAACATTTAAGTTTGTAGGATGGGTACTTCTGGGGTTGGTTTGATCATGTTTTTTGGTTGTTTTTTTTTTTAAAGTAAGGAATTGTGTTTGGATTCTGCCATGATGCTAAAATAAAGGTATCTGTTCATCTAGGTAGAACAGCTTACTCCAAAATTGTGTGTGAGCTGAACAGTATCTTATTTTATAGCTATCCTGTATGGAAATCAGGATTGAAGTGATTAACATAGACTTGTCATTAATTTGATTAGAAAGAATTATTTGAATAGTTATTTGAACCCTAACTACTGGAAGTAATTTCGGCTTTTGTGGAAAGCTATTCAACATCTAGTGATGGTATGTGGCATTGTCGGTGCTATACCTAATAGTACATATAAAGTTAGCCCTAACATTTTCAAGTCTCAGCAAAGTTAAATTTAAAGCTGAGAAATAATCACATTCCTAAATAAAATGTGGTCAGTCTTGTTTTCCTGTAATGGTTGACATTCTTCTATAAACACTTGGCGACTGAAAGTTAGAATAACGTACAACTGACTTAGTATGCTGTTGAGGTAATTGGCAATGTTTTATAGCACGCAGTTTACCATTTGCTACAGTTGGCATCATAAAGGCTAACTATTGCAGAATTTTTCCTCCTGGTCTCAGTTCAGGCCCTGAGTTTTTTCTCGGAAGCACAAAATCAGAGTCAAGAACAGGTTTTGACAGAAGAAAATGTTTAAAGTGTTTCAGATTCTTTTAGGTTCTATAAAATGTACTTTGTTAAAAAGGAATGGAAGTGGACTAGAGGCAAACACAAGTGTCCTCATAGTTCCAGCGCTCAGATGATAATGATTTAATTGCAGATGTATAATTAACACTCAGTATTTGTTATACAGTCAGTTCAGTGTTAAAAGCCTTGCTGTCAGCTTCAAATGTAGCCATTTTCACATTTTTTTCAGGTACTGTACATGAAGTTGTTCTTGGGTGCTATACTGTCCAGAGTTTTCTTGTAGTACTTATCCTTTTTTCAGTGGCAAGTTTTGTATTTCCAAATTATTTTTCACTTTATATTGTGAAGATTGTGTTCAGACAAGTGTGAAAAAAGGAGACCGAGGGATGCCTTAATTCTGAAACGTTTAATTATTTTAAATTTTTTTATGTATGAATATGTAGAATAAATATGAATAGTTTTACAGTCACGTAAATAGGAATAGGACTGTATTTTAGGGGAAATGGAGATTGAAAATTCATTTTTAAGTACAACACAAACTGGATATTTGAAGTTATACTTTGCTTAGCCATGTTAACTGCATCTGTAAGGATTGAATAATAGGAATATTGAAAAGATACTCATTTAAGTTTTAAAGAGAAAATTCAACTTAGATACTTCTTTACAACAACAGTAGTAATTCATTGATCTAGTTCAATTAAACATAGCTTATCTAACAATTTAAAAGTTTATCAAGATTTTTAATGACATACAAGCGCAAATCTCTTCCAATATGGGCTTCATTAAGTCTTGCTGCCCATAATGCTTCCTGGTACTTTTTTTCTCTATATTCTTTATTGAAAACAAAGGAAAAATATCTCATGTATAAGCTATGCACCCTTTGGTCAAATCCTTGAAAACTACTTTCACTTTGAATTGCTGAGACTGGCACTTGCATCTTTAATCTACAGCCATTTAGAAGGTTAGAATGGTAAAACCTACTTAGGAGGGCAGTTTGACAGCATGCCTAGTTTTGGAATTTATGTTGTTGAATCCAATGCATAGTAGTTGTTAGCCTTCAGTGCAACAACTTTGTGCTGTTTTTTGTATTTGTTAGGCAACATAGTGTATTATGATGTTGGAAAGGCAGTTGAGAAAAGGGCAGTTGTAGAAGAAGATAGAATAAGGAAAAGCTGTTACCTACCTTGAAGCTCAGGGACAAGAAGGTCATGGGGTTTTTGATTCAGAAATGATTCTCAATATGTTTTGTCTAAAAAGCTTAATTCCTCTTGTCTGTAGAGTTAGATGCTAATCTTTTCATGTACAAGGGAATTGTATAGAAAACTAGGTGTCATCATGGACATGTGGAATGTACTCTGTCTTAAAGTGTTTCAAGATGAGGATGCACATAAAGTGCTATAAGGTTAAGATAGTGATTATGCTTTATTGAAAAAATAATGTGTGTTCCTGTGCCTTTTGTCTTGTTACGCTAAATGTTTTCCAGGGTGTGAGAGTCATAATTAAAATTTCCACAGCATTGCTAGAGTGGTGTTCAGCTGTTACAGTGAAAACTTGTCCGTGTGTATTTCACCATGGAGTCACTGAGCTTTTGGTGTGCATAATGGTTTTGGGAGTCCTGGCAGATGATAAGTAATGCATAAAGTGACCATTGCTACATTTGGGTTCGCTCATTATTCTGGAATTGGTCAGTGGTAGGGACACAGCAGACACTGATCATTTACTGGTGATCCTGTTGTCTGTGTACTCTATTTGCATTTCATTACATGTTGGTCATCTTTATCATGCAATTTCAGAAATGTGATCCTTGAAAATGATCCACATTTTAAATACCGAGCACTGGAGTACAGGTGCATCAAAGTACAGAAGGCTAAACCAAATACTCTATTTTAGACTGCTTTATTTTCATGGCACATTTAAGTCAACAAGGCGACTTTTTCATAAAAGAATGGCAGTTTATGCTAAAAAAAGCTAAAGTGCTTTATAAAGAGCTAAAATGCCTCATGAAGATACTAAATAGAGATTGATGCTGAATAGCTGGGGAAGGTGGAAAAAAAGGGATGCTTTTTGAAAGGAGGAACCAGGGCTTTGATTAGTACCAATAAATACTAGCAGTTAAGCATGAGGAATAGTAGAGACATGTAAGCTACGCCCTGGCAAAATATTTTTATTGGGTTCTGCTACATGTTTCATGTTGACTGAAGCACCTGAAACATCTGCAGGGCTTTTTTTTTTTTTTTTTTTCTCCCCCCTAGCTTCTGAGACAATGAGAAAACCTGTTTCCTCTTAGCTGTCACTGTATGTTACTAGCCATAAAAAAGTGTGACCTTCTTTCATATCCTCTGTTGTTTGAAGGACTCTGCAACTGTGATAAGTTTAACGCTTTCTTCTGTTTTGTTTATCTGGCATCACTTTTATGATCTGATGTTTTTAAATTTTATTGTAGCAAATAGAGATGTAAGCTTTTTGTTTACTTATATTTGTGGGGGTTTTTTTCAGAAGAAAATGTTAACTTGGTGATAATTAGATTTTAATATGGACATTCATACATCTGAAAAGTTATTCCTGTTTTTCAATATCAGCCTCTGGATTGAATGTGGCAAATGTCTTCCAATGAGAAAAACTGTGTAATCCTGTAGTGCTTCTCAGAAAAAACACTGAATCTTTATATGAATTCCCTTAAGATACAACAAAATATGTAAGAATATGTCAGGAACATTAAGAGCAGTATCAGTGAAACATGTTTCACTCTGTTGTTTTTCCAGCAAGTATTGAACTTTGGTGGCTCTCAACATAGCAACTTTTTTTTATATTTATTTAGGGTGTGGGGAGAGAAAACCCTTTTCAAGATGCAGTAAATATTACATTGGTGTTTACCTGATTAAATGTGTGTCTGTGTGTGCTGAGTAAATATTTACAGTTTTAATATCAAACTCCATCTGACCTCAGAATTTCACCAGCCACAGGATCTTGACTTCAGACCTTTTAAAGACATGGTCATGCAAGGCTGTGTTAAAGGCCCAAAGCATTAAGACTTGGTTTTATTATTTTATTTTTTTTTCAGAGTGTATGTCTTGCTCAAGAATATAATTTCTTTAGTTAAGCAGAATAAGGCAGACGTTGAGTAGTTTTCTGTCTTAGATACATTTGCTTTGAACTTCTTAAACTGTGGCCTGGATTAGATACCTCTGAGTCTGGAGAGGTTGTGTAGATCTCCAGATTCTACTTGCTAACTCATTTAGAGAGCAGTGAACTGTTTTGTAGTTTAAAACAAATGCAGTTCTGAGCTCTTGTAACTTCAGATCCTTTGATTTTCAAATGCTTACTAAGATTATGCCTAAGGCTACAGTCTTTGACAGAGTAGTTGAAATTATCTTAAGTCTTACTTGAGTTTGCTGTCATTTGAATTATGCCCCATCCCGCGAGCCGTTCCAGGCCTGGCTGGATGAGGCTCTGAGCAACGTGGTCTAGTGGAAAGTATCCCTGCCTATAGCAGCGGGATTGGAACTAGATTGTCTTTAAATTCCCCTCCAACCCAAACCAATCTATGATTTGTTTTCCTGTGGCACTTGTGAAAGTGGAGTCTAGTAATCCAAATGGCTTTCTTACAGGAAAAAACCCCAACATTCAGAACAGAAGTATTTGATAAGGCATATTTCTTGTAATACCCTAGTGTTTGTGTTGTTAGGCTTTTGGCAACTGAACTACCATTGGCACAAAAATGTCTACTGTGGATTTACAATTTATCATTTTCTTTCCACTTTTTTGTCAAGCATTTGCCTGCATAGCTGGTTTTACTGGCTATAGTTCTTGATTGCGTGAGGTTGTGGGAGTTCTTTTCTCCTATCTTTGTGGTTATTTGAACAGGTAGGCAATGGATGTTTTTCTGATGCTTTGACATTCAGCAGTATAGTGCATGTTTTAATGTAATAAAGTACATGTGTGGAAGGAAAGGCTAGTCACCTTTGTTACTGTGTTTGCTGTTGATGGTTTTGAGGGTTGGCAGAGTGTTCCTGTTTAAAATGAAGGCACAAAAGAAGATGTTCCCAAGAGTGGAGTGGAAGAGCTGAGATCCAGGAGGCAGTAGTAGGAAGGAATGGTGGTTTGGGTGGATGGTGTCTGAGCAGTAAAACAAGGTAGGGTGACAACAGCCGGGAGATTAAAGCCACTTGTTTTGGTAACCTTGAGCTTATTTATTGTGAGATTCTGTCTATAATACTAATTTTGAAAGATTGGAGTATATATGCTGAACAAGGTGCACTACTTTTATGCAAGGAAGTGAACAGGTGTCTTACATATTTGAATTGGAACTTACTGAAATAGCATGCATTTTGGGGAAAAGTATTTCAGAAGATCCATCGTCTTGTGTGGTTTGGTCTAGGGTTCAGTGTTTCCACACAGGAATTTGGAACTGAGTGGTAAGGGTTGTGTTTTTGTTTTGTTTTTGGTTTTTTTTTTGTTTGTTTTTTTCTTTTGTTTGTTTGTTTGTTTTTTGTTTGTTGGGGTTTTTTTTTTTGTTTGTTTTTTTTTTTTGGTTGGTTGGTTGGTTGGTTTGGGGGTTTTTTTGTTTTTTTTTCCCCTTCCCTCCATTTTTAGTACTTTTTAGTTGCTTTCAAAAATGAAAGTAGAATTAATTGTGTACAGTCTTTGCTTTCTACTCTGATTCTTCAATAGCTTGTTTTTTTCTCTAAAGTGCAAAGTAGTATGTATTGCTGCTCACTAGAAAACTGTTGGATTCAAAATTTTGGCATCATGGCAAGACTTTAAGGAACGCTCAGTGTGTAATTTAGAAATTAGTATGATAGGTAAAAATACAATTCTAGTATTTTGCTATTGATGTGATTGCAGTTTTAAAAAGAGAAATAGTGATATGTGGAAATGTTTTTGGCTTTTCCAGAGGATAAGTCCAAAGAGCTTAGAATGTATTAACCAGATTGTTGTAAGCCCATGGAAAGACCTGATCAGGCGGAAGTCTTTCAGAATACCAAATCTCCTATACATATTAACAAAATAAAACCAAACTGGTATTTATGAAAAGGACTAGCTTTGGATAATATGTTGATCTTTAGAACTTGGTTATAAGATATGCAGTAGTAACACCTGCTTCTTAATTTTCAGAAGAATGAGGTGGTACACTGAACAGCAAAGGAAGAAGATTTATAAAAAATGTATGGGTTGGAGAAATCCAATCCTGTATAAACTGTTTGTTTTTTTTTTCTTTAAGTTTCAATAATGAAGTTTCATTGTGAATGTGTGGGATTTTAAACCATATCCAGGGACATAACATTTTAAAATCAACATGACAAAAGAACTTTTGGCATGAGCTCTGCAAACAGGTGGCCGAGAAAATGTGAGTCTGATTTTCAAAATGTTTAATATATGTTTCTGTATTTTATATCTCAGAACTGTAGCTATGTGATTGTAGTTAGGCTTCTCTAGGGCTTTCAACTTCATGTTGTACCACACTTTATGAAACTAGTGCTTTGCAACATGGACAAAGAGTGCTTCTCCAGTGCAGGCAGCCCCCAAGCTCACAAATGGAAGTCTGTGGAGATTGACATTGTGACAGAAGCTGATCCATATTCCTCTTGGTGATTAGCTAAATAATAATGATATAATGTTGGTGATGGAAATAAACCATATGGCAGGAAAAATGAGAAAATTGCATAAAATGAAATAACCCTGTTATATTCCTTGTTTTCTTGTGTGATACTCTTTTTATCTGGACCTTTTGATCTATCTTTCTGGTATTGGAAGTTCAAGCACTGGTAAAGCACACACTGTTACCTAGTTATCTTGAGTGTCCATTTAGGATTTTCTAAGCTTTTTGTTGCAAGTAGTGAACATCTTGAGTTACTATGAAGAGTAAAAGGGGAATTTTATTTTATGGCTTATAAATGGCCAGGATCAAATGGAGTATGTTCAAGAGGCTGTCTGGAGTAAGTGTGTTTCACAGTTATATAGAGTTCGTGAGACTGAAGTTCAGTCCAGGGGATTTCTTTAAATTCCAATTTTATGTTCATAGTTTATTTGTGCAAAGGAGACTGTACCAACAGAACTTAGAAGCTCTCTTTGAAAGTATTAATTACAAGGGTTTAAATAAAATTGTAACTAGGCTGTTGGCTCAAATATATGAGAACTAAAATGAGATTGTTTGATCTCAAATTATTCAGATTCGGTAAATTTGAAAGTCATAATTGTATTCCCTCAAAACAAAAGAGGTAGGAGAAGGACTGTGCAAAGGCAGTGGTGGTAACACCCGACTTCTCTTTGGGCTGGAATATGGTGGGCTGGAGAGACTACTGTATTGCCCTTGCATTTTGTTTCACATAGTTGCTAATACACTAGTTGGGATGAATATTTAAATTTCCTCTTTAAACATAAACATCGGTGCATAATATAACTGACATGTACAGGCTGAGTTTTTCAAATGAGTGTTCTTGGTTGCTTATAATTTTTTTACAAATCAATGAAATGTAACAGTAGAAGAAACACAGCACTTGGATATCAAGCATATTGACTGTTATATTTGTTCATTGAAACAACATGTCATGCACTTCAAGTGTTTGAGAACACTTGTATTAAGGTAGTTGCTGTTGAGATGCAACTGTTTTGTTCTGTACTTTTTTAATGTTGGATTTTGGCAACTGATACTGTCTTGACTGACTACTGGAAGAAAAGAACTCTTCTCTCTGAAGTGAAATACCTTATGCTGAATGGAGCATCTGCCATTCTGGTCATCTTACATGCACGTCTGTAGTATATATTTTAACACTTCTGTGTAACACAAAGAGCTGCAAGGTGCTGACTGGATTTAAATAACAATTCTCACACCTGGGTCCTAGTCAGCATCAATAAAAAAAGATCCTGCTCACTGAGAGGTGGGGATGTGTAATTTATGTAACTTGTCCTAGAGGTGAAATTTTCATGTGGGTGTGTAAAATGTAACATAGTAGAATTTTTTTTGATAGTGTCCTTTTTTAAGGCAATCACTGACGATACTCTTCTTGTTCTTTTCAATGTGGTGGAATTACTATTTGGTAATTGATTCAGTGACTGTTTCTGTATATACAATTGAATTTGATTTATTTTAATGATATTGAAATAGGAAAGAAATTTACCTAATTTGTTAAGCTAATATGTATTAGGTGTGACTTCTAAGTATTTATTTTGTCTTTTTTTTTGCATTGAAATTGCAGGTACTCGTTGTTATCTATGATGTCTGGTTAGTGCAATGCCATTATTTGATATCTTTTTACTGTTAGCCGCCAGAGAAGACTTGAAATATATTTCAGTAGATAGACATGTAACTGATATTGCCCATGCTGGTCATAATCTCATGCTTGAGAGATCGATCAGCTCCTTGAGTATCAGTATCAAGATGTTTATTCCCTTAGCTGCTGTGTCAGTGTTACAGATACTTGTTCATGTGGATCACACGAGGCTAGAGTTTTTAACAGCTTTCAAGTGTTCTAGTGGCAAAACTGTATGAAAAATTATTTCCTAGCCACTCTTCTCTTTTAAGATGTGGCAGAGGTATGAAAAAAGATAATACTTATAAAGCTGTATGTTAATAAATTTAGTATTTTGTTCTATTTTTTTATTCAGAATTTTAGTGGGGGGAGCAGCTGTCTGACTCTTTTGGCTGTTGAATAAGAGCACTGAAAGAGCTTGAAATTAAGTGCTGGTCTTTGTAGAAGCGTAGTGAGCTGTTGCCTTCCATGAAGATGTGTTGTAACTTGCTTTGTATGTGACTGACTATTCTCAGAGGTTTTAAGTTCATGTGCACAGTGCCTGGTCTTCACTTGAGAAGCTTTAGATTGTAACTTAGCGTCATGTACTATACTGTCTTGTAAGTTACAGTAAATTTGCTTTTTACAGATATTTACAATAGATTTAAGTACTTTCTGAATTGCAGCTGTATAGACAAAAGTATTTTTGCATTACTGAATGATGAAAATTTGAAATATGCAGATAGATTCCCTGACCTTCAGCAAGGCTTCTCTTGAAGATGACTTTTCTTAACACTATTGGAAAAAAAAAAAATCAGAGCAGAAATTCACTGCTTTGTGTATAGCATCAGGCTCTCATTGCATTTCCCTCCAGTCCCAGCATATATAACTCCTGTAGCTCATTAAATCTTTGAGCAAGCGCATATTTTTTCCCCGAAGTTTGGTAATAGGACTTGTTTTATTTAAAACTATATTGGGGAAAGGAGTATTAACAATACTTTTAACTTTTATGTACACTGGGATATTGCCTTTTTTCTTACCTCTCTCTGTCATTACTTTTTGCTGTACAAATAATTTTTTTATCAGATAGAGGAAAATACAGAATTGTGAATATAATTGGCTATTTATTAGTCTAGTCTTTTCCTGGGTATGTTGCAGAAATGTACATTTATGTAGTAAATCTGTGTAATTTGTTGCATTTGAACCTATGAATTCTGAAGGAGATGCGTGAGAAAAAGACACTTTTCCCATTGACCAACAAATGTATACAAAATCCCTCTGAGGAAGATTTCCCATCTATTTCCAGATAATATTGATTGACTGCAATGGAGGGAGTGGTATGGAAGAAGTGCTTGTTTTAGGATGTGATACTAAAAGCTGAGTCTTAAGGCTTTTTTAGGGTTTTTTCCCCAATGTAAGAACACACAAGATGCCTGAATTGAAGGTGATGAGAAATAAGTAGAGCAATTTGAATTTGTTTAAAACAGGTGAATATGTTAAAACAAGGAAGAATTGATCTGACTTCTGTGAAAGACAATAATGTCATGTAATAATGTATGTGTGCGAGTTCTTTGATAGAATTAGAAGGCATGTGATAGGGAAGAACCAGGTGATGTTACTTTCAAAAAGTCATTGTGAAGATCCATTCACAAAAGTTTGTAAAGAAATTGAATTGCTGTGGAGAGTGCATCCTTAGTTGATGGATGACTGCTAAAAGGGTGACAAGGGAGAAGTTCATGTGCAGAAATAAGTTTTCATAATGGAATCTTATATAGGCTTAATCTCAGAATCTTTTCAATTTATTTGTCAATGCAGCGGAAGAGCAATAGAATGAGGCAAAAAAGTTTGTTGACAGTATAATGTTATTCAGGATGTTGGTGCTGAAGGGCTAGCCATGAAGGATTGCAAAAAGACACTGCTGTACTGACTGTTAGATGTCAGCCTGCAGTTTCATAAAATTAAATGTGCTAGTGCAGGTTGGGGAGACAGTATGAAAAAGGCAGCCCTGACTTTATGTACACAGTGATGGGCATTGAAATTATATAATTTGTTAATAAGTTCTTGAAATTAAAATGTCTGTTCAAGGTTCAGCAGTAATCGTAAGAGCAGTTAGGACCTCTGGAAATTATTAGGAAAGAAATAGAAACTCACTAAACTGCCTGTACCCTTTTATCTTACTCCATGTGCAGCATGATTTGTACCTCACCAAGACCATGTTGGCAGAACTGCACATACAGAGGACAGAACAGTCAAAGAAATGGAACAGGCCTGTATGAGAAATAGTTAAATATTAATACTCTTTGAGCTAGAACAGAAATGACTGGCAGATGAGGGAGTAGAGGCCAGTAGTACTGAGGGATACAGAAGAGCTGAATCACTGTGTTTTCAAATGCAGTAAATCCAGTGTCACTAATGAGCACAGGTTCAAACAAAAAAAAAACCCAAAAAAACTATACACCTTTGCTAAAAGATGTTGGACATGGTAAAGGTTTACATGAGTTCCCTATATGGTGGGAATTCTGAGATTTTTATGAAGATCAATTGGTTCTGACTCAGGAATCACTGAGATGTAGGTTGCAGGTAGCTAAAATAATATTCAAAGGAAGTATCACTGAAAGGACAACTGTATGTTACCTTTAATAAATATAATCTGTGGAATGCTGTTTGTATGAGTTTTCTCCAAACTAGTAGTATTCGATAATAAGTCACACATTTTCTACCATGCTCTAGCACAAAGAAAAGGAGGAACAGTAAGGAGAGGAGGGGAAAGAAAAATCAATGAGTAACAAAACCACCACAAAAAAAAAACAAACACCAAAAAACAAACAACAACACACACACAAAAAAAGAAACAAACAAAAAAAGACCTCCAAAGCAACAACGAAGCAAACAAGTTAAAAAAGGGGGAGGTAAACATCAATTATTAAGAGAATGTAGAATGGGACAGAAAAAAGTGATTCTCGTAGTAACCATCCCTTTTTGGTGGCATTGTAGTAGAAGTGTCTGTTCTCTCTCAGCTCAGAGATGTGACTAGACAGGAACTTGAAACAGTTGCCAGGTCTGTGTTGTCAAACTACCTGCTCTTCCTTACACTTGAAATAGGCAAACTATTTGGAGCTGGTGAAGTTGGACAAGAACCAAGCAAGATTTAGAGTGGCTTTGGATGTGGAGGGTAAGTGAAAAAGGGACTGTATATGCAATTTCAGGACATCATGGAGGATCTGGAAAATGAACATGGGTTATTTGATATTTATATGGTGAGAGGGTCTTCCACCATTCCCAAGGAATGGGCATGAGTCAGGATCAACAAGCACACCAGAACCTCTCTGAGGTCCTCCTCTGAGAATTTTCCAGCACAATGTTCCTGTTAAGCAATATATTTCTTTAACAAAATAAGTTCCTACACTGGGTTTTTCATTTTTGTTTGTCACTAAGTCATACTACTGTTTTACTGTGACACAAGGCTGAGTTGAAAGAGTGAAGTACAGTTGAATAGGGATGTTTTCTAAAGTGTGATTTCAAGGGGAACCAGGTAGGTGTTACACACCCAACTAAAGAGACATAGGGAGGAATTACTGAGAGTGTCAGAGTTGTAATACAAGCTTCTCCCCGTTTTGCTGTTACTTCAAGTACAGTTGAGTTAGGATACAAACTTATTGCAACATTTATTTTTACAATTCAGACAGTAACAAAACACATTTGGAGGTAGTCTTAGAATCCACTGTTAACACTATTACTTTGATCATCTTTTAAGACTTTCAGTGCTATGTGTGTAATAAGGTGTTGTGTTCTTAACTTAGACATTTGGCTGGCATCTGATTCTTACTTTGCAAGATTATGATGCTGGGAATTGCTTTCATTGAGACAAATTAGGATTCGTAGTATCTCTGTGGATTCAGTTTGTCCCTGAAGTGCCATTCAGATTCAGGCCTTCCCTTTAATGTTTCCCTGTGATTTATAGTCAGTGTGTGATTAAACATGCATACTCCTATCAAAGATTTATTGATTGTCCCTCACCTAATTATCAAAATGCCAGTATGTGTTGGCATGGCTGGATGGAATTATCAGACAGGAAAGCAGTGAAACAACTCCCCCTCCCCAACAAATCCCCTGCAAATTTGATCTCTGTATCTTTAGCTATAAATGGGTTGGGAAGATTAATGTTCATTTGTATTTTGTAGTTTTCCATACTGTTGGCAATATATTTGGATTGAGCATTTTCAGTCGTCTAAGATACTTGAGGTGGGCAGTATAGAGTCTTGTCCACGGGTTTCTAGAATAAATTGAAGGATCATTAAATGTTCCTTGACAATGAAGTCAAATGTATGCTACTATTAAGTGTGCTGACTTGAAAAAAACACTGACACTTTTTACAGTAACTTGAAAGTATTCTCTTTGGCTATGCTTTTTCTCACACTGGAAAATAAAATTATTTCCAAAAGGTCATACAGGAATTATGAATTAATGCTCTTTCTAACATAATTATTTAACACTTGTTTTTTGAAAACCTGAGCTAACAGTTTGGAAAGGTTTCCCTTACTGGTACAGTCATATTCCTTGTGACTTGTCACTGATTGAGTTACACTTGCCTCATCCCTGCTGTCCCCCCACCCTCCCATTCTCTAGATGTCTAGTCTTTGTTCCTTCCTTCCTTATCCTTGTGTGATAATGCCATCCACATTCAAAGGGGAAATGTCTCACCTTTAATTTTCTCAATAATGTGCCGTAGTCCAAGAATGGACAGTACAAAACAAATCTTTGTATAATTTTTAATGGATATTTGCAGTTTTGGTTTGGTTTAGTTTTTCAACCAGGGTTTAACTTTTCAGTCTATTCGAAGTCACTCTGTCTTACCAAAGCAGTGTTCTCCCAAATGTTGTGTTTGTGTTGTGGTTACTGCTCAGGAGAGCTTTTGAATGACTCTTGGGTGAATACACAGCTCTCTGCATGAGTCTCTTTTCCGGGCAAATATCAGGAAACTGTTTCTCCCCCTAAGATATTAGGATAAATGGGAGATAAATTTTGAATTTATTTAGATTAGCATATTCTTTTGTCTGGTGTGAAATCGGTACTAAATGAATAGGAAAAAAATGGATCCATCAATGTGTACAGTGGTTTTTAAATTAAATTTTGATAGGTTATCAAAATATGTTTATTATCAACTGGTGATGTTCAGTGTTTGGGAATAAATTCTTAGTGTACCTTTTAAAGAGGACCTTCACCAACTGTATTGCTTTCCACAGCAGTGCCTCAGATTTCAACAGCAAATTCTGTACTTACTGGTTTTTCACATAAAAAATGATGCAGATTCCTTCACTGTGCAAATCCTTCCAACCGGGATCATAGGAAGGTAACTAGAAAATTCAGGTTTATTCAGTGGTCAAAAATCTTTCACTAGTAATCAAATGTTTAAAGAAATACAGATAATTTTTTTGTCTTTTTGAGCAAGTGTTTCATTTGAGTTGATGTTTCTTCAGGAAAGCAGGTAAATAGCTAGTGAATGGCAGATTTTTTTCATAATTCACAGAATCATATGGTGGCTCCACTCTAAAGCATGGGGGTTTTAAGTTTGCATAAGGTACTTTATTCTTCCAGATGTGTTTCAAAATCTCTGAAATTTCTCCTGGTTTTATCTGTCACTTAAAGATTACAGTGTTCAACTTTCGACCCCCTAAAATGAACTGTATTTCTACTGTGGAAAAAATGCAGCTGCCTGATGTGATAAGGCTCAGACTTCATGTGAATAAGATCTTTTAAATAGAGAGCTAAGTTTTATACTAACATACAGATAGCTGACTGTGTTTTACACGGTTATTTAAAAGAATGGGTGTGTTTCATTATGGTAGGGCAAAGATTTAACAAGTTGGAGATAACTGCTCAGGGGTGAGTCAGTTTCAGTTCTCTCCTGGGCAAACCAGAGCTGCTGTTCCAGGCTAAGGACAAGCACTCTGGGCACATTCACCAGCCTGACTCTTTCTTGCTCCCTGCTTATCTGATGTGATGTGCTTCTCAGGTCCAGTCCTTCCCAGTTGATCTTCACTACCCAGATTGTAATGACATCTCCTTAGCAATCCTGTTTGCCATCTGAAGGGTCCAAACTTTTGTTCTTCACTTAAAAGCTTCTCCATAATTTTAGTTATCCCAAATGTTTTCATGCTAGCCTTGGAGATTAGAGGGTGAAAGTAGAAATTCCAGAAGTATAGAAAGGTTGAGAGTGCCCTGTAGGTTAGTACAGTTACCTAAATAATGTGGTTCTAAAAGTCTGTTTGCTGCATTTACTGCTGAGATTTTTATGGTTTACTCTTGATACTTTCAACGAAATGTGTCATGTATTGACAGATCCCTTTCCTGAATGGCAATAACCGTCATCAAAACCAGCGTCTGCTACTTCATGTGCACTTGTGCTAAATTTGTCTGCCTTTTTATTACTTGGTAGTGTCACCAGTGTTCCTCTGCAGCTTTTGATAGTCTGACTTTGTCCTAACCAGAATAGAGGTGACAGCACAGGCACAAGTGGGACTCTATTGGGAATTCCTTTAAGGATTCATTAAATGACTGTTTATTTAAATTGTTTTCTGGCTATATTTAAGGAGTAATTGGTTGAGGTATTTGTCATCCAAGGGCCTGTTTAGGACAGCTTAGTTTTTTTGGAGTCTTTTGTGAGAGATCTTTGGTAAATGTGTTTTGGTAGTCCAGGTGGTCTTGTATCAGTGATTTCTCAGTGTATTAATTGAGTCTTTCAGAGAAGGGCAGTATACTGAGATGTGGCTTTTCCTTACAATAACTGCATGGAATTATCTGTCTACCCACTAACTTTTATTTCAAGTAATGTGTACAGATTTTTCTGGTACAAATACTTGACTGATCAGTTGTTTCCTAATTTTCGCCTTGAACCCTTGTGAGAAATTCTTGCTTTCCCTGTCTCTTAGAACTATAAGATTGAGACTGTTTTAAATGAGGATTCATGAATCACAGCTATTAAGTCCTTAATTCTTAAGTTCTGTTCTAATATTTCATTTTTTTTTATGTTGTGAGCTTGTTCTTTACCTTCTTGTAAAGACATTTGAGGAGAATTCTGGTGTGGGAAAATTCCAAGTTTTTTCCTTAATGTGTAGATTTAAAAAGGTAAGGGGAAGGTTCTTTTTTTTTTTTGGTAGGGTTTTGTCTGGCATATATCCTTCTGTATGTGCCCATTGTCCTGGAGAAGCCCTTTAATGGATCTGCTATTCCTTCTCTATTCCAGAAAGTGCTGATTTTCGTACTTTCTCCTGTGTGTTTCTCAAACTTGACTGCATTATCTTTTACATGTACATTACTAACCTGAGCTTATGGTTACTCCTACTTCTCCCCATCCCCTTGGAATACCACTGCAGATTTTCTCAAGTGTATAATTTTACTTCAGATAGTTTCCCTGGCTTTACTATTTAGCCATGTTGCCATTTTTTTTCCTGGTTTCTTTAAAGACTTCTTTTATGTGAGGGCAAGCACTTATCTTCTGCCAATGAGCACGAATGCCTTACAAAATCAGGAAGTAATGAAAGCAAACTGTTTCAGCTAAACATCTGTACAAAAGGACATGCAGGAAAAATGCGCTGGAATATAAGCACAATTTTTGAAAATAATATATGTATCTTTAACTCCTTATTTTTCAAATGCCCAGCATTTGAAAAAAAAATCATCTATGCTAGATGAAAAACACAAGTTTTCATTATGGGAGGGGCAACCAAATCTTGCTTCTCTAGTCAGCCTAGCAGTAGAGAAAATGGGTTTGATGGGTGGACTGTTCAATGGATGAGGAGCTGGCTGGATGCCAGCATCCAAGGAGCTGCAGTTAACTCCTCCATGTCCAAATGGAGACCAGTAACAAGTGATGTTCCTCAGAGTTATGTATTGAGATTGATAGTATTAAATATCTTTTTTTTTTTTTAATGATGTAGTGGAATTCAGTGCAACCTCAGCATTGAGGTGCAGTTGATACACTTGAGGGAAGGGGTGCAATCCAGAGTGACTCTAACAGGCTTGAGAAAAGGGCTCATGTGAACCTCATAGTCAAAAACGCAAAGTGCATGGTCCTCCTGATACTGGGTCAGGGCAATCATCAGTTTTTCCAAATGAACACACTTTTCAAAATGAAATGTTCTGTAGTGAATAAGAAACTCATTTAAGGCAATCAAGGAAAAATAACTTAATGTGATTTCTTGGCTTCTTCCAGGTACCTAATTTGGGATCTGTGTTTCCTTTTAATGGCTGTTAAAATCTGCCTCTACAGAAGTGAATTTTGCTGGTTTGGGTTTTTTTGGTTGCTTGGTTTTGGTTTATTTTGGTTTTGGTTTGTTTTGGGTTGTTTTTTTTCCCCTCTCCTTGTCTACCTTGAATGAGTCCTTATTGCCAAATGTTCCTCTCTGCTACCTGGAATGAAATAACAGGGTGCTAGCCAACAGCCCATGCTATCCTGTTGGTTTCTGGCATATTCCAGATGTGTGGTGCTAAGATAACTGGCTGCATACAGCTGATGTTTCAGAATCTATTGTGTGCAACTCTGAGTGTTTCCTAGCACTGTGTAGTACCTTTCTTGGTACTTTAAACTGCCCCAGTATTGCCCCCATTATATAAAAGCTGATGGACTGGTGGTCAAGTGTGGTCTCAGCATATCTGCGAGGTTCAGAGTCATTATAACTGTATATGTCACTCCTTATAGATGTGCTGATCTCTTCTGGGACTGTTTTCAGATTGACAAGGTGGCTTCTGGAATCTAGACTGATTTCACATTTACTCACGTATCTGAATGGCTTTTACTAACTAGTGTTTTGGGCTTTGAGAGTGCTGACCAGGAATACCCAAACTAACTCATCTAAGAGATGGAATGTAAGCAAAATGTTTCTGCTGTTGCACATGGTGCAGCCGAACAGTAGACAGAATGAGTAACCCACAGTCTGGTAATCACCCCTGAGTAACTGGAAGCTGAGCAGTGAGTTCTGAGTACAAAACACAGAAGAGGCTGATTCAAAACTCCTGGTTTTCTGGCTCATTTCTCCCTTTCCCTTATGGTAGTAAAGAGCATTTCTATATCTGCATTCTAAAAGTGTATTGCTTTATGTTGTATAAGCAGCACATAAGTAATTCAGAAAATATTGCAGCAACAATTCCCATTAGTGAGAAGTGGTAGGAGTTGTTTTAAGAGTAGATGTCTAGCTGTGAACTGGTTATAATTTCAGCATTTTAATGGAAATGCTTTCAAGCTGAGAAGACACGTGCTTGGACAAACCAATTTTTTTTCAGTTTGTCTTGACAACGATAGGAGGTTTTAGTTAAAACTGGTTCTGACAGGAAAGGATAGAAAGAAAAACATCCGATGTTTGCAGGGAGAAGAAATCCTTGTCTCTTGGAAATTCAAGTATAATGGAAAAGTATCTACTTGTTATCTTCAGAGTGACAACTTGCTATAAGCAACTTGGTGAGCATGACCTAATTTTAAGATTGTCTAATCCTTTCCACTGTGTAATCCTGTTTAGTGTTACATTTTACTTTTTTAAATGTAAATGATTCTGAACTACATTTTCTGAGCTAGCAGTTTGCCACAAGTTGAGCAAATACTGGGAAGTTACAGATACTGAGAGTGTCTGTATGGATATTAATCTGCTTCAATATATTGCATTTTCAACCCATGTAGTAGGAGAGGGGTCTTTTTGCTTTGTTTCTGTTTCAATGACCGTTTTATAGAAGAACTCCAATTCGTCCTGCCTTTAAGGAGGAAATTTAAAAAACCTTTATGGATGGTCATTCCCATTTATCAGGACTATATTTTTGTTCTAATGTTTCTAAATGTGTGTTACAAGCAAAAGTACAATATAAGTAGAGACTATCCTTAAGTCTAGTTTGGCATTTTGTATCTATTTTTTATGTATGAAAGTAGCAAATACCAGCCCGTCTCTTCTCTGTTAACACATGGAGCTGAAGGAGAAAAGAGCAGCACTTTTGTTCAAAATCGTATAGTGTGAATAATCGGAAGTTTTCACAGAAAGTAAATAGCTTGGGATGAGGGAGTCCTGACTCAGTGTAAAAGAAGTTCTTCCAATTACCGTCTGTCACTCATAGCTGTGAATTTGGTTCTTGTAAAGTTTCACTATGTAACAACTTTCTGATGCATCTGTCATGCTGGATTGCTTGTGCTAGGAGATGTATCAAGTAGTAAAATTTGAGTTTATACTGAATCCAGGGAGAACATTGTTGCAAAACTCCGCTCACTACCTGTTTGCTGTGGTCGTTTGTGGTGCTTAGATATTAATGAAGAAGTGTGCTTAAAATTGAAACCCCAGCTGAATTTTTGCTTTAGCATTTGTAATACTTGCAATGCATTACTTTTCTGAGTTATTGCAGTGAATTAATGAAGTTCGGTACTTTTTTCCATCAGTTTGAAATGGCAAAATTTTTACGTGTTCATTCTTACAAGGCTTGATTTTTTTTTTCCTAACAGAAAATAAAAAGATTTGATTCATCAGGCAAATGATGAGTATACCAAGCTTTTGTTATGCTTCCGTAAAAATACTCAAGTGTATTAATGTCTTTTCCTTAGAAAGTTACCCTATTTGTGTGTTGTATGTATTTATTTTTTAACTACACCTGCAATGTCTGCAGTACTTAATGCTAGTAAAACTAGGAATATATAGGGACCATTGCAAAGAAACACCTGCTCTCTTTTAGGATTTTTGAATCTTGAAAATTGTATTGAGCTTTTTTATTTTTTCTTAAATGGGAATGTCTTTTCTTGGTTAATACATAAAATCCCATGAAAAATAAAAAATCGTATTTTCTTGTGAAAAAATAATGTATTTTTATAGTGCTTAAAGCTGCAGAATATATTTATGGTAATTTTTTTTTCTTTTTTTACAGTTGTACTCGCTAAATGATTATAAGCCACCCATTTCTAAAGCTAAAATGACACAGATCACCAAGGCAGCAATCAAGGCTATAAAGGTAAGAAATCTTTTGGTCTCTTTTAGATTTTTCATGTATGTTCAAATAATTTTTTTTTAATAGTTGTCTAAGTTTAGAGGAAATTAAGGAATTTGTTGGACTAGAAACCAAAGAAGGAGACAAGCCTCCTCTAAATTCAAAACAAACGTTAATTAAGGTATGGTAATAGAAAGGATAACAGTCCTTAACTACTATATTCAAGTGAAACAAAGCAACGAGAATTAAACGACCAATTTGTGGTTAACCCTGCCCTGAACCTCCCGCAGTCTCTGCTCCCGTTGGGCGCAGCAATATTTACGGACAGCAGGTGATGATGTTGCTCCTCGGCCGGTGCTTGGCTGTCCCCCGGGAGTGAGTGGAAAGGTTTTGGTGTGTCTCCCTGGGATGGGTGGTGTGGAGTCGGTGGGAGATGCCGTGCAGAGAGGGAAGAGCTGGGATCCTTCTCCGTGGGCAAAACTCTCCTAGACCTTGGCTGGAGGAGGGATGGTGCGGGGCTCCTCATGCCCAGGCCGGCAGCCGTTGGCTCTCTCAGGAAAACCTGCCGCTAAAGCCCCGGGGAGCAAATCTCCCTCTCTCTGTCTCTCTCTCTGAAGCACCGGGAACTCCAAAATCCAGGGACTGGGGAAAAAAGGGAAGGAGATCAAATCCACAGGCTGGAGGCTCTCCCAAAGAAACGTCTCTTTCTCTCCCCCACAGCAGTCCTCCCCACCGCCCCTGCAAACCAAAAACCAAGTGCCCTCTTCCCTTACCACACCCACCCCATTGATTGCAGTTGCTGGGTAACACCTTCACTCATCATCTGCCCCTTTGTTATGTAGCTGTGGAGAAAGATAAGGGCGATTAACTCCTCATTCGGTGGTATGGGAAAGAAAAATTCCATGAGATTCTAAAACTATAACAGTAGTGTAAGGAGTTTCCTTCAAAACTTTTCACCTCCCTTATTGTGTGTACAATTTCCAAGTTATGATCAAATGTGATAGGGGATTTTCAGGAGTGCAGCAGAAGGCTTAATTTGTGGTGTGACTTTCATTTGCTGGTTGTCATCCATGAGAAATAATTATACCAACTTGACTCTTCTATCACATCTGAAAGCCAGAGTTTTTTCCTCAGTTTAAAAAGGAAATGCTGACACACCTGTGAATGGATGAATAAATAGAAAACTACAATTCACCCTTGCCTTGCCTCTCCCCACCTCCCCGTAATATAAACATGGCTTGGGATAGATACAGCTGTTCATTTTTCTATATTTCTAGTATACCTTTTCATGGATATTGTTCATAGATTTCAGTTTTCATGTTGCTTGGAAACAAACTCTTTAAATTTTATCATTAGTACACTCTTTAAAGACTTACTCCTGCCACAAACTAAAACTAAGTGCCAAATAGCAATGGAGCAACAGAAAATGTCAATGAAAAATGATAAAGTATGTCACTAGTGTTAAGCATTGAAACAAATGGAAACTTGGTGAGAACTGAAGAGCTGGAAAAAGGCATAGTATAAATGCAAAAAAGACTGAACTTAGGCTCTTCTCTATCTACATTCCTTTGCTGAGAATGCAGGTACATTTACAGATAATGAAATCCATATTAGTGTTTTGTGTAATTGGGAGAGAGCAATTTGATGTCAGAAGACTGAAATTCATGGGCCTTTTTTAATATGTCTGTAAGTTAAAGCCTCTGTGTTTCATTATAATGAAAATGCTAAGAACTTGTACTGAGCATAAACAAGTAGTAAATGATAGTCGGTGGTTGTATTAAGTATTTAAATTGTACCAGAATGTATGACTATGTACTCAACTTGGAAGTCCTGATTCCACTCTTAACCCTTTCATTGTGTAGAGTGGTTTTTGAGATGATCTTGAGCCATTGTGATTATATATGAGATTAAAAAAATTCCCACAGAACACAGACCAAGTTTAAAGAAAAAGTATTCAGTGGATCTTATAAGGTACTCCTATACTCCTATTTTTATGGTATTAAAGTGAACATTCAGAAAATAAATTAAATGCAGAGAAGTGATATGTTTAGTTACCATTAGACTAACCTCCAGTCATGTGTGGTGAAATAACCACATGTTTTTGAAGAAACAATTTTATTAATATGTCTACTAGTTCTCACTAAATAAGGACATATGTAAAAAACTTTCAGAAGGCGAGAAAAGGTGATATTAACTCTTTCATATGTTTTTAAGTGTTCTAAGGAAATCTACGTACTCTGCTGTAGTTATTAGATTGCTCTTTAATAACCCAAAGTTTCTGCTTATGGTTTTGCTATCCATATATCAATATACTGGAACAAATAATTGCATCTTCAAATAACAAGTAATGAATGCATCTTCAGATTTTCTCCTCTATTGAAATACTACTTTCTTTTTCAGTTCTACAAGCATGTTGTACAGAGTGTTGAGAAATTCATTCAGAAGGTAAGTCAGTCACAGCTGTTTTGTGTTAGCAAAAAAAATTTGTATTGGACACCATTTGGTGTGAGGTGTATATATATGGATTAATATTTCTAGCATATACTAGTTTCTTTCTAGTTTAAGTCACATTCCATTTCTGCTACTGATCAGTGGCTGATCATAACCCATGATGCAGAAAGACAAATACTTTGTTCTCATTTTGTTCTTTGATCTGAATCGCTGTGAATACTGTTTTACGACTACTTCTGTATGTGTATGCATTTAATGTTAAAAGAGACTGTCAGCGTAGCCCATGTGAACAACTAACAGCAGAGCAATTGACAGTGATTTGGCTGGTGACAGTTGCTTTTGATTTTTTGCCAGGTGTTCTCATTGATTTTAAAACTGAAGGGAAGATGACCGTTCAGCCTTATCCTTTTTTTGTGGCGGGAGATGTAGCCTTTCAGTGACTGATTCCTGCTAGTAAACTAAAATATAAAATATTTATCTGGCTAGACTAGAATTACTTTTTGGGAAGATGATAGTATTAATATAAAGATTCTGAATAACAAAGAATTTTATAGCACTTTATTTTCTTGCAACAGTTAATTGTTCTTGGGTAAAACTACATTTTTCTTCTAGTTGGAAATGCATGGATTCTAATTTGTTAATCTTCCCTTCTTGTCTGCATTGTACCCAATTGTTCAGTTGATCATTTTGGTAATGAATTTCTTCTCTTTTTGTAAATAGGTGTAAATAATTATGAGAACACTTGTTTTTTTTTTTGACAAACAAACTGGGCTGTTAATGCTGCAATGTTGGATGCCATTTTCCTTCTAGGTTACTATGTGTTCGTCACCTGTCTTGCTCATTGACTTTTATTCCTTGGCACCCAGTGTGTTCTGCGCTGCCTTTGGGCAGTGGCTAGACAGTGTAAGCAGGTTTCAGCTTCAGCCTGGTGTTTATAACTGTCTCAGGACCATTCATGATTTAATTACTTAGGTAGTAGTGCATCAATGGTATGTGGAAAAGGTGTCATATGTATGTTTCAAGGCAATAATAAAGACTAGTAATATACCAACATTGATACTTTTTTGTCAAGCAGTTGTGTTCTAGGGCTTTGCCTCTGATTTCTTCCAGCCCTGAGAAAAGAGATTGATATCCTCTGATCCCTGTTTAGTGCTGCAGGTGAACAGGGGAGGAAGAAAGCTGGTGCATATCTTATCCATCTCTGATCAGTAGCACTTTACAGTTTTATTTTCTGAAATTAGTTCAGAACTGTCTGAGTTCCAAATACTGCTTTTGAGTTGTAGTGGCTGTGATTGGCAATTCAGTATTGAGAAGCATGAGAGAAGTTTTATCCTCTGAATGAAAGAATAGCACTTTGTCAGGAGTGGGACTAATTGGTTGTGACCCTTCCAAAAGTTACTAAGAGCATGAGTTATCTTTACACGTTTGCCTTCAGTGTCCAGTACTACTTAGTGAGGGAGTTCTGCACTGTTCATTCCGGATTAGAGCAGGCAGGTAGATGTTCCTATTGATTACTTTTTTAATGATCACACAATCATTAGATGATTCCCTTTGGTGATCCTGAGGAAAGTTTTTTCAGTATTTCATGAGCAATTTAGTGAAACATGCAACTTACTAATAACATTAAGTAGTAACTTCTTACCTTAGTAGAATGAGAGATGAGAAGATGAAAGCTGATTGGATATGTAAGGACTTGAACTGTGTGCTTGGAAGATAATGGGATTATTTATCAGAAAGCAGTCACTTCAAGTTAAAACTCAAGAATCGTCCATTAAAGTCTGCCATAGACTTGTCCAGAGTTATGTCAGTGCCATCTCAATTAGTTTACTGTTCTTTACAGCTCCAATGTTCTTTCTTCAGAATTAATCTCATGAGTTTACTAAAATTTTAGATGAAATAATGCCCATGACATTCTTTATTTTACGGCGTTTAACTCAGTGGTCTATTGCCATTTGCGTTGAGTGTTTTATTCTCTGGCAAAACATCACTTTGAGGGTCAAATGTCCACTTTTCATAATGTGAGGTTATTCCATTAGAGGGGCAGACTTAATTTCTTTGAGTAATCAAATTACCTTATTGATTACTCACTCAGAAAATAAGTAAATATTTGTGGTTAAAAGGTGTCTCATCTGAGATTAGGGATATACAGGCTCACTGCCCCTTGTAATTCTTCTTTCATTCTTTACTTGTGTTTTATTATCTTTTTTCTGTCATCTGCATTATTATGTTAATTATCGTATTTTGCTTTCTTTGTGTGCCATGTTTTTAAATACTTAGCCTAATGTGTTTGCTGAGTGTCTTGTTAAAAGTCTATGCGTTTTCTTATTTTGAATATTGTGAAAAATATACCTCTGTTCTTTATTCAGAATATTTTTTAATAATTTAGATAAAATTTCGGTAGCTAAAATACACTGAAGTAATTCTCTGACGACAGTATATTCTGTCCAATTTAAACTTTATAACGTACATATATTCTTAAAAGGATGCCATACAGATTATTGAAAAATGCCATACTTAAATGCACCAGACCATGTTTAGAACCTAAAGAAATGGTTTCTCAAGGTTGCAGATGTTCACAAATACAGTCTTTTCCAAACAGAAGGTTTGTATCTAGGATATAGTAAAGTTAATATTCTAAAGAGTTTATTTGACACTGTATTAGAGATTATTGATTTAATGTGTTGCATAATATGTTTATAGACTGCCAGGACTCAAGAGGGAACAGGTGTACCTTCCCCATGTTTTCCATAATACTTTGTGTGATGGGTGTGTACAACCAATATTCATCAAGTGAATCCTTGACATAATACATTCTAAAGATGACTTTATTATATTTCTGGACCACCTTTTTTTCTGTCTTAAAAATAATTACTTTGCAATCAAAAGAAAAAATAATTAGCCTTAATTGTTAAGAAAGTAAAATTACCAAAGTAATTAGTATTGTAGTTAGCAGGCATGCTTTATAAATTGTAAATCTTTTGTGATTCTGTAAATATTGAAAGTTCTCCAGAGTTCTAAAATAAATACCATTGGTATATTCTCAAGCAAACAGATTTGTTTTATTTCTGTAGGAGAGGATAAACCACAGACTAGTTACAACAATGTAAAATAAATTCTAACTTTATGCTGACTTTCATCATAAAGAAGGACAAATATATCTTGAATTATATTTACAGCTAGTCCAAATGTGTTGTTAGGAATTTGGTCATGCTTTATGCAGTTCTCTTAATATAGAGTGTACATTTAAAAAGGATATGTGGTCTGTGTGTTAATTTTTTTAATAGCTAGATTTTTAAAAGTTAATTTTTTTAGTGGTAGGAAATTGATTTTACACCATTTACATATCTGCAGGGTGCATGTAGGTGTGATAATTTGAACATTAAAGGTCAGATGATGTTGAAAAAGTTTTGTTTTCCAAGACAATTTATTAAATAGAGAATATTTTAGTAATGCTTTGATCCATTTAAAAATTAGGACTGTTCATATTTACTTTGTCATTAATGGTTTTTCTTATTTTTCACATATGCTTATTTTATATTATCATTCTTTATAGTGCAAACCGGAATACAAGGTGCCTGGTCTGTATGTCATCGACTCCATTGTGAGACAGTCCCGACATCAGTTTGGACAAGAAAAGGATGTATTTGCTCCAAGATTCAGCAATAACATCATCAGCACTTTCCAGAACTTGTACCGTTGTCCTGGTGATGACAAGGTAAACCACTGTCAGGTTTTTTTAATTAAAACAATCTTTAGAGTGTTATCTATAAAGAATAAAGATTTTTATTTCACTTCTTGCTTGCTGGAGGTGATGTAATTCTAGACTTGCACATGTATATGTATTTCTTAATTTTGCTTATCTGAGTTTAGGGATTTGGGGAGATGCATCAATGAGAATAATTAGACTTTTGGAAAGGTGATCTTTCCTTTGATTTTATGATCAAGCAACAGCTAAATAAGGTGTGACTTGAATAGTTTGACCCAGTAGTTCGGCTGTTCCCTTGGATCACAGCAGTCAAGATAGTTACCAAATTCTGTTTCTGAAAGATTGACTGGGAATAGCAGAGTGCAGGCAGTTTAATTTCCTTCATGTTTGTCACTGATCTTAAAATAGCTAGTGTTTCTTCTCAGTGAATAACTACAAAAAGATGGGGACTGCTGAGGGCATTGTCTTCACAGGAATTTGTGTAACAGTTGGTAAGTAAAATAGCAAGTGAGGCAGGATGCTACAGGAAGAGAAGGGTTATTTTTTGAATAGGTCCATGCATTCCTAAAGATCTGAAAACCCAAGGCATCCACTGAAGTTGATTAAGGCAAGTTCAAACATTACGCTATCTTAGGATTCCTGCCTTTTTAGAGTAATTAGGACCTCTTCAGGAAAATGTGTTGGGATCTGCAAATTTTACATGATTGCAAAAACTTTGCTAAGAGTGTCTGTCTTCTTTTCTACAACTGAGTTCTGAGGTTATTTAAGTTAAATGGCATTTTCCCTGTTGTGTTTTAGGTTGTCTGCATGATTAACTTGTGCTGCTCTGGCTCACAGTGTTTTACGTATATATAGGCATGACAATTAACTTATATTTTTACTCATTTAGTTGTGTTCCTTAAGCAGTATTAGTGTGTTTTGTATAATCATTTAGCTTGCTACTTTGGGACATATACAGAAATAGTCTGACTTATTGAAGAAGGAGAGGCTGGAATAAGGGTGGGTGCAAGCACTCAGTTTGTGACTGGATTTAAAATATATATAATAAATTTATTGTAGGGTGAAAAATAGCACCACTTATCCTGTGATACTTTAATGCATGGCAGTTAATGTTTTGTATTAGAAGTGTTTGATGTGAAGAGGGATAGTAAAATGTAGTCTGTTTGCAGTCCACAAAAGTCCTGTCATGTTCATTTCTAGGATATTTTTCACCTTAGTGAATTCAGTACTATAGGAAGGGGTCTTTGTCCTGTGAAAGTAGTTACCCTGTATTTCACTCAGCAAAATGTGCTGTCAGAGAACAAGATATATATCTTGTTTATAGCATTTTGATGTTTAATCTGATTGAAAGGCATAATGGAGAAACAAAACAGTTGTCTTTATATGAACACATGTGCAATATGTTTTTAAATCAAGCAGAAGTGCAGTAACATTTCATTTAAAGTAACAGCAAAAACACCCCACTGATCCCTTTGTTAGCCAAAAAAAGTGCAAGGGAGAGATGGATACTGAGGCGCAGAAGGAATTTTATTTTCCTGTTCTGGATAGAAGAGGGAAGTTAAAGCCTCTGATGGACTTGTCAAGGACTGCTTTTAAAACAAACTTTCCAAGAAGGAAGGCTCATGTGCCATAATGCTGAGAGGAAACCTTCAGAGATTCCTTTAAGGGAAATCTAAGTTACATCTTTCATGCAGTGAAAATTCAACACTTCTCTGTGTCAGAGTTAAGTGTCCTCGTGCAGTTTGGGCAAACAGATTTAATTCTTTGGTTTGAACACTGTGGTTTAGTACTCTGTGTTCGTGTTTTACAGAACTCAAGTAATTAAACTGTCTTTCTGACAGCAAACACCAGATCTTATGAAGAATTTCCTGCTCTTTTTAATATAACTAGTTTCTTTCTCCCCCAAAATAAAGCAAAGTCTTGCCTTTTGGCAAGACTAATAATTGGTTACTTTAATTATTAGTAATGTCTTAGAATGCTTCCTTAATATCATTTTCCTTCTATATTGGCTAGCAAGAGTAAAGGTGCAAAAGAGCCAGAGACCCTTGTTTTAAGAGATTTCATTTTCAGTTGAGAGAATGTCACTATGTGTATAGTGGGTCTTCACAATTGCCTAGAGTTGGCTTCAGGGCTACAGTTTAGACATCTTTGGCATGACCCAGTGTAAGTGTTCTTATGGTTCTTACTGTTTGCAAACCTAAGGGTGCTTCAGTCTAGACAGATTGACCTTGCTAGTTAAGAATTCCAGAATGTAAAACAACACAAAAGGTAAGCATGACTCAGGTCTTTTATTATCTTTCCTTCATTTTAGAGTAAAATTGTTAGAGTGCTAAATTTATGGCAGAAGAATAATGTGTTCAAGAGTGAAATTATTCAGCCGCTCTTGGATATGGCAGCAGGAATTCCTCCTCCCGTTGTGACCCCTGTCTTGCCCAGCACTGCAGCTGCTATAAGCAACAATACACCAGGTAAGCAACAATAGATTGAAGTCATACTTTGAATCAAAATACTCTTGTCAGCTGTGGTGTGTTGGCTGTTAACATGCTGAAATACCTCACTGGTTTCCTTTAGATAAATGAAATGAATGGTAGAAAGAAGTCTATTATAGACACCATTGAGATCAGAGAAACATTATAAATGTAGACTTGGTCATTTTGTGTTCAAAGCAGCTTCCTTACTTACATAGGTAGATTGCAGAGAAATGTATTTTCAACTTCTTCACCTGGTGGAGATCTTTCATTTTAAGTTGGGATGTGTGGGAAATTGTCCATATAGGAATTGTTTTTTGGCACCAGCTGTTGACCTGCTTTTGTAATCCACCCTTTGCTGATGCCATGCTGAAAAGCAGTGAGGTGTACAAATCCACCTCTCTTTTCATTGGGAAAGTAGGTATGTGGAAATTTCAGCTCTTGGATTACCTTGCTGCATTTTCTGGCTCAGTATTTTTTTACTTTAATTAGTGTGACTACATTAAATTGTTGCTATAATAGTTCCACTGTAATGTTTTCTTAATTCCTGGTGTAAATGAACTTTCAAAACAGTAATCTAGTAATATTTAGCATTCATTAGTATATCTCTCCTTCTGAGCTCTAAGTGCAAAAGTATTTGCAGGGATGGAGGATTCTTGTGGATTATGGCATGAAACTGATTGCTGATAAATCAGATTGCTGATTTAGTCTGTGTTTCTCTTGAGAAAATAACATGAGTAATCTGCATGAATCCAGCTGATGCAGGTTTTTAGTAGAATCATTAAAGATCCTCCTGGGAATAAAGTGCGAGTCCAGTAAGATTTGGACTAGCAGACAAGTAGATTGTTTTGGTATATGTAATTTCCACTTAACATTTGGGAATGGTGTGTGAAATCTATTTACTTGGCCTTCATCAGTGTTTTTGTTAGTAGGCTCAATGGTTCAGTAGTGGAAGTAGCTGTGAACTACAGTTAACACAGACCAATTCTACTACTTGAGAAATATTGATGTGAGTTTGCTTTATTTCTATGAGCTCTAGATAGAATAGTATGTGAGAAAAATTATTTCACTTGATGTTAATACAATTCTTCCTCAGTATTTAATAACACCAGGTATTTTTATTCTCTAACACTATTTTTAAGTCTGTCAAAATGTTTTGGCATATTGGATTTTCTCCTTTTTAGGAACACCTGTAACTCCAGTTACTCCTGCCAATGTGGCTCAGAGTTTACCTGATCCTTGGGTATCTCAGATTGCTAACACAGATACTCTTGCTGCAGTTGCACAGATTTTACAGAGTCCTCAAGGCCAGCAGGTAACTATTTTGTCGATAGTTACATTGTAGACTGTTTGATACTTTGTGTCTTTAAGGTGCAATTAAGGAATGCTTTCATGAGTATCTGTTAGGTTTGTGTCCAGGATAACTATCCGTGTTAACTATCCCATGAGGTTGTTCATCACAAGTGAATTCTAGGTCAACTGAAACTTCTTATCACCTTTTGTAGCCAATCTTGTTTGTTCCTTAAAATTATATCAGAAGGTGACTTCAGTTAAGATGGTCAGTAATACATACTTGTTTGTCTAGTATTGCAGATGAATAAATCAAGAGCAATAGAAAGATTTCATGGATATAGGTATAAAGGTATAAAATAGTATATAGGTATAGCTATATACATATATATATAGGTATAAAATGGAATGAAAGTTGAAGCATATTTCTCTGCCAATGCTCTAAGAAAAGCTAAACATTGTACAGAATTATATAATGGGAAGGAGCATGTTCAGGAACTTCATGGTTTGTTAATTCATTTTTTATCTTTGCATCAGCTAAACATAGTTTTTATTTCACATCATTCAAAATAAGGTCAGGGAAGTTACTGTGTTCCTCAGTTTTTAAATGCTCAACTAAAAAAAAGTGTCTTGATGTCCAGTATCACAAGGACTGCTCTTCCTCTTTACTCACTGAGTTTGACATACTCTTTCTGTAAAAATTTAGATCCTCCTTTTTCAATCTGTGCTAGAGCACTCACATAACTTGGGCTTTGTTTTTTTTTTATTTGGACTGAGGAATAGGTTGTTTTACCTACCTGGTTACTAAACAAAAATCTTATGCATGAGTGAGAAGCAGTCACCAGTGAACTATTGCAAAACACTGGGACTGACAATAACAACCTAGTGATAATGGTTTACAGCATTCAGCTAAGCAGAATTGTCTGTGATTGTTCATAATCAAGTGGAGGGAGTATTTTCACCTGATTGCTCTGAAAGAAATTGATGAATCATTGAAAAGCAGAGAAAAATTAGTTTGGGGGATAATCTGTGAAATGTGAAGGAAAAATATTGAAATAGCTCTTAAACAAGTAAGGGTTATGAAATGAGAGTGGGAAATACATAGGAAGTCAGTAAGGTAGTTTTAAAGATTATTGCCTAGGGAATAGTCTTAAAGGAAAATGATAAAGAAAGATAAAAAAAAAAGGTGAGAGGGGAATTAGGGTTTTAAAGGCAGCAGATCGCAAAGAAACAACATTCAGATATTTATCTTAAAGTCTTAAGTAGAAATGTGGAGACAGACTGGGTACACAATAAATATGTACATGCAGATGTCTAGGATGGATAGAGGAACTATGACATTTGTTTCTGTGCTGTTTATCTCTTTTTTAACTGTTCTCCAAGCCACTCTGTCCACCATAGCCTACCCCCACTCCCCAGCTCCAAAGACCTTCATTTAATCTTAAAATTTTGTTTTATGAGTGAGAATGCATGCAGGTAAATTGAAAGTCTAGACATAGGAAAAGGCAAACCAAGAAAGATGTGACCAGCAAGAATGTGAAAACATCAAGAGTGGTGATCTCCCAGGATTTTTGTACTCTAGGGCTTCCATCTCTTCTTCTTCAGTTTGATTCCTTCCTACTCAGAGCAATGCACAAGGTGAACTAGCTGTATTTGGTCATCTTTTGTGGATCCCTCAATATGGGAGGGCTTTCCTTACTGCAGTAATCAGGGAAAGCTCTTGCTGAGGTAGAACAACAACTGAAACATTTTCAGAGGTTCTACTGTATAAGGGATCTGTGAAACTGTTTTTAGAAGAATAGAAAAAATTCTTTTATGTTGTCAGAAGGTAATTGTGAAACAGCCTTGAAAAAGGGTCACACATTCTTGATGCATGGTGGAAAAGAACTTCAACATAATCAGTTTATGCAGTTTCTAGTGAGGCCTAGTAAGGATGGGGGGATTGAGCCCTCATAAAAGTTCAGTAGGGAACCCAATAAGGACTTGGAATATGAAATTAAGGGTAGTCAGTGACTAATGTCAGCATAGTTTGAACTAGCTGGATTTGCTCAAGCTTTTTTCCACAAATGTCTGAAGATAAGGAAGGCTGCAGAGATTTACTTCATGGAACATCAAAGGACTGTTTCCTCTAATTCCACAGTGCTTTAGGAGAGTTTCTTTTCATAGGGATAATATTTTTTTCTCAAGGTATGAAAGCATGGAGGCATTCTTATTCAACAGATAAATTGATCTGCACATGAAAATACTTTTATTTCCTCATTGGGACAGCTTCTCTAAAACATTAGATACAGATAGGAATTTGTAGTAAGAGACTCAACATATACCAGCAATTGGATTGTACATTTGCTGTTTTGGTTTTGGTAATGTATCAAGGGAATTGCATCGTATCAACCCAAACCAGAGTTTCACCATGAGATTTCACTTGTGGCTAATTCAGAGACACCAGTGCAAGCTACTCCTAGAGACAGGTTGCATCAGCTTAAAGTGGAGCTTGCCACAGTGCAGTTATTTTTTCTATACAAATGTCATTACAGCCTACAGATTTTCCTAATGTAGATGAATGGGCCCTTAGGAAGCTGGAGTAGGCTAACAGATTTTTTTCAGGTCAGAAGGAATCAAACTGGAGAAGCAGAAGAGGGGGAACCCTAGAAAGCAGGAAATCCTGAGTGGTGACTGGTCATCATGCAACTTATCAGAGCAAGTTAGGAGGAAGAAGCATCTGCATGTCTTATGAGCCCAGAAAACAAATTAGCCAGTAAGTGGGAACAGAATTTGCTGTAAATGAAAACAAGTTAAGACAAAGTAATAGCCATAGGTTAGATGATGCTGGATTCTGGAGCTTTGTTTTACTAACTGGGAGAAGTCTATTTTGTTGGGTTTTTTTCTGCTTAAAAAAAAAAGTCCTGTTCAGTATATTTGCCATGTTTTGTCTTTTAGCTTCAGCAGTTGATACAGACACTGCAGATACAGCAGCAGAAACCTCAGCCTTCGCTACTTCAAGCCCTGGATGCTGGTTTGGTCGTTCAGTTACAGGCTCTCACAGCACAACTTACAGCCGCGGCTGCTGCTGCTAACACACTTAATCCACTGGATCAGAGTGTCTCTTTTAATAAGGTAGAAGTAGAATAATAGAAACTTGAAGAAGTGTTTATTATTAAAATATATGTAAATGAAAAGTTCTTTTGGATTTTATTGTTTTACTTTAGAGATTTTAAAAATACAGTAATATACTATAAAGTTATTAAACTGTATCTTGAAGATGCAAAATAAAGGTCTAGACAGAGTAATGTAAAGGAAAATATTACTTTTATATGACTTTAGTGCCAAACGCACTTCATAGAATATCTGGTGTTGGAAGGGACCCATAAGTCTTTGAATATGGTAATGGATTTGATACAGCAAGTTAAGTCAATGTTAGTTACGTATTTTCCCTCATCCTTTGTAACATATCAGTGAGAATTTTCTTAAAAGGTAATAAAAGGGAAATATGCATAAATGAATATACAGTTTTCTCAGAAGAGTAAAGCGACTGGAGTTCTAATTTTGTTACATTATAAATTAAATGCCAAGAAAACTTCTATCTTAGCCACAAAGTGATGAAAGTGAATAAATAAATCCATGACTGGAGTTAAGACTAGTCCTGTGACATTTTTTAAAGGATGTCAGAATGTAAAAAAACCCAAACAAACAAAGCCTGTAGCTAAAGGAACTTTGTGTTGTAAAAAATGCAAAAACATCAACAACAAAACCCGAAACAAAACTGGAAGCAAACCCCAAAGTCAGAATGCAGGAATTTAAGGAAGTTAATATAATTGAATGCCAGGTAACAATAACCATGCAGGCAATTACAGTCATAGTAGTAGAATATGAGTAAAATTAAAAAAAGAGGAACTTCTCAAAGATTAATAAATAAATAAACCTTGCTCTATTATCTTTGGAAGAAACAGTTTGTAAGTAGATAATTTCTGTAGGATAGTCATGGAGTGAATAAATATTAAGAATAAGGAAGTTGGAGAAGCAAAACACACCTCCCCCTTTTTTTTTTTTTTTTTTTCTTAGCTCAGATAATCTGGTTTTCAAGAAATTAGCTGCTCAGAATGACAAGTTTAAAGGTTTTGGACA
The DNA here is from genome assembly GCA_013399695.1 of Formicarius rufipectus. NCBI lineage: Eukaryota > Metazoa > Chordata > Aves > Passeriformes > Formicariidae > Formicarius > Formicarius rufipectus. The sequence continues at coordinate 3,542,778 of VXAU01000433.1, read as the reverse complement.
ATTTATCTTATATTTAAGAGTTGTCATTGCTAATGAAAGAAATGCAGCTGTAAAAACAAGTCAGAAAAAAATAATGGCCTGTACTCCTCCTGTATCACAACAGTAACCATCAACTTGAGTAGGGTATAATCCCAAGAATTGAATGCATCAGTTAATAGGGACTGCCATACTGTTTAGCTACAAAAAGTAATTAAGAATATGACATTATTCCTCAGACTTCAATTCCAGCATTTACATGGATAGGTATACTCATACATGTGGCTGTCTTGAATGCTGGGCAGCTTAAGTGAAGCAAATTGAAGGAATTCACATTCTGATTTATATAGAGCCATAAAAAAAAAAAAAGGCAGTTTTTATGAGAAATGAACAGTAAGTATTGCAATTCAAAGGAAACTGTGAAGCGTAGTTTTCATTCCATGATATAATGTTGGTGAATTGGATAACAAATATAAATAGTGCAGGAAAATGCTTCCGATGAATGCATAAGTATCCATCTTTTTAAAATCAATCCCTATTCTTAATATGTTTGACAGTCCTTCCAATCCTTTGTTTTCAAGCTCTTCAATTTCTTTCATATCTTGTGGTAATAAGTTGTGCAAATTAATATGCACTATGTGAAAAATCCTTTTGCCAACATCAAATGTGCGTGTTTTCTGATCTTGCTACATAACCATATCCATGTGTTAGGGTAAAGGTTTTTGATCAGCATTTCCTATGCATTTGCCCTATTCCTTTTGTTTTGAGTTCCAAAGAGAATGTCCTGATTCTTAACAAGAATTTTTTTTCCTTATGCATAAAAAGCTTTTTTCATGTCTTCAATAATTTCTGTTGCTTTTTCTGAACATATTTTCTTCTTAGGTAATTAGCAAATTCATGCAAAGTTTTGTGCTTTTTGTATACCTGTGTGTGCTACATTAAACTTGATATTCAGTATTTTATTTGGTTTAATTTCTGTTGCTTTATTGTAGAGAGTATTTTACAAACTATGTCAACATCAAGGCCTTTCAGTTCAAATTTTTCCTCTCAATATGTTAGGAAAATGCAAACAAAAATTATGGGGCACATTTACCTGTCTTTGTTGAAAGTTCTTTGGTTTTCTCTGGCTTCAGTTAATCTAAGTGTTTCTTTGCATATCATGAACTGTTGACTTCTTACTGATTATTTCTTTTCTCAGATTTATAAATAGTACATATTCTGTTATTTTCCTTTTTACTTTGTCATGCTGAAAGATACATATTTTACATTCAATACTGGTTGTTTTTCTAAAATACATGGTGTTTTCAGATCAGCAGCATTTTATAAGTGCTTCACTGGAAAACAGGCAGTCACCTTTCTTTAAATGGATTAGATACACAGGGTTGACGTTTTTCTGGATTTTAGCATCCCATCTCTCATAAGCTTGATGGTTGGTGTTTCTGCTGTTTTTTCTCAGAGACATATTCAGTCTTGCTTTTGTAAATATTAGATTATTGGGAAAAGTATCTCTAAGTTTCTTAATTAATCAATCTTCCAGTTAGCTTATGCTTTGTTGTTCTTGCTGGACTCCATTATTTGAAAGTAAACAAAGCATTGTCTAAAAGAAAACTGACTACAGAGTCATCATGGCTTGTTGCTGAAGACATTTCTGCCTTGGTATTATAAAATGACTGCCCTATGTTTTTATTCTCTTGTTTCTTCTGAGATTAAGGTTTGAGAAGTTACATTGGTTTGTACTATAGTTCTGCTTTTCAGAAAACTTCCAAGGTATAAAGATGCATGGATGTGACTTTACTAGCATGACTCTATCAATAAATAGTTGCTGAAAAGAAAGCAGTCTCACTGACAAATAGCATTTGTTGTATTTCTTCATGTGTATTCCTTAGTTTTGTCTTCAAGAAAGTAAGCTCTACTAAAATGCTTCTGGGCTTTTCAAAATTAATAAACAAACTTTTGTAGTTCAGCAGAACTTCAGTGTAGACAACTTTCCAGATAGAACAGGAAATTTATCCAAGTTATTATATTTCTGTGTCAGATACCTTTCTTTATATCCCTCAGAAGGCTTTTCCTCTTACATGATAACTGCTTGCTTTGATTTTTTGCAGACTGTGTGAGAAGTTATTTTCAAGGAGCAGTATATTTGAAGGAATTCAGGTTGTCTAAATGACACACATGTGTGAAAATACAGTAATTCTTTGTGAAGTAATCAAGCTGTAGGTCTTCTCTTGATATGAACAGAGCAGTTTGCTGAGTGCGAAAGGATTGAATAGTTGGCCTCTTCATAGTAATTCCTTCTAATTAAAGGTACCATTACATAAAATTAATCTTTACTTAAGCTTTACTCCAAAGTTGCTGTTAAGTTACTATGGAAAGAACATATGTGGCTGTACTTGTAACAGCAAAGGTCAAGAAAGCCAGGGACAAAATTTGGTATTTGATGCATTCATGAGTTTGGTAGCAGTGGCAGTATGACATTTAATTTTCTATTCAGGTTATTTCCCAAACTTTTTTTTTTCCCCTTAAGTTGAGAAAAAAAGAGCATTTTCATTTTGAAAAGTAAATACACATAAATGGACATGTGAGGAGCATTCAGTAATGCTTATTTTGTTTTCTCCTAGAAGCTAATGGACAGGTTTGACTTCGGTGAAGAATCTGAACAGAATGAAGAGCCTAAAAAGGAAACTCCCACTTCCCAACTGTAAGATCAAGCTATGTTTGTTGTGGAAAATGCTGAAGTTTGCCTGACACTAGTTGAACATAGGATTAAATAAGGAAAATGTTTATTTTGGGGCATAAGTACACTAAAAGAGTAGAAAGGGGAAAGACAGTTTACTAAATTATACTTTTTTTTATAAGTCTTCTGTGACAGAATTTTTGTAGACTTTATCTTAGTAGGATCTTTGCTTTGTTACAGAGTTAATGTCATAATGATGAAAATAGAGGGTGGAACTAGTTAATTGTCCTCATTATCTTACATTTTAGTTAAATTTGAAAGAAACTCAGTTGTGAAGGTCTGTGGTGTTTGGGGCTTTTTTTTTAAATTAATTTGAATTATTTCATTTTAGGCCTTTAGTACCAGAATCTGTGAACAACTCGCTTTTTCACCAACTAGCTGAACAGCTACAGCAACAAAATTTGGAACATCTCAGACAACAGCTTTTGGAGCAGCAGCAACAGCCTCAAAAGGTAAGAACTCCATCTTGTGGCAATTGTGATAATTATGTTCTCCACTCATAAAAAAATCATACTCCAGGACAAAAAAATTGTCTCGATACTGGCACTTCTCTTACAAGGAAAGCCTTTGTCACTAGCTGACCATCTAACAGAAGTTTGCAGAATTAGTGGAATAAGTGCTAAAAGCAGAAGAAAACCCACAACCAAATGTATGAGGTGTACATTTTGCTTTTCTTAGGCAGCACTTCAGTATTTAGCAGCCCTTTTCACCTCCTGATCCCATTAGAAAAAAACCCAAAGGTATTCTCTCTTGATACAGATCAGGTATGAACTGGACTTCCTGTGACGTATTTGAATCTGGTTTCACACTAAAATAGAAATCTTAGGTTGAAAGAAAAGCCAAGGGACCACAAACATATGTTGGGGATTTTGGTTTAAGCTGTGCAAGGGTGCAGACATAGAATCATCAAGGTTGAAAGATACCTTTAAGATCATTACATCCAACAATCAGCTCAGCACTACCATTGTAACCGCTGGATCACTAAACCACATCACCCAGCACAATCCAGATGCCTCTTGGAATGGTGACTCCACCACCTCCTCTGGGCAACCCGAACCAGTCACTTAGCCTTCAGTCAAGAATGTAATTTCAGTTTTGAATTTGTGTTTTAATAGTTTACTTTTTACTAGATATTATTTCCTTACTCTACTGCTTTATTTTACTGATTTATTTTCATTTCTCATTTAAGTGTGGTAAATGAGATAATGTACAGCATAGCTACAGACTAAATAGTTTTGGAGTTGGTAGATACCTAGCAATTTGTCTTTAAACACTGAAAAATGTTGTAATGAAACACTGAAGAGTTTGAAGATCTGTTTGAGGAGCCTTTTTTCGTGACATGTCTAAAAGTAACCATCTAGTTTGAAAATAAAACTGTTTAATGCCTAACTTACTGTAAAATAAGCAAAATCAGAGTTTGAATTACATTCATCTATGAAATTAAGTTACAATACATTTAGAGATAGAATGTTTACTTGATTGACCCCTTACTATTTGATTTTCTGTTCCAAGTCATGACATTTTTTCCCTTCAGATCCACTCAGCTTCTTGTCTAGTCAGTATGGAGAGAAAGTTTTATTTTTTGCCTTGACAGCAGCTAAAAGATACAAACTTCTGCTGGAACTACTTTGTAATGACTGCAGCATGTTAGGAGGAATGTTTTCCTTAATTCTATGTGTTACATTTCAATGAGAAAGATTAAGGAAAGAGAAGGAAAGATAAAGCATAAAACAAAAATATTAAGCATCTAATGAGGAGTAGAGAAGATAGAAGGAGCAACAAGAAATGTAGGAGTTGATATCAAGAAACAGTTTATTGAAGAATAATTAAATATAAGGAAAATGAGACAAAACATACTGTGAAGAGGCAAATAAATTAACTGAATTACAGTAGAATGTTTAATATTTTTTGCAAACTTAAAACTTGTTTAAAAATACAAAGATTTAATAAAATTGTTACTGCAACTCATACTGCTAACTTTCTGTCATTCTCTTGGCAGAGAGAACACCTAGCATATGTTTAATTAAAAGTGAAACTATGAGGATGGCTGAAATGTTTGCCTGCAATATTGGATTATAGATTTAAAATTTCTTTTCACAATTTTCCTGATAGTATTTCTGAGTATTTTGATTTCATTTATTCTAGTTGAATTTATTTTGTATCTTAGAGATATTTATTCCAAATCTGTACTTTCAGGCAATGTACAGACCATCATAGTTTTTTCTCTAGCAAATCAACCAGACATTTAGTATTCTGCATTTTTTAATTTTGGTGCTTTTTCAGAACTGCTTGTTTTCTTACGTCTTTTGTAATTGATATATTGACATAAATGACATAACGCACTCATTTATCTTCTAGTAAATACTTGTCTTAAGTCATGCACTGTAAGAAAGTTTGGACTAATGTAATTTTTTTGACTACTCCAATTGGTATTGTCACTATTTTTATCATGTTAGTATCAAAATAAGATTTATTAAGGCATGTGACAAGGTGGTATCTTTCAGGGTCAGTATACACACAGCTATGTTTGTCCTGTGAATATTTACTTTGAAGCCAGATGAATTAAACAATGAATTGAATCATGTACTCTGTGTGTGCTGTGGGGGTTTTTTTTGATTCAGCAAATAGATACTAATTGTTTTTTATAATCAGGAATATTAGTTATTTTAAAGTTTTGTATTTAAGGATGATACCAAAAAAGGAATGGAGTGACATCCAGTTCAGCTTTCATATTAATGGGAAATGGGAAAATAAGAGAAACTTGATAAGGAGTTTTTCAGACTAGCAGTAGTATTACAGTAGTATTTTTTCTATATAACATTACGTTTTGACACAGTAAGTATTTTAAATTATGAGGGGTTTAATGGTATATTATCTGTTATTTAGGCAAGCCCTGAGGAGAATCAAGAAGGAAATTTTGGTTCAGAGCACTCTGCATCACCATCACAAGGGAGTAGTCAACAGCAGTTTTTAGAAGTAGAAACAAATGTAGATGATTCAATGGATATTCAACAACAGGTAAAACTATTTAAAATTTGATTACAGAAGTTGAAAGGAAAACACATACTAATGTGATTTCCAATTACATATATTGTGAATATATTTATTAAATTTTATTGAACATCTTTTATGTCTGACCGCAGGACATGGATATAGATGAAGCTCAGGATATTGCTGAAGAAGAGATTTTTGAACAAGAAGAAAAGAAATCGACTGTTCGTTCAAGATCAAGAACTCGTTCAAGATCTCGTTCAAGGTTTTGTAATTAGCTTGTCTTAAGTAAATAAAGGTTTTAGGAAAAAAAAGTTGCAATTTCTGATTTTCAGTCTCAATTTGGTATCTTCCAAAATGGTCACGAGCAATTTTTGGCAAGGAAAAGAAGTGTTCATTTAATATTTGTGTATTAGAAGCAGACTTTCTGTATGACAGCCCATTTGCCATATCTGTAGTTTACCTGAAATTTTTAAAGCCCTGTTCAGGTAGCAGAAATAACTCATGGTAGCCACCTAGTCAGGCTTTCTGTGCTAGTGAAATGGAACATTCTGAATGTGTTTTGTTTTAAGGTGTATGTTCTGTTCCTCACCCAAATGGCATTAAGTTTATTTCCTGAAGCAATTTGAGCAAATATAATGGAAATGTCTGTATAGTGCTTGAACTTTGTAGATAAAAGACAACTAAGTTAGAATATTTTTTCCTAACTCAACATACTAAAATTATGTATTTTGTAGGTCACCAAGAAAACGAAGGTCTAGATCACGATCTGGTTCTCGTAAGCGTAAACACAGAAAACGTTCACGATCAAGATCAAGAGAAAGGAAGAGAAAGTCATCTCGATCATACTCCAGTGAAAGAAGGGCGAGGGAAAGGGAAAAAGAACGACAGAAAAAGGGGTTGCCTCCCATACGGTCAAAAACACTAAGTGGTAAGTGGCAACTGCTTAGTGTTTTAATAATGTAGGATTAAAGGGAAAAAAGGCCTTAAGGTTTTTTTGAAGTGTCACAAAATACAGTAATCATATTCTTATTTGTCAGTTTTATTCCTGATGTTTCTTGCAACTTAGACAGGTACATCGTATCATTTTAGAGGAAGGCAAGTATCATACTGTTCTAGGGATGGTGTTACTCATATTGTGGCACCAATGATTTTTCTTCTAAACAGTGTGGCAGAGTCTGCCCCTAATTTACAATCTGCCTTCTCTTTAATGCTGTCTTTAATGGGGCATTTGAAGATGTTTAGTGCTCAATCTGAGAATTGTTATGCTGATATTAAAATCTGTGGTACACCCTTTGAACAGTTTGGATATCTTAGAAGTCATGTTTTAAAATTTCTACTTTTCAAAGTCCTTTCTAAGGAAGGTAGAGCCAAAGCAGGGGGAATTTGCTATTGTAAGACAGACCCTAATGATTGTATCTTAAGAAGGTAATCCAAAACCAACTGGATTTCAGCCTCTGCAGAGTGCTGCTGTCCACTGCTGTCATTTCTATTGAGAATTTACATACTAAAAGAAAGGAAGGTAGTAAGGAGATAAGAACTTTATCCGCACCATTACTTAAATCAAAGGAAATGTATTTTGAGAATTTTACATAGTGTACACAGTTTCTGATGTGGTTTTGCATTTGTCTTGTGTGTTAAAATTATGTCATTTATCTGACGCATTAAGCTGCTCAAAACTTATTTTTGCAAATGAAAGTGTTGTGTTCTCTTCACATTAAAGTTTTACGTAGTTCCAAGGTGCCTTTAAACTTGAGACTGTACTACAGTTTAGATGCTTTTTTTTCCTTCTCTGACTTTTCACATGAAGAGAGATAAATCAGTCTTTTGCTACATATTTTCCCCAGTAGTCCACAAAGTAGGGAGCTATAATCAAAATGACCGGGAGCTGAGAGACAGAGATGATAAGTAAGCTGATGAACAATAGCAGCATTTGGTGTCCTGTGATGCATAAAGGAGATATTAAGAAGGCTAAGTGAAGTGTGGAAACTTTGAGGGGAGGTAAATGAGTAAATAAATAGGTAATTCACCCAAAAAGTATTCTACTTTATGACATTTGTTCAGTGACAGCCACTGTTATCACTTGCTGAGATCTGAAAAATTGTTTCATAGAGCTTAACACTGTGAGATACAAAAGGGCCATCTAGAAGCGTGTGAGGAACAAGTTTTGTCCAAGAGAAATCTTAAGACTAGTTATTCTCAGTGCTGGAGAGTACTGATGTAAATTGAAAATGCCAGTTGACAGAGGAATACACAACTCTGGTTTCCAGTTTGTTGCATCAGGTCTAGTGTGATGTATCAAGATGATGATGAAAGAATGTTTCCTTGGTTCAGGATAGGGCAGCCCAAGAAATCCAAGTTGTCTGGTTTTGTTCTACCTTAGATCCTTTAAGATCCTGGATTATTCAGGGTAATAAGATCTTTGAGGAAAATCACCGATATTGTACTAATGTCTTGCTGATTTAGATCACTCTGTGTTAAGTGAAAATGACTGCTGTGAGTTTGTCAAGGCTTGCACACACAGATTAGGTAATATTTGTGAGACAAAGACATTGAAACCATGTATATATGGGAGAAGGAAGTTTTAGTTTACATGTTGGTAAGTGTTTATGTTTGGCCATGAGAATGGGTAGACATTTGGAAGGCAGTTGCAGGGATCTGGGCTTGTGGTGGAACTGACAAGAATCAGAAGTATCATGGACATCATCAGCTCAGTGGGCCTCAGCCAAGTTTGTCTTTCTGGGATATTCCCCAAGGTAAATTCATATTATAGTTTCTGTTTGTTTCAGGTGAAAATGCAGTGCATGATACTGCAGTGTATGAAGTTCCTTCTGTAGTATGCTTCTAGCCAGTCAGAACTTAGTCTTACTTTGTTAATTTGACTTTAAATCATAGAGACGTGGGGTTTTTTAATGGAAAATAGAACGGAAGTTTTTCTTCCAGAATTTATAATACAGTTCACCTTAGCTGATAATCTAAGGAATTTTAGGTTTTCGTTCCTATTTAAACGACTACTTTGTTTAAAAGAAAACAAAGCAAGAAGAATGAAGATTTGTAGTGAGCATGTTTGGTGTTGTTTAATGCTTTAACATTTTTGTTAATGTACTTAATCTCTATATAGTAAGCAACGGATTTTCAATTCTTGCTTTTTTGATCAGTGATTTCTGTGTAATTGTAAAGCTTTTTAGATTCATGCTAAAGAACATCTCATAAGCTAACATTCTAGTATTTTGATTGATGATGTGAATGTGTCTCTTTGACAGTTTGCAGTACTACCCTTTGGGTAGGTCAAGTGGACAAGAAGGCTACACAGCAAGATTTAACTAACTTGTTTGAAGAATTTGGACAAATAGAGTCAATTAATGTAAGTAAACATGTTCTTTCTCATTTTCAGGAATTGCAGACTAACAACTTAGGCATCCTTGTGGCTCTGAATTCCTTTTAGCTGCTTAAGCTTATATTTAAGGAGACTTTTTTTATCACAGTTTAACAACCATGGCTATATTTGCCTCTTGGTGTCAATCTACTCTATTTTGAAGCACTAAAGACAGTACTTTTGATGCTAAAAAGGCTTTTCCCATGCTCTAACAATTTATGCAGTTTTCAACCCACGGTCTTAACAAAGAAAGTTATGTCTGTTCCCTTTTTGTGAAGTGGCATGGGGAAGGTGTTACTTTAACTTGGGCTAATGGGCACAAACTCATGTATATCCACACTGTTCTTGGTTGCATTCCAAACAAAGAGTTCCTTAAGTTTTATACTTCAGGATAATATATTCAGAGGAAAAGAAATTACAGTAAACAAATGTTTATTCTAAAATGTGATGGTTAAGAAGATGCTTATGATCAGGAGATAGAAACATCATTGATTTAGATTTGGGTGTTTAGAGCAGTACTTCAGTGTTGTCTGTAATTCAGCTTCACGAGAAAGTACTTTTCTCCTGAAGTAAAATATCTGCATGAGAGAAATTTGAGGGTTTCCTCTTGCGTCAGCAGTTTTAATTGCATATAATTGCGTATAATGCAATCTTCTTTCATTTCAGATAGTAGTTTTACTATTTTCCTGTCATGTTAATACATTCAAATGTGTAATTAGTAAGGAATACTTTTTGTGGCATTACAGAATCTCTTAAAAAACTTCACAAGTGGAAAAAACCTAACCCCATAGCCAGACGTTTAAGCCTCATTTTGATTTGCATGGACTAGCAATTAAGGTTCCAAGGAAAGTAATGTAACAACCATAAATGTCACAGTGTCTGTTATTTATCAAAAACAAACCATACTGTAGTTTATAATAAATAGCAAAAATTACATACCATGTCATACAATAATTAAAACATGCTAAATGAAAATCACATTTCAGTAATGAGGATTCTACCCTTAAAAACTGCAAGATACTTTTAATTACTAGTTTGTACCTCTCTGAAAGGTTGTTGCTCAGCTCACAGAGAATTTGGAGCTTAAGAAGAGGTAACAATGCTTGCTTCTCTGAACTCATCATAATATAGCTCCCAGTTTTTGCCTGTTCATATTTTTCAAATCTTCCATGTAATTTTTAGCACCCATTCTTCAGCTTGCTCCTGCTTTTTGAAAATATTATAACTGAAGTACCCTGCCAGTGTCATAAGTTTTTCTGATTCTCAAAACTCTTAATATTACTGATTAAGGTAACAGCTGTTTACAGTGTAAGCCGTTCCTTTTATAGTATTAATATTCATTTACTGTAGTTATATAATCTGAAGTACTGAGTTTCCTGGTTTTATTAAGACTACTGCTATTTTTCCATAGATGATTCCCCCAAGAGGTTGTGCTTATGTCTGTATGGTACATAGACAAGATGCCTATCGTGCTCTTCAGAAACTGAGTTCTGGGTCTTATAAAATTGGATCTAAAATTATTAAGGTAAGTTGATTTTAATCAAAGTATGATATCCATTTCAAATACAGTACAGTATTAATATGATTTGTCATTTAGCAGCTGTTCATTTAAATGTACAATACAGAGAAGAAGGAAGCAGTAAGGTGTAAATTGCTTTCTTTCTTTCTTTGTAAAAATGCAGCTTTTAACAGGCAATATGAAAGATATTAACATGAGATTATTACTTAGGAAATACATGGACAATATTTTATGCATATGCAGCTTAAATCCTTTATCTGACCATGTGGAACACTTACACTGAAATTTTATAGTATTCTCAGAGTTAAAGATATTATTAAATACTGCGGGGGTTTTTTTTGTACCTTCTTCGGTGGTTTAGGGTGAGTACTTGTTAATACTGTATTTTTAATTTCCCCATATTTATGTTAGAATTAATGTAGAACAAATTTACGCTTTTTGATGTAATTATGTAACATACCTGTTGCAGAGGCCAAGTAAACTTCTACAGTTCATTTAAAATAAAAAACTTGTTAAAACTTTAATAAATAGACATTGAAGATTGATCTGCAATTGACAGAAGCCTGAAGGAAATAATCTGAAATATTCTGTTCCCAGGTTATATGATTTAACCAGATTGTCTGGTTTGGGTTTATTTACAGATTGCCTGGGCTTTGAATAAAGGTGTGAAGACAGAATACAAGCAATTCTGGGATGTGGATCTGGGAGTTTCCTATATTCCTTGGGAGAAAGTAAAATTGGATGATTTGGAGGGTTTTGCTGAAGGTGGCATGATTGACCAGGAAACAGTAAATACAGGTACAGATATTAACCATTCTGATAGTTAGAAAATGTGTCTATTTTAGTAATAGCAAGTTCTCAGAAAATTTATTGTTGAGGAAATACATACTCTTCTTTAATTTACATAAATTTTTCTATTTGTTTACAATATGAATGGCACTGTCATAAAGAAATCTAGATTGTCTTTTTAGATTTAGTTGATGATCATGACAATGAGGAATTGGTGACAAAGGGGAATTAATTTAGGCAAGTTAATAAAGGTTAGCATTTTTTTATGAGTTATGAATTTGATGTGTACTCCTTTCCAAGTAAGTAAAATATTGTCTGCTTCTGGTCGTGAAAAGTCTTAGATTCAGGTATAGTATTTAAGTTGGAGGTAGAACTTGTCCAGGTAGGCACAACTTAGCAGAATCTTACGGAATTTCTTCAATAAAGTTGGAGAGACAGGAGAACAAGTAAAGTTAGACCTTATTCTGAAACCCAGTGGAGAGGTTTGTGAAAGATTTGTTTGGACTGTATTTTCTTGGAACAAATCTAGCAAGAAATGACTGGACTATGCTGAATTAAACACTAGATAAGAGTGTTTTATTCTAGTGACAGTAATTCTTCAGGTCAAAATGCAGTCTTGCTTTCAGTAAAAATGGAGTATAAATGATAGAAAAATTAAAACATTGAATATTACTGGAATACATTCACTGTGTTACACTTGAAATACAAAACTTTTTGAGTAAGTGACAGAAGGAAGGAATGGGTGTTGATGTGAGATTTTTTTTAACATGAGGATTCTTTCTTACTGTACAGTACCCAGCTGATAGCACAGGCATATTGGCAACAGCAGTTTTAGAAAACCAGAGCATACTCTATATTGCAAATTATGAACAGAATGATTGGTGAAAAAACTTCGCAAGTTTTGAAAAATCAGCTTGTATACAGGCATAATTAAACAGCATTGCAAATAGNTGGATCTTTTCATAGTAAGTTTGAGGGTTCTTTGTAATTAATTATGTAGATACCAGAAAAATATTTATTTTTTAAGAAGGAAGACAGCTTTTTATTATTTAAACAGAAGTAACACATTGATTATCTTTTTATATTAAAATACGTCTTTTTTTAAAGAGTGGGAAACAGCCAGAAGCTCAGAAGCTGCTAAAGAAAATACTCAAACTACTCAGAGTGCTGCAGTTGATAAGAGTACGGTTATTACAACACAGACAGAAGCTTACACACAACCAGTCACTATGCTGCAGGTTGGTATTGGTCTTTACAGAAGGCCCACAAAACTGGAAAGCAAATTTTTTATTCAATTTAGGTGAATTTTAACACTGTTGAAGTGTTTAAATATTTTTTTATTTAAGTCCTACATCCATTAGTCTTCTTCATCTCTGAAATACTTTAAAGCAGAATTGGTTCCCATGGTTGAGCATAATCTTTAGTTTCCTGCAGTTGCATAATACAGAAGTTTTTGTATTATTTCTGTTTCATCTTTCCTAACAGACGTAGACATTTTCAATGCTTGAACTAACATAAAATTATATGAATGTCAATAAATTTGCATTTACTTGCATTGAATTTTGAGCTTTTTTCTCTTCACAAAAACTGTCTTCAGTCTTTTTAGTTCAATTGTCTCCTAATGTACACTCTGATTTGTAAATATTTAAATCTGCGTGTCTATATTGTATATAATAATATATATACTATTCTGCTGCTAATTACTTGTAAATATGCTGCACTGTAACAAAATGCATAGCTCAAACAGAAGTTTGAGAAGTACTAAGTAATTTTCAGGATTTTATTTGGATTAATAGCCTTATAATGACACACACTAAACTTGGTTTTCCAGGACTGTTCTAACATACATAAATTTTTCTAATGAGACTAGAATCCTTGTTTTCTAAGTGCTCTCAAATTGCCATACTATCTAAATTTTCCTTTGTTTTTTTCTCTCTCTGTGTTTCTAGCTTCACCCCTCTCTCATAAATTTTTGTTCTTGAAGAGTGTTTAACTGTATTTTTCTGGACATCTGAAAACATAAGTAAAGATAATTAATACAAGATTCTTTCTGTGTTNCCAGAGCATACTCTATATTGCAAATTATGAACAGAATGATTGGTGAAAAAACTTCGCAAGTTTTGAAAAATCAGCTTGTATACAGGCATAATTAAACAGCATTGCAAATAGTTAAAGATATTTTATGTTCTTTAAATATATAATAATAAACAATTGCATTTGGATCTTTTCATAGTAAGTTTGAGGGTTCTTTGTAATTAATTATGTAGATACCAGAAAAATATTTATTTTTTAAGAAGGAAGACAGCTTTTTATTATTTAAACAGAAGTAACACATTGATTATCTTTTTATATTAAAATACGTCTTTTTTTAAAGAGTGGGAAACAGCCAGAAGCTCAGAAGCTGCTAAAGAAAATACTCAAACTACTCAGAGTGCTGCAGTTGATAAGAGTACGGTTATTACAACACAGACAGAAGCTTACACACAACCAGTCACTAT
>VXAU01000433.1:3433062-3528683 GCA_013399695.1 Formicarius rufipectus | reverse complement strand
TGCTGCTAATTACTTGTAAATATGCTGCACTGTAACAAAATGCATAGCTCAAACAGAAGTTTGAGAAGTACTAAGTAATTTTCAGGATTTTATTTGGATTAATAGCCTTATAATGACACACACTAAACTTGGTTTTCCAGGACTGTTCTAACATACATAAATTTTTCTAATGAGACTAGAATCCTTGTTTTCTAAGTGCTCTCAAATTGCCATACTATCTAAATTTTCCTTTGTTTTTTTCTCTCTCTGTGTTTCTAGCTTCACCCCTCTCTCATAAATTTTTGTTCTTGAAGAGTGTTTAACTGTATTTTTCTGGACATCTGAAAACATAAGTAAAGATAATTAATACAAGATTCTTTCTGTGTTCTTGTTTTCCTGAAGTGTAGGTACCATTTCAGAATGCAGACTAACTTCAGGCTGTCTGCAATGTATACAAAGCCTTGGGTACATTTATTTAGTGCTTAACATGAATTGCAGTTGAATCAGTTTATCCCTTTTTTAATATCTTTGAATACTGTTAAGTATTGAAGCTGCTTGTTTTTTCTTTCCATGACAAAGATTCCTGTAGCTCCAGCTGTGCCTGCCGTTAGCTTGGTTCCACCTGCATTTCCTGTCACAATGTCTGTCCCGCCTCCTGGTTATAGCCCAATTCCTCCTCCACCCTTCTTGAGAGCAAGTTTCAACCCTTCACAGCCACCTCCAGGTGAGTTCATAGAAATGAAGTATGTGATGCACATATGTAGTTTGTGTGCATCATAGTTGTCCATCAGCTACTGGTTACTGTTTGAGTTGACCTTTGAATCTTAAATTTCATACTAGATTAGAATTACTTATATGTATCTTGATATTATTTTACCGCTGTATTCTGTTGAGAAATCACAGCAGACTTTTTTTTCAACTTTGCTAAAAAATAGAATATAAAAATGCTTAAAATTAATCTTCTTGTTTTTGAAAATTTTGAAACTTAGTTTTCTTCTTTGGATATTATTGACAGCAGTCACTTTTAAAGATTCATATGCAGAACATCAGTAGTGAAGATTGGGATGATTTTGAAAGCAATAACCAGAGTTGCCTCTTCCCATTAATTTGTTTGCCAGTCATCAGTGCTGCAACCTTTCAGGATAAGTAATGTAGGCGCTCTTTTATTGTATAAGTTTATTTGCTTTCCATGTAATTATTTGTCATTTTTTTTTTCCATGTAGGTTATATGCCTCCCCCAGTTCCACCTGTGGTTCCACCACCTGTTGTCCCACCACCCGTTGTCCCACCAGTTGTTCCAACACGTAAGTTTGATTCTTCTAATATTTGTTTGTGTGTTATGAAAAATTTAATTGTTTGATATACTCACTGTTATTTAATCAAAGCAAGTTACTCCTGTGTAATGGAAAAACAACACAGAAATTATAGCTGGCTAGTTTAGCTGGTTTAAGCGGGCATTGAGAAAAATATTTACTGAGCTTATAAAGTTGACTGAAAAATTATATTTAACATGGAGTTACTGAAAAAAATTATGGCCAATTGTTTATTATTTATGTACATAGTTCAATATTTGAACCTCTCTAGCAGATGTATCTGTCTCCGGAGCTATTTGGTGTACTCATTGAATAATTTATAATAATTTAGTTTTGCTTATTGCTTCTACTGTATTCATCTAACACTTAAAAATATGTTAGAGTACCAATTGCTGCAACTCATGATCTCTTCACAAAACCTCTAAATACTACATTGCTGGTTGAGGGTAAGAAATTGTTATCAAATGTAACACTGAGGGTAATTAATTTCACTTCTTTGATTTATCAACCTGACCTCTACCAAACTAGTCTTGAAGGCTTGAATATATGAGCACTGTGATACACTTTTGCTATTTCTCTACAGCTTTAGTACAGCCTCCATTACCAATTGCACAAGAGACGATGAAGGATGTTCCTTTTACTAGCCTTGTTCTACCAGTTGGCACAGTTACTAGCAATCTGGCTACTCCAACGCTATCGGCTGGAAGTGTTTTTAATCCTCTACCGATCAGCAAACCAGAATCAGATGAAAAAGGATCACATCTTGCAGACCTTCAGATTTCTTCCAGTGAAAACAATAGATCTGGTAAGAAATATCTTTTTCTGATATGATCACATACAGGAAGCATCATACTTAGAGAGTTTTTGAAAATCTTAGTCAATTGCAATAATAACTACAGAACAGGAAGTTTTGGGGCTGAGTAGGGTATCATTCTGAATTTAATTTGAAGTAGTTGTGAGAAGCATCTTTGTTGTCATCTAATCATCGTTTTCTAGAAGTTTATGCTCAGGGACGTTCTCTTCATAGTCTTGAGAAGTAAAACTGAGGCTGAGAACCCATTAGATGACTTCTTAAAAGTGCATTTTTATTACACAAATGATGATAGAAAGGAGCAGGATAGAGTTGGATAGTATATTTATAGAATTATGTCAAAGATTTTCTTAGTTTTGTGCATAAATTGGGTGATGGCTGTGGGGTTTGTCAGTTTTAAGCTACTGTATATACTTTATTATGTAGAGACATTTATTTCTGTGGCATGATGTCTGTATCACCAGCATGATTAAAATAATATGTTCATTATAAAAACTGAGACAGACCTTGTCACAGCAGTATCATCACTGCATGCATTGACTGAACATGGAATAAACTGTGTTTTGTTTGAATGCTGTTTTACACTGGTATTTTCTGATAACTCTTCCTTCTTGCTGTGTTTTAGTGCAAAGTGATGTCTCAAGTAGCTCTGGACTTGTTGGAGGAGTGCAACCACCCACTGTCTCAAGCAATTCTGGGCTTACTGGAGAAGGGCAACCACCACCTGTCTCAAGTAGCTCTGGACTGGCAGGGGGAGTACAGCCGCCAAGTGTTTCAAGCAGCTCTGGACTTGTAGGAGCAGTGCAAGCACCAACTGTTTCTAGCAGTTCTGGTCTTGCAGGAGGAGTGCAGCTACCTGCTGTCTCCAGTAGCTCCTCTCTTGCTGGTGGGGTTCAGCCAACTAATGTCTCAAATAGCTCTGGACTTATGGCTGGAGTGCAACCACCAAATGTCTCAAGCAGCTCGGGGCTTCTAGCTGGAGTGCATCCACCCAGTGTCTCAAGCAGCCCTGGCCTGCTGACAGGAATGCAGCCACCCAGTGTCTCCAGCGGCTCAGGAGTCCTGGCAGGAGTACAGCCACCAAGTGTTTCAAGCAACTCTGGGCTTCTCATGATGCCACCACCTAATGTTTCAAGTAGTTCTGGACTTATGGGAGTGCCACCACCAAATATTTCAAGTAGTTCTGGACTTTTGGCAATGCAGCATCCAGCTGCAGTTCAAAACATGCCTCATTTAAATATTAGTAGTCAAAGGATGCCAGGAATGCCTCTTATAGATATCCGTCCAGGCCTAATGCCCCATTCACCTGGACCAAGGTTTCCATTAATGCAACCAGGAATGCCACCACAGCGTAGTATTCCTCCTCCTGCAATCCTTGATCCATCTCTCCACCCACCACCTCGAGGCCCTTTTCCTCCAGGAGATATTTTTAATCAAACAGAAAGACCTTTTGGAACACCTGGAAGACAAAATATTGATAACATTTCTAATCCAGAGAAAAGGCTACCACTTGGAGGCGATAACATTCAACAGGAGGGAGACAGAGATTATCGCTTTCCTCCGGTAGAAAACCGAGATAATCTTAACAGACCATCTCCAGTGGATGTCAGAGAATCTGTTGGACGACCACCAGTTGATCCAAGAGAGGGTATAGGAAGGCCTCCAGTAGATGGAAGAGAACACTTTCCAAGACCACATATAGACATGAGAGAAAATTTTGGAAGACCAGGTTTAGATAACCTGGGCAGAAGAGAGCATTTTGGTTTCAATTCAGACAAGCACTGGGGACAGAGAGGAGATTATGATGAAAGAGAGCACCATGCCTTCCCTATTTATGGTGGCCCTAAAGGCTTCCATGAAGAGAGAGAGAGGTTTCGTCATGTAAACTATAGGTTTGATAGTAGAAGTGGTCCCAGTTGGAACAGAGGATTTGAACAAGATGCTCACAGAGATTTTGATGACCGCAGAAGACCCTGGGAAAGACAGAGGGATAGGGATGACAGAGATTTTAATTTTTGCAGAGAAATTAATGGGAACAGGTTTGGAAGAGACAGAATGTCAAACAACTGGATCCCCCCTCCACATCCACGGGTTTTTGAATATTTTGATGGGGCCACTTCTCAACGCAAAGCCGATAATATGCCCCAGGTAAATGGTGAAAATACAGAGACAGAAAGTCAGCCACCAGCTGCACAGGTGCAGGATGATCCAGAACTTTATGAAAAACTGACATCTTCCGTCGAGATAAACAAAGAGAAGAGTGACACAGAAGCTGATATAGAGAGTGAACCAGTGGTAGAAAGCACAGAAACTGAGGGGACATAATCATCACTCAGTAGGTAAAAGATACCTTTTGTAAAGTTGTCATCTCTGTAATAGATAAATGGCTGACTGGACCCTAGCAGTTCGCTTTTGTCTGCCAGAATTAAGTTAATCCAATGTTCATGTTCATCTTTCACGTAAATAACTGTACAACTGACTTGTATAGAACACTGTTCTTAATTTGAACATGGTAGGTAAACAGGTTTTTTTTGTTTATTTGTTTTGTTTTTTATTTTATTTTATTCCTCTGGTAAAGTATAAACTTGCCCCCACTTGCTTTTAATTTCACAAAGATAATTAACAGCTTGTCAAACAAAGACTTCCTATGGAAGAAAATGGAATTTTTTAGATACTACCCTTAGGTTGGCTATCGAAATTGTTATACTTGAAAACAGGTGCTGGTGTATCTTGTCTGTGTTTTTAGGCTGCTGCAGAATTTTAAAGTATAGACAAAGCTGTGATATTTTATGTTCCTACAATTTGGCAAANAAAAAAAAAAAAAAGAAATGGCCCATGTTATTTAAGGAGCATAACACAGAGATTAAAAGTGATTTTGTAAAATCTACACTATAGTCTCTGTTTTCTCTAAAGTAAGTGTTTGTGATTTGTTCCTCGTACTGCAGTGGGTTTAAAAAAATGAAAAAGTACATTTTAATGTTGGGTGCATTTTGTTTTTAGATGCCAATAAAGCATATTTGTTTGATAACAGTGTTCTAGGTATTGTATTTTTTTAAAAACCTGCAAGCCCTAAAAACTTGGAATCAGCTATGGTATGTGCTTAGCTAGTTGTTGCAAAAGGTTTAAATTATTTTTGTAAAATCAATGCAACAGTTATATGTGCAAGAACCATATGGTTTTTACATCAAAAATCATGCAGTCATATTAGTTTATGTAAATAACATATGTATGTAAATATCTGTGTAAACTGTTTGTAGATACCACTTTTTCTGTGCGTGCCTGTATATGTGCAAGCACTCACAGAATGTTGTAGGCAATTCAATAAAATTGAAATGAAACTAGATTGTGAAAATTTGCCTTTCACCTTCTTTATGTAGTAAGAGAAGACTTATCTCACTGCAGTACTGTCAAGCTTGAATTTACCTGCTCATACTCATTGTTACAAGGTTCTTACTACTTCTAGAAGGTGGAACATGATGTACTGTAAGAATATACAGTAGGATTTTAGCTTACTTTTTAAAATGCAGATATGCATGAAGCCAAAACTTAAGCAAGTATTTGCATTGTCTTATTTTGTAATATATGTGGTATTCTGGATAGGTAGTGGTTGTACTCGAGTACTTTGCGGTTATTTGTTTTTAGTGACTCAAAGTCCAGAAGTGTTGCATGAAAAGTAAAAAGCTGTTGTTGGTCTAAGCCCCTACATGTTTCTAATAGAAATAAGGGGTACTTTGTCTTTTGATGGAATAACGTTGAGGTTGAACTTCTTTTTAAATTGTTGAGATGAATTGGCTTCTTGGGTAAATTAGTAGTTCTATTCTCTCCTGTTTCACCTACTTTGTTGCTTGTGTATCCTTTTTCAATTGGTGGTGAACGATTTGACTGAAGGATGATGTCAGATTTTCAATTTGTTCCATTCAAGTGCATTTCACCAACTTCTTTCAACCTAACTTTTGTTAAACTTCTGTGTCTGAAAGCATCCTTTCACTCAGTTTTAAGAAAGCTGTTTTTCTCTTGCACAATAAGATCCAAGGGTAGGTTCTGTTACATGAATACCCCTTTGGTAGAAGAAACACTTTTAGCTGAGATTTGAGTTTTGATCTTTAACATTTAAAGCATTAACATGCAAGTTTTAGTTCCCCTTCTGCTTCCCTAAAAGGGATGAAAGTACGAAAACATTATGTGAGTGTAAAGCATTAGTATGCCTTTGAACCTAGAAGCACATTACACATATGTGCATAGTTGTCTTTCTGTGGGAGGTGGGGAATTTTTTCATACTGAGTCATGGTTCGGTTTTTCAATTACAAGAACTTCTATTCTGGGTAGTAGCCAGCTTAATGAAGGTAGCCCTTTAAAAGAGTGGACTTAAATGAATTATCTATTGTGCAAGTAGTAGTCATTAGGTATGCATTAAATAACTGTTGCTTTGTAATGGACCTTGCTGATGTGTTTATTACCAGAACGTGTCTCAGGTGTTGAGATAAACAATTTTTAAGGTAAATGTACCTTCATGGGCGGGTTGGCTCAAAGAACTTGCTCAACGCTACTGCACCACTTACCAGGAGTAAGTGGCAGGTCAGGCAGATTTGATTGTGTGAAAGTCCAAAAGCACAAAATAGCTCTAAGGATATTTTGTGAACTTAAGGGATTTTATTTCATTTTAGTATGTGCAGTTTGAAAAGGCTTCAGTTATAGACCACAAATAAATGCTCAAACACATATTGGCAGTAGCTTTACTTTTTAAATACTTTGTTAAATGCCTATGTAAAACTGAAAGTTCATCTGTTCCTTTTCTAAACTGGGACTGGCAGTATGCCAAGTTGCTCATAGTATGATTTAGGTAAATTTTGGGTGAGAGATGTTAAACAATTTGGTTGGTAGTAGTATAGAACAATGTATTTAATGAATCTGTGGTCTTTGTTACTATCTTTCAAACATGAATAAATTGGCTACTGTACATATGTGTTACACCATCAATTTTTAACAACTTTTATTTTTTTTGTAGAATAAAAGTTCGTTTTACAGTCTTCAGTTGCATCATGTTCACAGCTAGAACTGTTCCATTTGTTATTTTATTCATGTAGTGTGCAAACATTACCAAAACCAGCCACATTTAGAAACTCAGACGGGACTTTGTATTAGCAAACTAGTATGATTTCTTTATCCTGCCAGTAGGAAGTTTTAAATCTTTCAGAGCTGGAATGAAGACTTTCCTTTTTCACTGTAGATTTAAGCCATAAGCCAACACTTGTACTGAAAAGAACCATCCTGACATCCAGGCCAATTCTTTGGTGTCATTCATGGGAGACGTAATTTCTGCTGATGCAAAGGAAGTGTGAGAATGGGAAAGAAAGAAGATGGGGGCCAGGCATTTGGAGAGCAGTTCTGGCTTACTCCTCTTAAAAGCTTCCTTGTAGTGATGAAAGGTCTCTTATTCTAGCAAATGAAGAATCTGATCCATGGTCTACATCAGTAACATACACAATGAAAAATATTTCAGGTGGCATTGCAGGCAGCATGATGTATTTAGGCATGCACATTTTCTTGAAAACATTATGCAGCAGTAAGTTGTTTGATGTATTTACCATTTTAAAGAGGCTGTGGTCCTGATCTTTCACTGTACTGCATTTACATAGAATGCTACATTCATAAAGGTGAAACTTAGCCTTTATTTGCTATAATGACATGATTTCTCTGCTGAAGCATTTTTCTGTGAAATATTGGTACCCTTTCTTTTGCTGTGTAGTACTTCCTTTTATTACAGACTCAAGGGAACAGATTCCATGAGATTCCTTTGCTTCAGTGGAGCACTATACCATACTTATAGCCATTTCAGTGATATAATCTTAACCTAAATCAGTCAAGAAGGGAGTACTATAATCAAGCCCATAGTGTGGCATGCACAGATGTCACTTATGCACAGTTGGAAAATTATCAAAGAAACTGTCTATAAAGGTATTTATAAGATATGCCAATTTATTGCAGAAGTCTCTCAAAATACGGTTTGATCAGTTTTGAACATGTGCAAGGATATATTATGCTGGTCAGTACTGAAAGTACTCATTTTCTTGACTCACGTTCTCCTAACTCAAATCTTCGGATAATTTGATTTGAAACTGATAGAAATGGTTCCTAAATTTCATTCTCTCTCATATCATCTGTTTGAAAATAATATGATAATAATAAGGGTGACTTTTTTGATAATGAGAACTGAACAGACAGTCATAGAATGGTTTGGGTTGGAAGGTACTTAAAGATCATCAAGTTCCAAACTCCCCCGCCATCTTCCTCTAGACCAGGTTGTTCAACACCTCGTCTTGAACACTTCCAGGAATGGGGTATCTGCAGCTTTTTTGGGCAAGCTGTGTCAGTGCCTCACCACTCTCACACTAAAGCTCTTGCATAGTAACCGTGATAGTAGTGGTGTCACTGGTTTGCTAATCTTAGTCTGTACTTCATAATTTTTCTTTTAAAGTCAACTCACTAGTACTCAAATCATATAAATCGTACTAATACTCTCAGACAAAGGGACTGTTTTGTGATCTGCAAAAAAAATAGTTGGATTAGAGAGCATTTCAACTTGTAAATAGATTAGTTGAACATTTTTTCCTCCCTGATTTAATGCTTCAATGCTGCAGTCTTCCTCTTGAATGATATTCTGTATGCATATCTGTTTCATAATGGATATGTGTTTGCATTAGCATGTACCAGGCTTTCTGTTGAAATGCAGAGAAATTGTAAGATTCTCTAAGGTAGATGATTTGATGTCCTTCTAAAACTAAAAGTTCTAAAACTTCATAGCCATATTGATTTGTATACTAGAACATTTTAACTATGTGCAAGCCAGTGCAAAAAATCCTTAATTGGTGAAGAGTATTAAATGGATATAGAATTGTTCAGTCTAATATAGATTGGTAGGATTCACATAAGCCACAGTTGCAGGGACTTTGGATCTGAATGTCACTTCCACACTCAAGGAGAGATTGTAATATAAATATTGTAGCTTTTTCTCAATAACAGTAGGAATTAAGTAGAAATATTCTTAATATGTAAAGTCCTTTCTAAAAATGCATTCACCTTCATGTAGTTAAAGGAAGCTCTGTCATTGTCATTTCAGTTGATGAAGGGAAAAAATACTTTGGATTTGTGCTGTTTTTGAGGTACTCACATCTCATTCATCAATGCAGTGAAATGCAGTTTTAAGTTTGCCTTAAGTTCTTCCTTCTGAAAAGGACCATATATTTCAAACTTTAGACAAAAATGGGGACAAAATCGGTAATTTTTTTTGTTCAGAGTTTAAAGTGTAATTTGGGGTTTGGTGATCTTTGTCATTTCAGTAGTGTAAATAGATAGTACTAGGTGGACACTCGACTTTAAAAATGTTTGCTGAAAGTTATACTAGTTTGTCCAGTTCACCCTTTTTTTTTTTTTTTTTCCCCCCAAAATGCTTACACTGCATTGTCCAGGGGTTCCATCACAGAATTCCTCTTAACAGCAAATAGAAAAACCTTTGAATTATGTAATTCAGTTGTATAATTGGGATATTTAAATCTAGGACAACTATAAGTCTTTAAACTCACCAATATTCTGTACACTATGACTACCAATATAGTTAATTCACTATTGAGAACTCTATTGGTCAAGCTATCTGTGATTAAACATAAAATACTGGAAAAAAAAATTGAAATGCTTGCTGATTGATTTGTAATTTTATTTGTTAAAGGCAAAATAATGGCATCTACTGAAATTCCATGTTGATTAAAACCCACCATAGTAAAAATACGAACTTGGAAGCCTGAAGTTCTATGAAGTGATTTAATTAGTAAGTACACATTATTTCTGTTAGAATGAAAAACTTTTAAGTGATTAGCATAAATGTTACTTATACAAAATATTGCGAGATTATTTCTAAGTTTTGTGTGCATACTGTATGCAGTTTCTGAAGGTATGCTTTACACAATTAACAAGCAAGCATCCAAAGATTTTAGGTACTCCTGAGCATTTTTCTTAATGTGGCTCATCCATTAATAAAAAATGAGCTCAAAGACCTCTCCCCCCCACAACAATGAAAAACAAAAACAAAAACAAAAAAACACAAAGCTCAGCGAGGTGTAAATATTTTTAAGATTATAAGGTTCTTGGCAAACAGTCTAAACTACTATGTGATACATGGCCTCATTTCTCTACCAGTGGGACTTGGCTGTTTCATTAGATCTAGGATTTCAAACTCTTTGTCTTAGGTGTCTCAATTTCTTCTCCAGCAGCCTTTTGAAGAGCAGGTGGTAGAAGGTTATCTGGTTCTAGTTTCCTTCATATTTCTACTGCTTTTATACCCAAAGCCTTTTAAGAGATAATTTTTTTCCTTTCAAATTCTGTTCCCCTGTGTACGTATTTATGAGCAGTCAGCCCTAATAAAGATTGTATTGAGATTCTAAGAGTATGATGAAATAGATTGTATGAAATGTCTGAAAAAAATTGCAAGCACTATACTTGTTTAGTCCTGTGTTAGGAAATTCATGGAAAGAAAGAAGTCTAGCAAATTAAAGCTAATAAAATGCATTGTCTGATCTTCTGGCTCTCCCAAAATGATTGTACTTTCTAAGCAAATCTTTTCACTGCTGCCCTTTAGAGCAGCCCTTTAATACAGTCACTGTTCTTTGTTCAGAATCCATGATGTCCTCTTTCTTTTCTTCCTCTGCATGCTGCTTTTTTGAAAGGCTATATTTTATTTAAATAGCATTGTTTTCTTTATTTAAAGAAAAATTAATGCAATAGGTTAATAAATTTTCCAATTTCATTTTATAACATGCTGCCTAGCTTAATAAATTTTCTTCTCCAACAAAAAGTTCTTACATTCCTGTATTAACTAGAATAGAAATAATGGATGACATGTAAAAATTAAAAAAAAAAAAAAAAGGGGGGGGAATCAAATTTGAATCCAAAGTTACATATATCTGACATGATACTCTGGTTCTAGCATGTTCAAGAATGGAACTAGAACAGCATTTTTCACACCTTCTAGCAGTTTATGCTGTCTCTAATATGAAACTTGAAAAGTTATGCACAAGCTAGAGCAGCCTCAGGAGCTTTCCCATGCAATGCTTGCATGCAATAGTGAATGCCAAGGTTTTACATTTCCCTTCTTCATCGCACACCTTGTCACCAGATATTCTATTTTTTTCTTATGTAGAGTGAAGAAGGTTAAGCTAGAACTTATCTGAAAGTTATGGGAAATTACCCTTTTCCTATTTGGAGAATTCATTCTACATGTCTCTCATTTTGATACATTAAAGCATACAAACATAAATCCAAGAGGAACAAAAATGTGAAAGCAACTTCCTCAATATTTCTAGCATTTTAAGGGTTGGAAGTTGCTAAAGAACTGGAAAGGTTTTAATTAATGAATTGTTTTACCATCTGATTGGCTTTTCTTAAATCCATGTGTTTGAAAATCACATTTTCTTAGAGACCCTTCTCAAGAAATTTTGTTCCTTGGTCTCACTAATTTTTTTCAAAACTGGAACCTATTGAACATCTTATAGAGCAGCTTTGAAATTATACCTCTTGCCTTGAGCTGCATACCACAGGACACACAATACATTAAAGTTTATTATTGTTAACTCTTAACCAATGCATATATGTCCATTTTACAGAAGCTTCTGGAGAACTTAGCTAAAGTATTTCCAGTTTACACTGTATAAAAGAAAATGCAAACTTCAAAGGAAATGCTGTACATGTGACACTCATGGTGTTTCTGCATCTGTTTTGTCTTCCACCCTTGCTGTGTCAAAGGAGTCAAAAGTTAGATACGGGGGTGTTCATGTATAGATTTAGTGTACATCAACTCTGAAAATCAGTATTTAAAAATCTATTTATTAAGTTGGGGTTCTAAATTTAGCTTCCTATGAAACATTTGGTTAGTTCCACCAGGTTTTTTTACAGTATTTGCTGGTTAGGATCTCATTTTTTTAACTCAAAGTGAAACAAAATATTACTCCATATATAGGAAAGGTTCAGTCTTGTTGCTGATTAATTTTGTTAGGTGAGAATATAAAGTTCCTGGTTTTATACGATAGAAAATGATGTGCTGGTGAACTGTGAAAGACAAAACCTTAAGTACCTGGCACTTGGCTGGAAAAAACGCCTATCCCTGCTTTTCATCTCAGGCTATGAGGTAGCACAGGGAGTGCAAGTATGTCCAGGCCAACTGCTGTGCTCTAGAGGTGCAGAGGCTGATCTAGTCTTGATCCATATAGGCACAAGGCTCCTCACGCAGGATAAAGATAGTTCTGTCTGAGCCAGAATAACGGTATTGCTACAGGAGGCAGAATAGTTTCTTTATACTGAACTTTGTCACATGGTTGATATTTGTAAATAGGAGGTGTAGTTAGAGTGAGTAGTATTTGAGGATCAAATCAGATTAGTGAACCATGTACTCTACTTGAAGGGAACCTGGTTACAAGCAAGAAAGATGTGAGTGGATTAAACCACTGTAGGTGGTTGTTTGGATTGTTACAAAACAGAATTGTGTGTGACGAATCTATAGGCATGTGGTTCCTGCTTCAAGGTTTCACTTGCTGGGGAAAAGCTAAGAGTTAAATTCTGAAACTTTTCAGGGTTTGGACCTTCTGAAATGTAATCAGCAGGCTGATACCTCAAATTCACCATTCATTTGCATTTGCTTTCCGGTTCCTCATGGGGTCCTGACCATGCTTTATAACAGCCGCTACATCTCATTGTCATCACTGTTACTAACCAAGATGTTCCTAGGTCTCCTGCAGTGACCTTTTGAATCCTTCAGATGCCATTGTTCTCCATTTCTAAAGAGTTTGCAATAGGAAATTTGGTGTTTTCTTTAGGTACAAAATCTCTACTGGAGACAAAATACTTCCCCAGTTTGTATTTTCACCCTCATTTCTTTTCTTAGGCAAAAGGTCTTTGCAGTAAACATTTCAAAGCTGATTATTATATCATGGTTTCCCATGTCTTCAGTCTGAAAGTGAAGTTTTGATGAGTTTTGAAGGGAGAGCTTTCATGTACTCTCCCTTTATGCTTCTCCCACCTACAGAGAGCAGTGGTGTCCAGCCAGTCACTGCAGCCTGCTTTCTCACCATATTAAAAGGGAAAGTCCAGTGTGTCCCCAAAACATACTGATGCTTTCTGCAAAGAACAGCTTCTCAGGTTATGTGCAGCAGGACAAGCATGCAAAAAGAGTGAGGCTACCTTTCCAGGACACCTTGTGCAGTTTTTTGAACCCTTCTTTGCAGGAAGTCCCTGGATATAGGAAGATAAGAATAGCAGCTGGATGAGTTACTGCCTTTGTTAACTTATCATCTGTATTGGGACTCAGGGACCTCATATAAACGACAAAGCCAGCAGCTTGTTATCCCTTTTGTGAAGTATGACCTGATGTGTTTGTTCTGAACACTTGCAATATCAAGCAAAGCTCTAAACCCCACTAGCTCTGGAGAAGTGCATGGATACTGAATATTGCCAGGTCTTGTCTCTGATTCACAGCAAATAGTCCTTTTCATATGTGCTGCCTTCTGTTGCTTCTTTAAAAACAAAATACTGTTGCTCTTCCACTGTTTAATTCTCTCCTGCATGAAATAAAGCTAGATGAATGCAAAAGTGGTGAGAGGAGTTCATAGCCCCTGCTGACAGATATGGTGAGAATCTTATACTCTACATCAGTGCCATTACGTTTGTTGTTTTCAAGTGATAAAAGATTTAACAAATATTTCTTGGACCATGGTATTACTATAAATGAGAACGTATTTTCTGGCTGTACAGACTGCAGTAAATGAAATTTGAATTAGTTTCTTTTTATTCTTTTACCTTTTCTCTTTTTTCTTCTGTCCCTGTACATTGTTTCTATGTACAGTGTGCTTCTTGAAAAAAATGCATTACTACTTTATTGACTTTCTTCTCTAAAAAACCCCCGTATTTTCTGTATTTATTTCCATCTGAGTGTATCACAAGAACTGGTACATTTGTTGCAACAGGACTGAGTAGTGAATTGTATGCAAGAACAGGAGAGGTCTTTGAAGCTCAATCACCTTACATGTGGTTATTGGTGCAATACTTTATTCTACCCTCTAAAATTATGAATGTTTTTGTAACCAAGTCCATAAGCAGTAGCAAGTTGTCCAGATATAGAGTATCATGGGATTTTTCATTCAACAGATTCTCTTTTTGTGAAAATTAAATGGTACAGCAGCTCCTCTCAGAAAGGTGCAAAATGTTGCATGTTGTGAAATCTTTCCTAAGCACTTCCTGTTTTTTTTACTGATGCAACAAACCTGAGATTCTATATTTCTTTCTTTAGTGTTTTAGTAGAGATTAAAAATGTTTTTAGAAGTGTCAGCAGGGCCCAAAGGGACGTTACTTTAGTTTTGAAGAATTGTGAAATTGAAGGTTTTGTGAGATATTGAGTGAATTTACTGGAGTTTTCCCTTAGTTAAAATGTAGAATTGGTGTCAAACTAGCTGGCTGTTGCTGAGGGTTAGCACTGTTTACTTTGGTATTTTGTTTTGCCTTTGGTTTTGGTAATTTCAAACATGCAGGAGTTTTGGTTGTGTCAGCTTTGCAGACCACTGAGGTTCGACAACCCTGTCAACAGTCAGCACAAGGCTTGTAAAGGAAGAAGAAATGGTTATTGTATAGCCATAATTTTTATAGAAGTTACACTAAAGGGGAAAAGAGAAAAGTGATTCTGAATACACCAAGTGCTGAATTCTATGTTTATCGAAGTAGTGTCTTCCTTAGTTTGGTAAAAACTATAGCAACAAACAGGTGAAATAGCTGCTTGGAAAATATTTGGCTTACCTTTTAAAGAAAAAAAGAGAAATTGCTGACTTCAGTTTCTTTTCTAAGATCTCTAAGTTTAGTCTATTTGACTTGTTCTCTTGAAAAGAAGACTGAAGTCTAACAAATGCTTAAAGTCTTTTTGAAAACTGCAAGCAGACTTAAGCAAGTATTAAGAAGGTACTATAGAAATGTAGGACCAGTAATTTTTAATCTGCAGTTAATACCTTTGAGAAAGGGATGCTAACCAATAACTAATTTTGTAATTTCAAATTTAAGAGGTTTTGCAGGTATTTAATTTTTGAAAGTAATTTTGGTATCTTTTGTTACTATTGCTTGTAGTTAAGATGGCTTTCCTTTCTTGGATTTTGCTTATATTTTACTTCATTAAATTTATTTCCTGAGCCCTATGGCTTGCAGATGTGAAACCAGTAGGGAATGCAAAGGATATGCATAGTCGTGTCTGTTTCTTCACAGGCCACTGTGGTGTGGCTCTATGGAAACCAGAGAGCTGCTGCTTTAAGCTCAGTTCAGTATGATTCACAGGATGATTCTCTCTTGTGCTTCAGTGCATTGTTCCATCCTTTGCATGTGTGGACATGCTCAGCAGTGGTAGTTTTCCCCCTCTGTTGTATGGGAGGCTTGGATTGATGTATAAGTTCCTATCTTTTAAACCCTTGCTATAATTAACAGGGATTATAGAATCACCATTTTCACGGTCCAAAGCCTGCTTTAAGAAATGTTTGTGAATCTTAGTTATTTATCATCATGATATTTTATGAGAAAGGTCAGTGAAAGTGGATGATTACATACTTCTGTGCGTTTTTGACTGATAATAACAAAATCACTCCTGACACTGACCTGTGTTAACACAGAGGCTCTGCTGATGGCTGCCATCCTCCCTTCTGTCTCTCACTGGCAAGCGTTGCCTACTAACACCCAGTTTCTGTCTTATCCAGCCAATTACCAAATAGTTCAAGGACTTTAGAATGTTTGTTTCTTTTTAGAAGTCCTGGGCTCCTTTTTGCCAGAGTCCTTCTGCTTGGCTCAATCCTGAAACACTTTTTATTTTGTTCATTAGAGTAACATGGACAGGAGAGCTCAGTTAAGAAATGTAGCTGAGGGAATCTATTTGTCCTTATTGAAAATTATAGAATTATAGAATCTTACAATAGTCAGAGTTGGAAGGGACCCACAGGGATCACAGAGTCCAATCCTGGATTATCTTTAGACTATATTTCTTTCACATGTAGAAATTATGTAACTACTGTTTAGTAAGTTTTATTACAGTGAGTACTTTTTGTTTGGTTGGTTCTTTGTTTTAAACTGTATTATCACCTCTGGAAGAGGATCAGCCAATTATACTTCTGGAAAGAACTGGGTAAAAAGCTTCTACCTAAAATCCTCTGATTCAATGCTGGGGGTTAGGATTTTAGGTGCTTTGTATATTTGTTACAGCTTTTAGGAAAATTATTTTGATCCTATCATGTTTTATTTGTTATTACTTTATATTTACATAGACGGAGGCACTCAGTGTTTGTGTTTTCAACTGATCAAATGATCAGTTTTCTTTGTAGAGTAATCATCATAGATTTGCATGTTTTCAGATTGATAACATCTGATCTTGCTCCAGACGTGGAGTATTCTAAACAAGTGAAACATTGGTAAAGCTTGTTTCCAGACTAAGAATTTGCAAATAATTCATGTGTTTTTGCTAATTCTGGATAATGTGACTTTGGTGAGTGACATGTTTCGGTGGAGAGGTACTTCCATCATTTTTAGACTGATCAAGTTATTATCAGCTGTGTACTGAACTCAGTGTGCTGACAGGTAATCCTCTTACTCTGGAGGAGATTGGCAGCTTTCAGTAACAGGCTCCTTTCAATTCCTGTCTCTCTGACAGGGACTCCCCTTCCCCTGGCCACCATCTCCTGCCTCTTGGCAGGGCTGTGGATGTCTTGCTATTCCCTGACAGTCGTTGCAGCACTGTTCTGTGCAGTCCCATTTATATCTTCATTTTGATGTCCATCTGCATATCCTACCAGTAATAACAGTTCAGAAATAGGAAAATAGCTGTAATACTATGTTTTCAGAGACAAACCAGTCTCTAACTAATCAGTCCTGTGAGAAATACTATGAATGCTTTAAAATTTTTGCATAGTGTTTGGTCATTTATATGTTGGAATCTAATGAATAAGGTAGTCCTTTGGCTTTAATCACAAATTTGCTTAAAAAGGGTAGTATTTATTTTGCTACAGTCACCTGAGAGATTTCTTAGTGACATCATTGTCTTTATGTACTTTTTTAACAATTCATTGTGATAAATATAAAACAGGATTATTTTTGTATGTATTAGTATTTTATAATAACATTCAGTACTTTGAGTATATTGAAAACATGAGTCCATTTTATATATAGTTTCAGGAGGTTAATGGAAAATACATCACAGGTACTAGTTTCTAAGACATAAAAGGCATCTTTGTAAGTCTAATACGTAGGATCATACAGCTGTGGCACCCAAATGGCTCTAATTTAATTTCTGTTAAAATTATCTTAAGGAAAGGACAGAAAAAACAATCTGTAGTTTAGTTTCACAATGTAAATGTTAGTGTAAATTTATCATCAGTCTGATACAGTTGCACAAAACTACTTTGAAGGTTTGTTTGGTCTCACAGTGAAGTACTTCTGTGTTTAATTTTACCCTTATGTCTGGATTTCTGAGTTTCTGATGCTTGATTGTTTGAATACGTGAACTAGCCTGCCCTAAATCACTGAAATACACTTGTTAGCTCTTACTTCCTGTTAATATTTTTCTGCTTTGTAATTTCTCCTATTCGTAACTCTTTTCAAAACTATCTTGTTTTTCCAGCAAATCCTTGCTTATTTCTAGCATATCAAGTTAATTTCTAGCTGAGGTACACTGCAATGGAATGTCTTATGTTCGATCTCAAGGCTTAAAAAAATTATGGAAGGGACATTGCTTGTAAGAAGAAACTTTCATTATTCCAATTGAGTCTTATTTTTGTATTCTTAGGTGAAATCAGAAAAAAGAAACTGAAAACCTTTTGTTATACATTTATAGACATCATCCTATGTTCTTCCTTTCACCTCCCACCTGACTGTTCTTGTAGAGGTAGGAAAATGTCAAACCAGTCCTAGAAAAAACATTTAGATAACTGTTGTAGATTCAAATTTTGAGGCTTCTTCAGCATATTGAGATCCCTCAAAATGCTTTAAAGTTTATAGTTCACATTAATCTTAAGATTTCAGCCTACTTGTGGTGAAATTTGCTGTCCTTAGGGACTTCTTTCCTCACTCCAAACTGTATTCCATTGGCATCTGGAAACACAGTCTGGAAAACAATCACTTAGGCAGCTTATTATGTGTGTGATTCCAGCAGTTCTTTCTTTCAACATAAACATGGTTTCTGCCTCAAGGAGTACTCAGATGCCAGTAAGGTAGCTAAAGCCTGTGATGTCTCTGACTTTGGGAACTGTTCTTATAGAACAACATGAGTTCTGTGGAGAAATGCAACATCTGGTTGCTTGTACAATAGGTTAGAAGTCTAATGTTGTTTGTACCCACTTACTGTCAGTCTCATTTATATCAGTTTCCAGTGAGTAGGAGGTAATGAAAGGAGGCTTGCATCCAAAGGATCAAATGATTTGAGCTCTGCTTTGTTCTCCTAAAATCTTTAATCTCATTTGTAATAGTTTGAGTATAGTTTGGGTCAGTTGAGATTTGCCTTCATGAGGGCATTGAATCTACAGATTTCCTCACTCCAGAGTTACCTTTAATATGTTGGAATACTTAGCTGGATTTTGTATTTCAGTTTTTTCAAATTGATTTGTATTCAGTGCATTAAGAGCAAGCCATGACTTTACCCTTATAAGATTGAAACATGAAAGGAAATGCCAGAAAGCTAGAGATTCTTATGTAATGACCTTCTTTGTGAGTGATTTTTTTTAAATTGATTTCTTCATTAAGACCTTTCCTCTCTTAAGTTTTAATTTCTGCTTTTCCCCTCCTGTACCATAGTCAGTATCTTTTCACTCTGTTCCAGAATAATGTGATTGTAGTATTCTCTGCAGCTAGAGAGTATGTATTTTTATTCTTTACTGTGAATTAAAGGAATGAAGTAAAGGAGAATCTGGTTTTATACCTCTTCGGGCTTTTATCATGTAAATACACTTTCAGTTTTTACATGGATGTGAAGTTTCATCAAACATAGATTCAATAAACTGTTTTTTAAAACTGTTTTAAAGAAGAAAAAAAAAAAGCTAGTAGGTTTTTTCCATTGTGTCTATTAATAGAAAACCTAATTTGTCCCAAACAGTAGGAAAGTGGCATTTTTTGCAGTTTTCATCATGGCAGTTGAAGGAATACTTGTGAGTGTACTCAAAAAACTGTGTACCTGTGTAAAGCGAAAGACGAACTTCATTCCTTTAGTGACTTCAAAGCAAAAAATTTGATTAGGTCTTCAAATATTGTTTTCAAATAATTACTATATAGATTCAAAGGGTGAGAATTGAAGATAACTAAAAATTGCACCCTGAAAATAAGATACATAGTATCTATAATTCTCTTTATAAGAAATCAAGATCTGAATATTTATTAAACTATATCATTACTAAACAAATGTATGTTGATATACTATATCTCTCAGCAAAAAGTATAGCCGTTCCATTTAATTCATTTTAGTAAGAATAAGCCTAGCTGCAAGAAAAAACCCAGCAACAACAAAAATTACCAATTAAAAACTAGATTAAATGTTATCATTATTTTTTTTCTGATTTAAACAACAAAAAAGCTTAACACTTAAAATAAGGTAATTTAATAACTTTTAAAGGTAATTTTTTGTTTGTAATGCCACTGTAAATGCTCAACTTCACATTCTCTGCCCTCTGTGTCAGGCTGCAGCACCAGGAGAGGCACCTGCAGCCCAGTGATTGCTTTCGTGTTCCATGTGCCCATGCTGTGGATCTGGCTGCTCAGCAGGTCTGTCACCCTGGTTTGGTACATGGGCTGTCCTGGGAAAATGCAAATTGCTGTAGTAGTGGGGTGGGCAGGAACAAGGAAATTGTGTATGCACCTCTTTGCTGGCCATGTAAATGTGGGTGCAGAAAGCTCTCATTCCTGTCAGAGCAAAATGCTAGCTCTTCTTGGGGATTTCTGAGGGAAAATACACTGCTGGGTGAATATTACCAGTTTTCAAAGGTCAACCTTCTTAAAGATACTTCAAGTAGCAAGAAAGTGCCTTTTTTCACATCTTTATGTCATTAGATTATGGGCCACCCACACTACTGTTGCTTATCTGCCAGTGGGCATGCCTGTAACTAGGCAAGGTGATATTTTCCAAAGAAGTCACTTGAAACAAAATCTCAGACTCATCCTGCTGAGAAACAGCTCTTTAGGCAACTTTACAAACCTTGAAAAAACTGCTGCTTCTCATTTAATTTTCAGCCTTCCTTACTTTCTTTTAAGATGCTCATAAAAATCTGAGAGGCCTAGGAGAAATCACACTATCATTCAGAAGGAGTCAACTCAACCTCCAACATGTCAAATGTTTTACTGCGTAGACATGGGATAAGATTTTGAGAACAGGAGCTGTGTATGTCTTCTTTAAAATGTTCCTAATTTGCACTATTATTCTGAAAATTTGATCTTGTGTTTATGAAAGGAACTGACACAGAAAAGGGTCTGCATTTCTGAGGTTTTTGTGGTTATCAAGGCATCCCAGTTCCCCATCATTGATCCAGTCATGTTCCATATCCCTAAAAAAATTTGTTATTCCAAAACTAGAGGCACTAATTTACATTAGCTCAGAGACCACTGTGGAGAGCAAGTCATAGTTATGATAAAATTGTCCCTGGACTGGCAAGATGTCTACCTCACCTGTTTCCTTAAATTCCTGCTTGATGTCAAATGAAGCAGATGGTAATTTACTGTGGCACATGAGACTGCCTGCTCTGGTGTTGGGAGCAGGTGCTCATCCTGCTCAGCCAGCTCCCTGAGAGGGTGAGGAAGGCACCCCTCAAATTAACCACAGAGTTGAGTCCAAGCAATCACCTCTGACTCACAATCAGTACACATCCTTACTTCAAGAAAGTAGGAAGTTATTTTTAATAATAACAAAAAAATCTGCTACCCAAGTATAGGAACAGGTAGGTAGGAGAATAACCTTGTAGTAGAATTTAGTCAAAATTAAGGATTTATGGTTAGATTAGATTCTCCTCTACTAAAGATGTTTTCAAAATAATTAGACCATTCCTTGTCAGGGGGCAGGTCAATGTAAGAAAATTTCTGACTACTTCCTGACAGTTCAAATTATGCTACTGATATAGAGCAGATAGCCTGTTTTTTCCTGTTGTCTTCGGTGTAAGTGGATGGGATGAATGCTGTTTTGGTAGCTATTAATTGCACATTTGCTTTGTGTATCTAAGGTCTCAATAGTGACCATCTGAAAGCAATAATTAAATATGACTTGAATATTATATGTAATTTAAAGCTCTTCTGCCTTCTTTTCTACTCTTTTATTTCATCCTCAACAGTCTTCAGGATCAAAACACATTTGAAGAGTTTGAAGGGCAACACTGCCAAAAAGAGATAGCATAAAAATAATCCACTGGAATATGTCTGTTGGAAATATTATCAGACCCTAAGATTGGCTCAGTTGGTTAGAGCATGGTGCTAATAACACCAAGGTTGTGGTTTTGGTCCCCATTCAGGCCATTCGCTTAAGAGTTGGATTTGATGATCCTTGTGAGTTCCTTCCAATTCAGGATATTCTGTGATAATCTCTGTGAAGCTGTGAAACTGCTCATTTAGGCACTGAGCAGTGCTTGAACTGTTATAATAATATATG
Organism: Formicarius rufipectus; assembly: GCA_013399695.1. Lineage (NCBI taxonomy): Eukaryota > Metazoa > Chordata > Aves > Passeriformes > Formicariidae > Formicarius > Formicarius rufipectus. Next base: position 3,506,908 of record VXAU01000433.1, on the reverse strand, counting down.
CTTTTGATTTCTCATTAACATTTTGTAAAGGGGATTGAACTGCTCCCTTCACTGATTTACCACTCCTTTTTGTGATTAATATGAAATTTAAGAATCTACGTAGTGATCCAGCAAAGCACATGAAATATGACTAGTCTGATTAAAATAGCTGGATGTGCTTACATTTAAAGCACTTGTGGGAGCATCACTGCAGTAGTGCTTAAAGGAAAAGGAACAAATAAGGCCATGTGGAGAAACAGAATATAATGTAACAACACTTGTGTAAACTTGATCATTTACTTCCTTGGTAGTAAGCAGGAATGATAAAGCAGTGACAAGTTTTACAGTCTAATATGCTAAAACACACCTCTAGTTTGTCCTTTTGTTCAGATCATGTTTCTAGTTTTCTGAATTCCCAATATTGTGGCTCAAGGCAGATGGTCTGTGGGATTGTTTTGTTTTTCTAATGAAATAATTTTTTTTCTATCCTAGAATGTGGAATAATGAAATATTTTTTAAAACTTTACAATTCTTGAAACTGGTTTGATTTCCAAAAATTTCGTATTAAAAATTAGGAAAATGTTATACAGAAACTGCCCTCCCAGCAGCAAGCTCTTACTTGATGGAGTTACCTTTGGTGAATTTCAAACTATTTCATGAAAGGAGTTTAATCCTCTGAACTACTCTGTGCAATATCTTTGACAAGTAATTTATGGAGATTATCCTTCCTCTCGTCTACTTTCAGTGGCGCTTCACATTTTTGATGGAAGCATAAGTCAGCTTTTCATTCGCACTGTGTGATGCATCTTGTTTGGCTTTTAATTAGGTTTTCATGAAGCAAGTATGTTTCCCAGACTGCAAGATTTTAACAGAGGCAGATTCTAGTGATGTTTTATTTATATATATTAAACCATATTTGAATACTTACAAATGAGTGTCCATAAGCATGGGTATGAGTAAATACCTTATCACCAAGATCCTTAAAGTTTTAATTACAGTCTTCCAAGCATCTGGCTGCTTTTAGTCCAGTATATTTAGATTGATCCTTTTAAACAGACTAAAATTTATAGCATTTCTAAATGACTATTGGACAGTTAGGATATAGACGGAAATAGCTATACATCCTTAATTTGTCTCCTTATCTGCTTTTATTTTACATGAACATTGAAACTGTATTATTGAATTACTGCACTGTTTGAACATAAGGCTTAAACAAAGACATGTTTTGTAAGGACGTTGCTATACAAAATAAAACTGTCTTGTATTTGCATCAAAAATTCATTGTGTCAACACATTAAAAAAGGTCTTCTCTACCATAATAGATTATTTTTCTTTGCAGGAAATGAAAGTGCCTGTTTATTCTCTCTTCTTGAAAAATCTTTTTTTTTCAGCACAGGAAACAAATGTTTCTACCTTTATTGGATCTCTTTAGCTTGTCATTATATAACAATGGAAAGTAATCAATTACAAGACACAGCCATCTGGCCTTTGGTACTAAAGGTAAAACAATAATTTCAGTCTCATGTTACCCATGTCCATAGTTCTCTTTCTTTAAGGCATCTGTTCATCCTGAGTGTGATACACTACATAGTATAAAAGCACAGGTTTTCAAAGACACAAATATTGTTCCCCAGCAGGTGGGTGTAAATCCCAACAGAACCACACCAAGGAAGTAAAGTAGCTTTTGAGTCAAAATGTTTGATAGTTCCTGGTAGTTGTGCTGAAATCAACCTACCTAGGATTAGATTAACACAGAATAAGCATTCTGTGGGTACTTACAAATATCCACTTCCAGAGTCTTTCATTTGGATTATCCTGTCTCTCCCCGTGAAGTGCAGTGTCTCTTATGTTCAAGTATCCCTCTATTCTAGAACTTCCTAGCCCTTGCTCACCATCACCTTATTTCCCAAAGCACTTAAGCCAGGATTTAACTTTGTGTCCAAAGATTTTAACTTGACATATATGAAGTACAATACTGAAAAGGTTGTATTCTTTTTGAATCATGGACACTTACAAAAATATTCTATTTTATCCTTCAACCTCTCATGATAGAGTATTTGTAAAATAAACAAGTGAAGTCACAAAAACCATGTTATGGTGAATGTTATTGTGCCTGCTGATTTTTTGTAAATTCCTTCTTCCTTCTGCTTGTTTTGCAGACATCAGAGGAAAGTGCAGTATTAACTTCCATAAACCTTGATCCCTCATTGCAGCTTATTTTTTTTCCTTATTGTATCTAATCACCTGAACATTTTTACTAACATGCCCCTGTTTCAGTTCTATGCATTTCTCATTTCAGACAAGAAATGATCCCACTTTATTTCTTGTTGAAGAGGATCTGAGGCTCTCATTTCAACACATCAATGATATGATTTCAGAAAAGTCAGGGGAATCAGGAATTTCTATATGTTGACATCCTGTCTTCTATAAATCACCAATGCATAGGAATATGATCCAATTATAGTTTAATGCAAGTTGGATTGAGTGCTCTGAAGTTAAGATCTCACGTGGCTTACTGTAGGCTTTCAGTGTGACACTGAACAAATTGCTTTATGTCTCAGTGTCTTGGTTTTCTATTTATGATACAGGAATGATGACAGAATTTCCTTTGTTTTAGTTCTTTCTCTTACCTGTTTTGAGTGTGATCTGTTAGCTGAGGAACTTTCTTGCATTTGTGTGTTAGGTTTCAAAACAGAAGTGGTAGGAACAGACTTGGGTCTTACTGCCACTACGGATAGTGGAAAATTTTGTGATGCCTTCTCATTTAACAACCTGTATACTTTCAGGGGGATTTTGACTAAACTGTTTAGGAAAGACAGTTGAGGATGCTTTCTTGTAATTTAGGAAGTAATAGACAACTCTTCTGTCCTTGAAGGCTTATGATTATTTTCTGTATTCTCAGTCCCTAGTTAGCATAGTTTCCTCAGTGTTTATGCCACTATAAATGTCTGTAATCATTGTTCAACTGAGTGCAATCTAAACATGTTATGGCACAAAATAGAAAGAGGATTATTTACTGCATTCATAACACTTAGCTGGTGTAGGCATTCAGTGGAGATACTACAGCAGATGCCTAATAGGGCAATCTTACAAAATGAAGGAAAGCAAGCATTTTCTGAGAAATTGATGATGTCCTACTTAGTTACATCATTTTCTAGAGAAATCACCTTCAGACTTATTTTACTTCAAGAGTCATCATTACCCATGCAAATGCAGTCAGCAGAGGCTCTGGAGTGACTGAAATCAAAAGAGAAAATAATTTTTGAGTGTTTTCTGTCTTTGTAATTTCTTCAGTTAGAGGTGCACCTCACAGAAGCAGTTAAGGGTGAAAAGAACTGTTAAATTTGAATTCATTTCAATGGGCATTAGTCAATCAAAGAAATAGAGAGTAATGAGGATGTTGCATTACAAACACTTCTGTATCAGTATTGTACCATTTCTTTTACATTTTTTTCCCTGCAGAGACCATTAAAAAATCAAATCTGATTATCAAATTATACAGTATCATTAGTTCTCTAAAATTGTAAGTTAATGTAATATGCAGTAATTTTGACATCATACCAGGAAAATCATGTAAATCATCATTAAAAATATTTGAAATATGAACTCTTTTTTTTATTCTAACCTGAGAAAATTTTTCAGAAAGCTATTAGTCTTTTGACAGGAAAGTAGAAAGAATAACTGAGTAATTAACAGGATCTGTTTAATCCCATTTATCAATGATTTTGATTTTGTCAGGGCAAGAGCTACAGTCTGCATTGCAATGCAAGAAAAAGGTTCCCCCATATGCAGTACGTTATCCAGTTATTACAAGTGATCAAACATAAGGACAAACCTTTGGCTATGTTTGCCTGGCTTTCCACTTTATAGATAATTTTGTTTAAGGTTAAAACACTGACAAGAGAAGTAGAAATGTTTTACTCTACACTGTGCACATTGTAGTTTGAAAAATGGATTTTCTTCACTGGAAGGTATATTCCAGGGTTACTGGAGTCAAGGACAGGGTGTGTGACTGTGTAATACAGGGGAAAAGCCATGGAGGTGCCTGGCAGCACTGTGCAAGATGTCCACACACATATCCCAGCAGCACCTGCTGGCCATGCAGCCTCTCCCTCTGTGAATCAGTGAGCCCTGCTTGCCAGTTTACATGATTTATTAATTTTTTTTTAATTCCAGTTAACATCGATTAAATTTTATCCTTCTTAACAAAAAAAAATTAAACCACCAGTGTATAGGGTGAAGACGCTTTGAGGGTCTGCATACTCAAGCTTGCCCTTCTGTGAGGTATTACTCCTCAGACTCTTCTAAAGGCAGCAAAACTTGAGAGCCTCAGTCCCAATGTTCCTGCAATGATGGAATCACAGAACTAGCTGAGTTGGAAGAGACCTCCAAGACCATCAAATCCAACCCTTGATCCAACACCACTGTAATTACCAGATCATGGCACTAAGTGCCACATCCAGTCTCATCTTAAAAACCTCCAGGGACAGTGAATCCACCAGCTCTCTGGGCAGGCCATTCCAATGCCTGATTAGTCTCTTGGTAAAAAAATTTCTTCCAAATATCTAACCTAAACCTCCCCTGGCAGAGCTTAAGCCCATGCCCTCTTCTCCTGTTGCTGGATGCCTGGGATAAGAGACCAACCCTCACCTGGTTACGACCTCCTTTTAGATAGTTGTAGAGAGTGATGAAGGCTATCCTCCCCTTTCCCTGTCATACTGGGTTTTCTGATTCTGTTTTCTCAACAGCTGGGAGCACAGTCCCAGCAGTGGCTGCGAGGGCTGGCCTGTGTAACGCACAGGCCTTTCACAGCCAGCTGTCTTGCCCTCCCTAGCAAAGTTTCGGCACTGGTAGTCAGCAACTGCATTCACCTAGCAGGAATCTCCACAGTGCAAGCTCTTGGCCTGTTACCCCTTTCCCTCTTCATGCCGTTTACCTTCGTCCATGTACAGCTTTCATGACCAGCCTGGTCTCTACCAGGTTTCTCTCAGCCCTGCCTACTGCTTTTAAAGCCTATTTCAACTCATTCTAACTCATTCACTAACTCGTTCCTCCACGGGCAGCACAGCGGTGTATACCCAAATACTATGTATCAGTCCCTACAAACCACTGAAAAGGGCTCTTGGCAACAAAAGTGGAGTAAGGGTATGCTTGAGCATGAGCATGTCGAACAAGTGGTGACTTGACTGGGTGCTCTCTGCTACTTCCAGCTGATTTAATTAATCAGCTACATGGATTTGGGAGATTCATCCCTTGTCCTGCAGATTCTGTCCTTCCTGGCAAACATCTTGAGACAAATTGCAATTGTTAGCATCATGGTATTCAGTCTCTTTGATGGAAAGCTCTGAACTGTGCTGTGTTTCTCTGCCTGAGCATGAGATTGGACAGGATCTCACATGGGGATCACCTGGGCCATTCCCCTGCTTTCAGAGAGGCTCAAAGAAACCTTTCCTCATCTCAATGGGGGTTTGTCTCAACCACTTCCATCACTTCCTGCAATAGCATTAGATGTAATATCTGTAGATAACCTGCTACCTGGCTGATTGTCCTTGTGTTAGAAAGCTCTTCCCCACAACTACACTATGTCCAGTACTCTGCATGATAAACATGGTGAACAATAAGTCATCATCCTCTTCTCATAACAAACTCTTACATATTTTAAATATGTTATCATGTCTTCTCTTAGTCTTCACTTTTTCTAGACTAAACAATCTATTTCTTTCTACCTTCTCTTCTACATCTGTTACCAATTTTTTGTGTTTTTTCCCTGGACTCCCTCCAGTCGTCTCCTTCCTTCGGTAGCCCAGGAGGCAGAGCTAGACACAGTATTGCAGTCGGAATCTTACAGTTGCTGGTAGGGGAAAATAATTACTTGATTTGCTTACTGTATTAGTCTGACTATATATCAGGCTGCCTTTTTCTGCAGCTGGATATCATCCTGACTTACGATTTGCTTATAGACTACTAGAATTCCCCTACAGATCTTTCTATGGTAATTTATCCTTCTCTTTGTGGATCTAATGCATTAATTTCAGAAGATTTATCCAAATTACTGCAATTATGGTGAATTCTAATCCAAACTTGAAAACTGCTTGCAACCTCATCCAGTTTAATGTCACATCAGATTTTACAGGTCTCTTTTATAACTGAAGCACATCATCAAATACACAAAGCATCAGAATTACAACAAACAAGTTTGTTTGAGAAACCTAATGAAAGGCCTTTGTCTGATTGATAACAAGCAGAAGTTATGTTGTGGGATGTAGTCAAACTTTTCGTGTCACTGTGCCAGCATAGGACAACCAGAGGTTACTGACATTTCAGCCACCAAAGGCAATGCTCAGGTGCTAAATTAGTCTCTGCAGAGCAACAGGTGGCAGCAGCAGTATTGTCTCAGGCAAAGTTTATTTTGAACTAGCAAGGTTGTTCAATGCTGCATTTCTTTTTCTAACACATTTGCAGGTTTTTCTTCTTGTATTTCGCTGTCTTTCTTTTCCTTATATGTTTGCATGGGGAATTCTTTGCAGTTCTCCCAGCAAGTGTGCTTATCAACACCTTTTAAATTACCCCTTTGGGGCTGTAAGGTACTTAGATATCTGATACTGCATACTTCTCACTCGCTCTGCACTGGGTTAATTTGCTGCAATGCTTTAGTGCTGCCCTTCAATAAACTTGTCCTCTCATTTGAACTCTTTCCCCTCTTGAATTGCCTTTGCCTGGGGGTGTCCTTGTCGAGTCCCTGCTGCAGTCCCTCTGCTTTTCTAGTGTTGGTCTGCCCTTCCTTTCCTAGGAATCATGAAATCTCTCATTTTATAATCACTTTGGTTTAATTTCCTTTTCATCAGTCAATTCTTAACAGTTCTTCTACAAAACTAAAGTTAAAACTAGAATATTCTCATAGATCTTTTATCACTTTGTGGCCTGGCAAATTACTTTTTCAGCAAATATCTTTTTCTCCAGGAGAAATAAAAGAGGTGCTTAATACCAAACTTCATCCATATTCTAATTCTGAAAGTCTTTTGAATTTTTATATGCTTTCATGGAGGAATTCATTCATCCGGGAAGCTAACAGAAGACTGTTTCAAAGATTGTCTTCACTCCTTCAAGTAGCCAAGGCAATATTTTTATGACCTACTAATCTAATCCTTTCCGCAAAGCAATTACAACTAAATACCACAGCCTGCTCTAACCTCAGAAGCTGAATATTGTTTTAGAACATATTCTCCGGCTTTTTCAAATGACTCTGGAAGATACTTCCTGAAGAAACTACAAGGGGTTCTGTGTCTCATCAGTATAATGGCAACCACAAAGAGATGAGGTATAAGCAGCTGTTGTATCATACAGTTATTTATCTCACCTTACCCTTGTGACAGATGGTCAACATGCAGCATAATAAATTTCATCTCTGAGCAGCGAACAAAGCATAGCTAAGACCAATAGGCAAATGTGAAAAGAGGAGGGGAACAATATAAATACTATATTGGTACAACACCCAATGAGAGCATTGGTGTCAGAGTGAAAACTTTGATTGATCTGTCTTATGGGGCAAATTGCAACCCTACATCTGCAGCCACTTTTTTCCTTTAGGAAAATATGCATGCAGTTTAGCTATTTGAGCATGTTTCTTGTTTTCTTTGGTTAAAAAATATTCTGTAATAGTTAAGACCTTTGTAAATGGATGACAAATAGCCACATTTTAGTTAAACCAGAACTTTTGCTGTAGCCCTTTCTTACTCTGCTATCAGATCTATTTCAGTAGCTCTGTGGGTAATAACAGCATTTTTCTTTCTTTGGAGGTTCCAAACATTAGAATTATTTTAGGGGAGTGGTTTTGGCTTCAGTTTGTATTCATATGGATACATTGTTTATCATGGGTATTATATAATGCCTGTAATTCAAAAGTCCACAATGAAAACAAAACATTTATTATGTTCTGAGGTATTTTGAGTGAGTGAATAACTATGATTAACTGAGTAGGCCATTAGCTACAACTGTTACTGCTCAAATGCAGCTGAAATAGCATTTATTTAGGCAAAAATATTTGGCAGCACTGTACTTGCAAAAAAAACCCAGAACTTTACAAACTAAATTTTTTAAGAGTCCCCTACATCCTTAGGTGTTTCCAAAGAAGTTGTGTTTAAAGCCACCAGACTCAGTTTTCCTAGGTTGTAACTGCACAAGAATTACCAAAAGTATATGATTGAAATTTTATTTATTATATTTTGATATTGTACTTCTTATACAATCTTATACTGACATTTGTAGGAATTCAATAATTAAAGTAGCTATGGGCATGAAATTTTCTTTGGATTGATTAAGCCTTCTCACTCCATTATTGCCATTTTATTGTACCTATTTACTTCTGGTCAGATGCATTTGTTCTCTGTAGTATGTATGTTTCTCCAAGTATTTTTATCAGTGAAGAAATACGTTCTGCAATTAGAGAAAAAAATATACTTGTTCATTTTGTAATATGAAGAGTTACTAATGAAATACTTATAGCAAGATTTTTCTGTTAGTGCTATGTGCCAAAGAGCACAACCTAAGAGGTAGCAAGTACTTACCATATTTTACTTTTTTTTTTTTTTTTTTTTAATACTATCTTGGCATTGAAAAAGATTGTTCTTTCTAGTGCATCTTAAACACCTTCTATTGAAATGCCTTGTTTTATTTACTAAAAGCTTTGCTTACGGTAAAACAATTTTTCTTCATTCTGAAATTTTATTCAAAAGAAGCAGAATATGTTTTCAAGGAAACATTAAGGGTCTTCACTTTATTCTTTAATTTAATATTCTTGACAGTTGAATCTGATTAGAAATCAACTATCCTCTAAAGTTTCCTTATCTTCCTCTATCTCAAACAACTTGTTAATATGCTTTCTATAATGTCAGATCCCTTCAGAAAAGCTGGTGGTAGTTACAGTAAGAAGATATTATAGTAATTAGCAAGAATGTTTTTTATTTAAATTCTTTGGTGAACAGGAATTATATGAATTTGGCAATGCTGCTCTCTAGAGGTCCTTGGTATTCAGAGTAGGCTGCATTCCTCGGCTGATTGGAGCTGATGGATAACTATCTGTACGTTGGGTGGTCTGTGATGGAACTGAGGACTAAAGTCACTAGCTCTAGTGATTGTCCTTTTTCAGAAAAAAGAATACCATCTATTCACAAGTGAAGTTGAATTTTACTTTTTATTTTCCCATTTCTTGAAAAAAATGATGTCTACTGATAACAGTATGCTTGGAAAAGCTAAAAATTTTGAAGGACCTAATATTGAGTGCCTGATAACGATGAAACTTCACAATATTTTAGAAGTGGCCATGTGCAAAAGAGATAATTTTAAAAGCAGCAGTATCAAGAGAATGTAACCACCTGTGTTTAAAAACAGATCACAGTCTTTGTCAGAATGCTCATGAGAGAATTCTCTCTCTCTTTTTTTTTCCCCTAATTATCATAATTATTTACACAGAGCTATTTCAGTTTTGTTAAGAAGAATAAATTCTTCTTTTTTTTTTTTTTTAATCTAGATTTAAGAATGTCAAAATGTCTAAAATGCAATATGAGAGAGTGTAGAAACAAAATCTATTTAACAGTTCATCCAGATAAACCCCCAGGGTGGATTTACTAGTAAGTGACTGGAAGACCGTATCTGGCATAAGAGCAGCCAGCAGTCTTCAACAGGTGCAAGAGCCTTGACTATTCTCTGAAGCTCCGTTGTCCCATAATGATTATCTGAGGCATTTTTTATATGTTGTGGTGTTTGATTGGAATAACTGAAATAACTGAAATGAATAAGCAATTACATCAGTGTAGACTCGATCAATGTTTTCAGAATTTGCAGAGAGACAGCTGACTAGAAAATGGAGTTAATGGTCTGAAACAGAATGACCTGCTAGAAAATTATCTTCTGCTTATTTAATGCTGGACTGATCTGCCATCAATATGGAGACATTTATAGAATAACAAGAGTATGGAAGTAAGAGGCATTCTGTTTACATAATTTTTGAATTTTAATTAAAGGTGCCAAAATATTTTTAGTGCCACGCCCAACAAGACAGAATCACCACTGGAATTATTTGCTTTCTGATCAATAAAGGCTAAGGTCATAGAGAAACCACAAGTAACAATAGATCATAGCTTGCATCTAAAAAAATTTATTTAAGGCATTAATTAAAGCTAAATATAAATAATTGCATTTAAATGTAGATTGATATTTCCAAGAAATTTTTAGGGTCTTTAAGAGAAGCTCCAGATTGTAAAGTTCACTTTTCATGGCTATTCATACACTCCTAATTCGCCAGGACCATAATTCCTGTACTGCAGCAATTGCAAAAAGTATTTCCCCTGCGAAATGGGAACTGTGAGGGTCATATGGGAAGCAACCTGATGGTTTTCACTGCATGGCTAAATCCAGGCAGAAGGCACAATTATTAGACAGCAGAGGGCATGTGGACACAGCAAAACATTCATTCTGCAGATTGATGAAACCCTAGCAGGCAACTGCAGATGGGTACATTTCATCCAAAGGAGATGCTGCAAGATTGGGATAAAATGTAGCAGTACAAATATAAAGTCGGGCATTCAATGAAACAATCAAAGTTTCTCCAATTACTTTTTGGAAACAGCAAAATGAGGGAGAAGAAAAGGTGTGTTTATTAGTTGTGAGATATCTCGGAGACATTGGTGCAATACAGGTGTGTAAAAAAAAAAAAAAAACACAAAACAAAACAAAAAAAAACCCCCAAACAAAACATGGAAGTGCTGTCTTAGGACATATCAAGCAAGGTAACTCCAGTTGAGATAGTAAAGTTATCAGTGTCTTTATTATGGAGTCATAGAACCATTTAGTTTGGAAAAGGACCTTTAAGTTTGTCAAGTCCAACTATTAACCCAGAACTGCCAAGTCCACCACTAAACCATATCCTTAAGTATCACATCTAATCATCTTTCAAATATCTCCAGGGATGGTGATTCCACCACTTCCCTGGGCAGCCTGTTTCAGTGCTTGACAGCCCTTTTGGTAAAGAAAATTTTCCTAAGATCCAACCTAAACCTTCCCTGGTGCAATTTGAGTCCATTTCATCTTGTCCTGTTGCTTGTTACTTGGAAGGAGACTGACTCCCACTTCGCTACAATGAGGTCCCTCCTGAGCCTCTGTTCCTACAGGCTAATCAACCCTAGCTCCCTCAACAGCTCCTCACAAGACCTGTGCTCCAGACCCTTCACCAGCTCTGCTGCCCTTCTCTGGTCATGTTCCAGCACCTCAATGACATTCTTACAGTGAGGGGCCCAACACTGGACACAGGAGTGAGGTGTGGCCTCACCAGTGCAGAGTACAGCAGGACGATCACTGCCCTGGTTCTGATGGCCAAACTATTTCTGATACAAGACAGGATGCCATGGGTCTTCTTGGCTACCTGGTAACACTACTAGCTCATGTTCAACAGGCTCTTGACCCAGTTCCTTTTATGCCAAGCAGCTTTTTGGACACTCTTTCCCAAGCCTTCCAACCCTTCAGCAGATCAACAGTCCCACCTATACTAGTGTCATCTGCAAACTGACTGAGGGAGTGCTTAATCTTCCCACCCAGGTCATCAGTAAAAGATATTAAATAGGATTGAGTCCAACAGTGAGTCCTGAGGAAAACCACTCATGACCAGCCACCAGCTGGATGTAACTCCACTGACTGGCACTCTCTAGGCTCAACCATCCAGCTGGCTTTTTACCCAGCAAAGAATGCACATGTCCATGCCATGAACAGCCAGTTTCTCTAGAACAATTCTGTGGGATATGATGTCAAAGGCCTCGCTAAAGTCCAGGTAGACAATGGTCACAGCCTTTCCCTCACCCACTGAGTGGATCACCTTGTCATAGAAGATCAGGTTGGTCAAGCAAGACTTGCCTTTTACAAAACCATAGTGGCTGGGCCTGATCCCCTAGTTGTCCTGTACATGCATGTGATGGTACTCAAGATGATGTGCTCCCTTGACCTGCCCTGTCACCAAGATCAGGCTGACAGGCCTGTAGGTCCTCAAGGTTATAAACTGATCATGAATATGTAAGCTGTAAATTCTAGTCATCAGAGCAATGAAATTCTGAAACAGTAAGCAAAAAGATGTTTAAAAAAAAAAAAAAGGATAGAGCTTGAGCAGTTAATGGAAAGGAATAGGAGAAGCCTGCATGCTGAGACCTTTCTTTCTCCTGTTCCCCCACTTTGTACCCCTCCTATTCCACATATTAAAGGGCTGTGAACTCTTTTGTATGTTCCAGATTTTGCTTCCAGGAACCAGATGCTCAGAGGTATTCAGTGAGGCAAGACACAACTCTAAAAACTGAAGAAAAGATTTCATCTTTGAGAGAGAAGAAAAATCTAGCATTGTTGGTTGTCTCCATATTGCAATGAGCCATCAGTGTGATACAGCCCTGACAAACACTCAGAATGGTCTTAGAGCTTAAAGTCCATTTCAGGGCAGGGATGCTGATTTGGGTTTCAGCTTGCTTCCTCCAAGTTGCTGGATGCCCATTCATCAGTTACTGCTTTGAGACAGTACAGGGAGATGCTGTGTGCTGCTGGCAAACAATTTCTTAGCCAATTCCAGCTGATATTCAGTATTTGTGCAATGATTTTTTATTTATTTTGTCCCAATGTGACCAGGTATAAAAGCACATCAGGCCCACAACTGGGAGGCAGTGACAGCCAACCTACCTCTTGGGTGAGAGAGGTGCTGGTGCTGAGCGCTCCCCTTCCTGCTGGCTCACTCCAGGGGAAAGCAGCAGTTTGGGACAAAGTGCATTCACTGGGACCCTGGCAGCAACCAGCTCCCTAAATTAATCACAGACACCTGTATGCTGATCCAGCTCCTGCAAGGCAAAGAACTCCAGGTTAGTTTAAGGCCTATCCTACAGGACTGATGCAGCACAGGAGCAATCACACTGTCAGCTCCCAGCTCTCCCAAAGGATGTGTGATTGTGGTGGGGATGTTCCTGCCTCGCATACCAGCTCTTGGCACCACCCAACTCTGAGCCTGTCCTCACTGCTTCAGCGCATACCGAAAGGGTTTGCTTGAACTGCCCCTGCTGTGTTTATGGATATGACTTTGCCTTGAAGCAAACCAGAAGCATTCTCACAGTCAAGCTCAGCTGAGGAGAGATTAAGGCTGCTTTTCATTAACACCTTAAAGTGTTGTTTGCAGTTTCCAGCTCACACCGTCTGCCATGGTGTAGCCACACCAATGAGCACTGTTTGACTTGAATGTAGATGAAGTGTCCTAGCAAGTGTGTCAAGACTTGGCTCATGGTCAAGTTTCAGTCACCTAACTGTGTAGACGTACCCCCAAACAAATCTTTCTCTCCCTCACAGCAAGGTAACTGCTTTAGCCTGCAAAGCTGGAAAACAGCAGATTTGGATGTTTTTTGCTTTACAAATGCCAAACATTGAAGAATTGTGCCTTCAAAAATAATAAGGCTGGCTTTAAAATATTGAAATCTTAAGATTAAGGCTCTTAATCCTTTTTTTTCTGCTTTCTGTTTGTCTCAGACTCTTCTGAGCCTATGAGCACCTAAAAATCACATTTTGCACCTTTTCTTTGCATCTGTGAGCATAGAAAAATGAACTAAAATATGAAAACTCATATTCTCACTTGAGCATCTCTTTTCAGAAGGAGAAGCTTTATGGAAAAAACATCACATCATGGAGCTCACTACAAACTCTCCAGAGCCAACAACGCTGGATTTGACAAAGTCAAGGACTGAATTTGGCCAAAGTTTGCACAGGTGCAATAAGGATATAGTTTGGATTATAGAATTCTTGCTGACAAAAGATACATATGGAGTGGGAAAAAAACCCAACAACAACAACAACAAAAAGAAATAAAAACAAACAAACAAAACACAATAAAACAAAAACAAACAAACAAACAAAAATACACCAAGTATAAATTACTTGAAAGGAGGGGAATAAAGTAAAGAGGTCAGAGGGGCCACAGTTTTTGTCTTGTGCTGTGCAGTACCAGCATTTTCAGTCACATACCAGTAAAACTTCTCCAAGGCTGTGAAATTCCCCCTCCAGCTCAGAACTCACCCACTCACATAAAAAGTTACTTAATCCCAGAGTGTAGTTTGGAGGATTGGCAACTGTATTATCACTTGGTACCCTAATCAGGTTTTAACTACAGAATGCAGTATGCCACTGTACTGTTCATTTCTCACTGGTGTCACATGCACCACCATATTCAATGCAGAAAAGCTTTGAAAGTTAATCAGAGTTTTAAATCATGTTACATAGGATTTTTTCCTAATGATTTTATATTGTTTTAAATGATAGTACTATCATTACTTTCATTATTTCATTATTACTATCATTACTTTTTAAAACTACTTCATGTCATTGTTAAACTGGCTGATTCTTGTTAATTTTTAAATCTATTTTTAAATAAATTGTCTAAAAGTTTTGAGACTTTGTTATCCATTGTAATTAAGTGCAATTTGAATTTAGCACACTGTAGTTTCCCTTTAACATTATATCCCTCATTTCTTTATGATATCAAGACTCATATATGTATTCTAATACTTAATATTTTCCTGTCAATTTGTTTAAAAAATGAAGTATAAGAATCTTTTAGTATACAGATACAGAAATAATATACCAATTCAGATATTGAACATCTCTACTATTTTTCTCCCTGAAATCCCTTAGACTGAGTCATAGAAAACACCCTCATAGTTTTCTAATTTCCTATTGTCTCTTTATATATGATATGTAACATTACACAGTGTTCCAAATATTATTATTACCTTTATAGAGGCTTCTTTAACATCAAGGATAAGGGCTTCATAATTTCATTCAAGTATATACAATGATCAGCATTCCCTCAGTGTAAAGACTAAGACATTTTACGTCAAGGAACAAATAGATTGACGTATTTCATTATCAGTAGTCCAGTCTTTATCCATAAACTTTCAATGAATTTTAAAGTCTGGTAAATTATGTAGGTTTTATGCAGCTTGCTAACATAAGGAAGTTTTGCACTTTCTACTAATGTCTATAACTTCAGTCTTAATTACACTGTATTGCTAATCATCTGCCTGTCAGCCAACACACTAACATTACACTGTTTAAATATAGACTCCTATTTCTCCTTTTGTAAAAAAGGTGTGGGCCTCATCTCACTAAACTTTACTCCTGCAATACATTTACACTGCCAAGCTGACTGTGTTGTCTCCGTATCACAGAGCGAATTCATCTCTCACAGCTGCTCCTGACACTTGTGGTAGGCACTTATGCAAGCGTGGGACAAATTGTCCTGCCATCATTGACTGGCTCCAGATAACTCTGGTTGGGTACTGACATTACTGACAGTTACCAAGGTTTTGCTTGCCTGAACAGGAGCGTGTAATGCCATATAAAGATGTCCTAAGGGTCCTCATGCTAATGAGCCAGGAAACCTTTAGGGCATCTAAAAAGGCACTAGACCCTAAGCACAGAGAACATGAGAACTGATCCTCATCCTTGGGCACCCAACCCAGGTGAGGTGACCCTCCACCCTGTTCCACATGGCTGGGATGGCTTCCTGACAAGCTGTCTGAGGCATAAGAGATTTTTTGTGCACTAAAACCATATCCCTGTGCACAACTTCAGCCACCATGGAAAAGCAGCAGTCACTCAGAAAACAATGCACTCGATGTTTATAAAACATGCAGCAGTATTATACAACAGTTTTGGACAACTGAAGAATTGCTGCAGAGAAATTATCTTTATTTTCAGTCTAGATGGTTTTAGGTCACTGAACTGTCAAACCATCCACCTGGTTTCTTTTTTGCACACATGGGGTGCACCTCTGACATCATGTATCCATCTTTGCCTCATGTGTCTCAGATTTTGGCTGTGCCCAACCTGGCCAGCCCTTGAGCCTTTGAGACTCATCCCACTGTGGTGGCACGACCTGGCCAGTACCAAAAGTATCCTCTTACTCCATTTTCCTCAGGGGAATATAATCAGATCCATGTTTCTTGGTTGGAAAACTCACTCAGGTGACCTTATATTGAGCATTCAGTGGTCTTTAAGGGACAAAGCAGTATCCTATCCACGTGTTGGAGTTCTTCAAAATACTTGCAACCCCTTCCTGTATCATAAGCAAGATTCACATATCCACACAGAGACAGGACAGTTCATCCACCAAGAAGGATGGTGCAGTCTCTCTTGTACTGCTTTCTCTGAGAGGAAAGGACTGTCAGGATGCCAGTACACAGAAAGCACCCCTTAGCAGTTCACCTGTTCTTGCCTGCAAAATCAACAAACTCAGCAGATTTCATTTCTGGATTGCAAAGAGAACGATGATGGTCTTTTAAGAGAGGAGTGACCATAACATGTATATCTTCCCGTGTCAATAGAGTATCAGCTCCTCTGGTCCTGAGCAAGATGGTGCCTGGATTTTCTCTCAGTTATGTTTCTGACTGAGCAGTTTGTCTGTCTTTCCCTTTCATTGTTAGCAAAATCTTGACCCTGGGAAAGGTTGGAAATCCTAGCCCTGACTGACAAAAGGGCAAAATCAATTTTGGTATCTGGATGTCTACAATTCTTGGTAAAGTCTCTTAAATCTTCATGATTTAAAATCACTAGAGCTGTTCTCAGAAAGGCACAGACATCTGCTTTGTCTCAGCTTCAGGACTTTTGACTTCCCGTAACAAGCGAATTTTTTGTGGGAGTCCTTCTCTGCCTTGGCAGTCAGACAGTGGGCTGCACATCATGAACAGTCCTGAGTCAGATGGCTTGCCTATCCTTCTTTATCCCATTCCTTTCTTTTGCACTAGGGAAAGTCAAAAGTGTTTGAGTATACTCTTTGTGCTACTGTCTCCCTGTAACCACATATTTTTCAGAAGAAGATCAGTCTCACTCTTCTTTTTTCATGGAAATCCAGTGGAATATACCCCTAAGTAGCAAATCAAATTGAATTTTATATTAATTGAAGTGAGCTTTGTGTTGTATTTAGACTTCCGCTGGCCTCCAATTCTTCCAGTCTAAAGTGAGCTGGGGACTCTGTCTCCATCTCAGGAAATAAGTTATTTTACTTTTTTGAGTAGCCCAGATAGCACAACCAAAATATAGACTGAAAAGTAGAAAAGGTCTGCCGAATAACCCAAATTAGGTAAGAAGAGTGATCTGTGCCACCTGTATTTATGGCTTGTATTTCCATAAATATTAAACAGTAACCTTTTCTTTGCAAGGCTCAATATGACCAATCCTGTTGGTGTTAGCAGTCCTTGTTCAGTATGTTGCTGATCAAGGACTTATGCAAGATAAATAGTAATTTTGCAGCCTAGAGTTTTGTGAAGCTGCAACTGATTTGTTTCTAAAGGAGGTATTGTAGTGGTATGTGTTTGCTGCTTTCTTAGTGGAGCGTTTCATTGAACAAAACTCAATTTTAAGACGCTATGGATGACTTCCATGAAGTCTAAATTGAACAATATTTCAGTAGAGCACATACTTCATGAAAGTTGTAATATGGATTTAAAATCAGTTTTCAGAAAGACTGTATTATCACTTGAAATCTTTTCTCTATAATGCTTTCATTTTCATAGTCTATTCAATCTTTAATTTTAAAAGATATTTGCTAGTATGATCTGCTTTATTTGAACAAGACTCTATGGCAAAATATTTCAGTTATTATTATTCTTATTTGTACTAGGGAAACTGGACCGGAATAAATTATTATGTGAGTGCATAAATTATTTGAAAACCATATGCAGAGAGTAGTTCTCAATGATACACTGCTAAGTACAGTTCTTCAAGTGTTTTTCCTTGTTCTGGTAATATTCAGTATTCTCACTGACAGCTTGTATGAAAGATTATAATGTACACTTAATAAATTCATAGAGCAGAACAAGCATATTGGAAGAAAGGCAATTGACAATGAACTTGATAAAGTGGCAGAGGAGCTTAGACAACAGCAGGTTCCCAGCACTTAAATTAGAGCAAATGCAGAACTGTACATAAAGCTCAACATAATCAGTTGCACATAAGTACAGATGGGAAAGAACTGGCCAAGCAGCAATTCTGCAGAAAAGATCTGGTGTCATATTGATCCCAAACAGAAGTGCTACTTCAAACAAGGCCAGGCTATAGGAAAGGGAGTAACAAAGCATCTAATGAAGTTATTTTGCTTTAGTCAGCACTGATAAGGCTTCGATGGAAGAGCTTCATCCACTTGCAGCTCAGGTAGGAACCAAGAAGAGAGCAATCTGGGCTGCTCAAAGATCTAAAACTCCTGGGCCTTCAAGGAAAGATTGAAAGATTGTTTAGTCAAGAGAGGAGGAAAGGAAGTCATGGCAGTCACCTTCTTCTAGCAATGGGTGACTCTAAAAAGAAAGGGATTTAGTTGCCATGTATTCTGTCAGTAGAGGAAAGCGGTAATAGATTTCAACAATGATAATTTAGTATAAGCATCGGGAAAGAAGTGTAAGTGTCAAGGAAAAGGGGAACCCTGGAATAGGTTGTGTAGGGTGAATTCATGGAATATTTAACCTTGCAGATGTTTAAAAATAGGTTAGACAAGCATCAGCAAATATAACATTGGTCAGGGATCAGTGAGACAATCTCTCAAATCACCTGCTAGGCCTACTCCTTTAGTGATTTATGTTTATCTGATTATGATAAGGATAATAATTATGAATACTAAAAGTACTTTGGATAGCTTCACAAAATTCCAGGGTATGTAAGTAAAAACTTATCATTAATTCTGGAATTTATGGCATGACTTCTGTATTTACATGAGATTGAAGCAATTATATTTTTTCTAATTTTGCCCATGTCAGTTCTGCTTGAAAATTACTAGGGTCTGATGGCGTTGTGAATGGTCTTGGTGGAATAAAGAGGTAGACATAGTCAGATCCTGGTGGTAGGATATAAAGCATTCATAGTCATAAGAAATTTTGGTCTTTATTCTCTTTATAGTCCATAGAAAAAAGATGGATACCATCTTGAGATTACCTGGGATGTGGGTGAATCATCCTCCAGAAGTACCTTTGCCTTTCCTTCTACATATTCAGCAGCAAATATATATTGGAGGTGTATTCTTGGTCTTCCTATTCTCAGTCTGTGATACCGAAGCTTTATTTTCTGAGAACTAAAGTGCCTGGTTTTCACAGAGGGCTATCTGGAAAAATTATATTGGCAGGAAATCAGAGTACATAATGTAGCGTGGTCTGTTCTGAGCCTCTATTCTGGGAGGCCCATGCAAGGAGTCATTTATGAGGGATTTATAGTTGTTATCAATACATAATGGATGTGACTAATATGTGTTGGAGATAGTTCTACGACAAACTTACATAAACCACTTAATCTGTTGAATTCTTACTCATTAATTGTTTGATAATCCTCTAAATTGTTTACTCTCTATCCTGTGTACAGTGTGTGTGAGACACAATATAGCACTTTCAGCTAGAAAATCTGCCATGAAAAATTACTCTTTACAGGCATATTATTTTAATGAAAATTTTAAAGTATTAAGCTCCTGGACACTAATTTTTTAAATAATGATATATTTAATCCTGGATAACATTTTAGGAACCATGCAGTATAAGACCTTTCCCCCTCATAAGCATCATGTGGCTAACAGAGAGACTGTAAAATTTATCCCACATCTTTTCTTATTTAAACATTTGCTATTGTGTGACTTAAAAAAAAAAAGTCTCATTTATAGGGCTTTTAAAAATTGGAATGACACATCAGCAAACAGTGATGACTAGTTATTGTTCCTTTCGTCAACAGGCAAGATGAAGGAAGTTCTGACATGTCCCGGGCTCTGCAGAGTTAAGTGAGAAGTGCACCCATGTTCTAGCATGCACCACATCGCATCTTGGGTCTGGAGTGCCAGAAGGATCCCAGCGCTGCAGAGTGAGACGGCTCTGAGCACCTCAGTACCCTGTTTTTGACAGAACCCAGGGATGGCAATATTACATACCAGTGTTACCTGTCTGAGTCAGGTTTAATTTTATAAATTAAAACCATAAACTCTATGAGTTTTTAGACCGTATTTGCGCTGTTGAGGATGATCTGCTCAGATGAACAGTTTTGCATTCATTGGAGAGACAGGTTCTTCTGCTGGATCAGAAGATGACAGTGGACTGTATATTGTAACTAATACCATTTGTAGCATCTGCTAGTGCAAACAATTGAAGAACAGGTTGCAAGAAAATCCTGTAGGGAATAAGACATGCTTTGTTTTGATCTACAAATTTTTACAAAACTTTTGGGTTTTTTTAGAAATAGCCACTTTTACGTAACACTATATGTACAGTCTATGTGCAGCTCTTCTTCCCAGAGATGATTAATTCCTTGTAAGACATCTCAACCTTTTTAAATTGTGATGAATCCTTAAATTATGAGAGTATAACAAAAAACTAGAAAGGAAAAATTCAAGGGCTTTTATTTGACTAGATGTCTCCAATTACTTCCTGTTAATGTCCTAAAAGGAGAAGGAAAAGGCAGGAAGTAGAAGTGAAATAAAAAAACCCCACGTTGCATTTTTTTTCTGGCATATGCACCTATCTAAATGTGTGTTTGATCTAATAGCCAAGGCGAGAGAAACAGCTAGAAGTTAGCTGAACTATCACACAAAAGGTCTGTGTTTTCGGGCAGTATTTGCTGATTATGTCTCTTGAATAGCTATAGAACAGAAGGAATATGTATATGCCCCACCATATGTGAGAAGGACATACTTGCCATTCATTTATTTATTTTTGCTCTTTCACAAATTAAAGTGTCAGTCATTTGGAATGCTGTAGTCTGTGGTCTCTTTACATTCGTTTAGTGAGATCTTTTCATCAAGATCATTCCCATTACAGTGTAACTGCATGGTGACCACAGCTTTGGACCTGTATAATAAAGATCTAAATTAAAAAGAAAAAAATTTCTCGTAATTTTCTCTACTTCTATGTTGTATCTGCAAGTTTTAATTGGAATCCTGCTCATTGCTGAAAACTGGCTAAAAGTACAGCAAAAAAATGTTAAAAAGGAAGGTATTTGTATTTTTGGACCTTGTTCTCCCTTGTATCATTATTTATAACAGGTTAAAGGGTAGAGGTATACAAAATGTCAGCAAATGAGTAGTGATGCTTAAATTCAATTTCCACATGAGGTCCCAGGGCAATAAGGAGATCAGACTCATTGCATTCCAGATTTAAGGCCATATGCAAGTATTTGACTTCTGGTCTCTATTAATTAGCAATCCTGGAAAGGTATGGGAGGAAAAAGCTGGAGAAAAGTTGAGTCTAAGCTAGGCTTTGGTTTGCTATGTCTGATATATTGTGCTGAACACACAACTGTGCCACATATCAGAGCTTAAAAGTCAATTAGACTTTTTCCTTCCTCCTCCTTATTTTCTTGTTCAAATACAAATTTTAAACTATAAAAATATTCTTCATGTAGCAATTAAGTTTGTGTGAGCAAAGCATGCACATTGCTTTTAAAAAATGAATGAGATCCTGACAAAGCTATCCTAGCCATGCTGCATTATAGGCAGAAGCTTATCCCAATATGATTAGCTCATCTGAATTCCTATCCACAGAACATCCTTGACCTTTGAAACCTTTCGTTTGGGTGTCACTGTTACCCTGCATCTTTTGTAGCTGCATATGGATGGCAGAGTGCTCACTGCTGTGAAGTCCACACCAGTGCACACGAGTGGAGTCAGACAACAGCAAATCTGTTTCCTGATCAATTTAAGCTAAACTATGGCCGTGCTTCTGCTCAGAAGTGGCAGCCCTGTCTTCCCTTTTTGCCCTTCTCACACCTTCCCACTATCTCCCTCAAAGAGCTGCACGCATAAGAGGCTTCTTGGTCCAACTGAAAACTTCCCCACGTAAGTGTTTAAGTCTCGTGCCAGCTCTGACACCAGGGAGAGGATAGGAATGAACAGCTTTTTATCAGCAGTTTAGTTTTAGGTCAGCTTACAGTGGGAGAGGGACCATGTGTTCAGGTGCCTCCAACTGTCAGTTAACTAATCATGTTACCTAAACTTTCTATTGCATCACAGTGCTTTCTTATGTCCAAGAAGTGTTCCTTGATTCAGTGACACTGCAAAGAAAATAAAGCACTGGAAATTGACTAAATTCATTGAAAATTATTCTTAAAGCATCTTTAAAATTGCCTGTGCAGTGGCAGTATTTGAGGTACAAGTAAAATACAGTGCCATGAAAGGAATACATTCTTGCCATTCAAATTACTCTGAATATCAGAACTTTTTCAAAAAAAAAACCAGAAGTGAAAGCTGTGTGCCATAGCAGGGCAGCATAAGCCTGCTGTGCTAGCAGACCCTTAGCTATTGATGAGGTTTATGCTCAGTATGTGGCCAGCTGGCCCACAAGAACTGTACATGCTTGAGCTTGACCATGGCACCATTTGAATTTGAATGACAAAATGAATTGCCCTGAGAGCAGGGCTTTATTTTGGAGAAATGCCTTTTTGTCTGTGCTGTACCGGAGCTGCTGGAAGTTTGACCATCCTGTTGGGTGAATTTTTCTGATGAGATGTGTGACTGCTGCCCATCTGTTGAAGGAATGATTGAAAACCAAAATACAACAAAACAGACAAACCCTTTGGCACTCCAGTAAGGGCAAAGGTTGGAGCTTTTTGTTCTTTGGATGAATTCCCCTTTGAGATGATTCTGCATGCTTTCCCTTGGCATCTGGACAAGTCCTTTTTTGTGAAGGGCCGTGAATATGGAGAGACCTGCAGTGCACTCATCTCTTCAGTCAGCTTCAAAGGGAAGTTTCAAAAGTCATTAATTTCTGGCAACTTTAACTGCCCACCCATCTGAACGGTGGGCAGTGCTGGCTTTACAAACAGTATTAGCTGACTTTGATGACTTGGAGCAATTCGGTATTTGCACAATTAGAACAAATACGTGGCTTAGCAGTTAGTGTTGGTTTTGCTGACTGAATGTAATATGTGAACATGTACTTCACATTTAAATAAGATGGTCTTAAGTAATTTCCTTAGCAGACAATAGTCCATTCCAAGAATAAGAACATCTGTTCGGGGCCCAGACCTGAAATAAATAGTAGGTTTAGAGGCAGGTCTTTCGTCTAGTGATATTTGGGTACTAGACACCTAAGAAGCAATTGACTCTTCAGGTCACAGCTGGGACTTGAGTGTCAAAGTATGAGCGTGTCTCTACTACAGCTGACCACACCAAATCTTACCTGTGACTGCAATTCCTTTCGTACTGCCGGTCTTCTCTGCTGTGATAGCACAGGCTTTTACAAATATCAGCTTGCTTTAGATTGCTTGCAGTTACGTTCCCTTGGTATTGAACTATTTTGTGTGTACATATTGCTGTTGATTCATTCTATACATACATAGGAAACGCAAACAGCAGTTATCAAATAGACATTAATTTGTTTGTTATTACTCAAAAAGTCTGAGTTTTTCAGAACCTATGACCACATTTCATAAGCAATTATCTATCTCTTTTAATTTTTTGTTGCAACCTTCATCTAGAAATCTATGTTTATCTTGGATATTAGGAGGAAGTTCCTCACTGTAAGGATGGTGAAGCACTGGAACAGGTTGCTCAGAGAACCAGTGGATGCCCCATCTCTGGAAGTGTTTGAGGCCAGGATAGATCAAAGTCTGAGCAACTTGGTATAGTGAAAGGTGTCCCTGCCCATGGCAGCGGGTTTGGAACTGGGTGATCTTTAAGGTCCCTTCCAACCTTGGTCATTTTATGATTCTGCAAAATCTTGTCAAACATTAAGTAAGGAAGTCTCACAGAAGTTTCCAGGCAGCATACCATTTATTCTAATGTGTAAGTAGACAAGCCAAGTCATCATCACTGATATTTCACAAGAAACTGCTGCACTGCAATCAGCAATAAACAAAACTAATTATCATGTAAGGAAGCCAACATCTTAAGAAGTTATCAGCGTGATTTTTCTCACTTCCTGTTGTGTTTGCCTTCTATGCAGAGAGCTCTTTTGTCAGCAGCTTCACTTCACCTCAGCTGCTCTGAGAGTTCTGTACCTGCCCCCTCTGCATCTTACAAGTAACAATTATGTTGTATTACTCTATAGGATAACCTTAACTGCCTTCCAGAAATTGCTGTAAGGGTCAGATGTTATCACTGTTTTCTTTAACTCCATGTCAGTGCTGGAAGTTACACTTTTCACCAAGGCTCCCTGTTGTCAGCACAGAACTTCACAATATTTTCTACCTTTGTGTTGTTACCACTAGGAATAAGCAGAAAAATGTTTGATCAACTTTAAAAGAGAAAACAGTGTGGGAAAAAAAGTTGCCAACTCTCAGGGACACAGATAGATACAATATTAACTCAAAGAGATGAATTAAATGTTTCTGGATATAGAAGCAGAAGGCAATGGTTGCATAGGGCAACAGTGCAAGCTGTGCCCTGTCTGACTTTCCTGCAGAGGCCTGCTGCCAGAGCTGCTGTGAGGCAGAAGGCACTGCCCACCCATGGCCCCACAGGCACATTTAATGGCAAATGAGCTTCAGCAGGAGAGGGAGAGTTTTCTAGCTCATTGTTACTTCTAGGGACAGCACAGCCATTGTAGGGATACAGCAGGCACTGAAGGAGGACTGAACTGAAGCTGTCTGTCTTGGCAATATGGAGCATTTTTGAAAGAATAATTAATTATTGTTCCAAATTCCCAAGGCATATGGTGGATTCACTGTCAGTGGGATATACTTAAGTCAAACTTTGTAACCAAAGGGGGGTGATGTCCTGGCATGCAGAAGTGTTGTCCTTGACATAGGAACTGTTGCTGACATGTGCTCTGTGGGGGATCAGAAGGACCTCAGAGCTGCTGATCAGAATGACCCCAAGCACTCTGTTATCTAATCCCATGCTCATTTCACAGCCACCACCCCCAATTTACTCCAATATTCGCTTTGCCTTTGAACTAGAGAGCTCATGCTCTGTATCTATTGGGGAGCTGGCAGTGCAGGGCTGTTATCATCAGTGGGTGTCAGAAAATAGCAATATCAGTTGTACTGTGTAATAGTCAGCAAAACAATGGTGTTTTCTTTAAAATCCCAACGACGTAAGTTCAGACAGAAAAAAAGTAAAGCTCCTGACTCTTAGTTAGGCACAAAGTATTCCACTAAATCAATTTGAAACTGGAAAATTAGCAACTAGCTATTCAAAATAGCATTACTTATTGCATTCAGTAAAACTCTGAAAGCTAGCCAAAACCAGAATAGTTTGCCCTTTTTTGTGTACAAGAGGTTTTGTTTTGAAAAACAGCCAAAATTAGATGTGATATCCAGATAAGATTCCTACCACATAAGTGCAATAAACCATGTTTGTCAGTCTTGCTGCGTGCTCTTGCTTCAGAACACTGAAGTGTCCTGTGCGATTTGCACCATTTCAGGAATTCTTTTCCCCACTTGCTGTATTTATAGCAGATTTTGTCAGGTGGATTTCTTATCAAAAACCGTCACAAGGCTCAGATTAGGATCTAGTGTTTGGTTTACTTTGTTTTTGTGCTTATTATTCATCAAAAAAAGAGCTGCAAAATTAAAGTCAGAATGTAAAAGTGAGTACAGGTAAACTAAGGCAGAGACCTGCATGCTTTCCCTGTCTGAAGTCACAGATACCTTCCCACTCCCCAGCAGTGGGTATATCAAACAACTGATGAGCACTGTTCTGAAGTTTCTCTGACAAAAGTCCTGCTCTGCTCAAAATTATGCTTGGTGCAAAGTACCTCAGCTTTCTTTAGCTTGGGTAAGAACTGAAGCACTTGCAGATCTGGAGGAATAGCCTTTCTGAAGAAGTCAAGCCACAAGCTGGCAGACATGGGACTTGTCGGGTTTTTTTTTCCTGAAATTGCTCCTTTGCAAGGCAGGGGAAGCAGGAACAGACTCTAGTGTAGGTAAAAGCATTCCTATGGAGTTTGAACAATTACTGTCATCTCTGTCTGGAAGACACTCAGAGGAATTATTTTTTTCTTTTTTAGAGTGCATATTCTGTACATCTGCCAGTTCTTTTTCCATAGGCATTCTCACACCCTCCCTGTGTTTACCACAGTGACAGAGTAGGAGAAAGACTTGTTAACATAGCTTTGAAATTGTTACCATTTCTGCACTCCTTAATGCAGCTTAACTTCACATAACTTATTTCAAGTAGTTACAATAAGGAAAGCATGAAATTTACTTAGCTGTTAAGGCAATCTCTGAAGAGAAGGGTATTCATTCCAATTCCAGCTCCACTTCTCAGGCAGCTTTACAGTCAGCTTCTTCAGGGAATACCAAGGCAGTGATTCATTGTTAAGGGCAGTCCATCTCATCCCATCCCATCTCAAGGCCAGAACATTGGATTTCCTAAATGTCACAGTTTATAAAATACAGTCAGTGATGACGGTTCCATTTTTTTTTTTTTCTATTAGTACTCTTTTCTGTATTTGTAAGAATTTCCAGCCCAGAGATTGTGATTATTTTTGCTTCTTTATTCATAGGCCTATTCAGTATCTCCAGAAGCACTAAAAAACATATATTAGGTGATAAATCAAGGCAGGCTTGGAAAGCATCATGTCTCTGCCATAGCAGAGACAATTGATAGGAGAACCTATATATAGCAAATTAGTTCTGTAATGAATTGCATTTCAGACCCTGGTCCCTTCTTGTATGTAATCACTTTGTTATCTCTTCCCATGATAGTACAGAATATGTGCCTACACTGATTTGTAGGATATATTTGTGCTAAGGATTACAGACTGAATTCCTGTAGTCCAATTGCCTCTTGAAGTTCATGGTAAAGGCTGTACAAACTTCTGTGGGACAAAGACTCAGTTCAGGATGATAATTACAGATTAGTGCACAACAAACACAAAGTGCTATGCAGAAAGTCACAGTTCTTTACTAAATGTGGAAAGCCTCACCTATATGATGACAACATCCTTGTGGAAATGAATTTGCTGTGAGCCACTGTAGACATAGAAGATCAAGGGAGAAAAGTGTGCTCGATGATGAAGATATCCATGTCCTGTGAGTGTGTACAGTGACCTAGTAGGTTCTTTCCCCAGTAAATGGGAATCAATTAGTCCTAAATATTCAAGACTATCAGCAGTTGAACCCAAGAGACACAAGAAGAAAACACAGAGATACAGATTGACAACATTATTTTTTATTTTTTAAATAATTGTATTTCTAATCTTGCAATAACCCAAAAGGAAAATTCAGTTTCCATCTTAAACGAGTTTCCAGAGGTTCCAGGGACACATTAGGCTTCAAGACCAAACAAGAACTCTCTTGTCCCTAAGATTCCTGATCTTTAGTCAAGAACAATGAAAAATAATATCAATACATGGAAGCCAGTTGTAAGATGAAACCTCTTCGGCAGCGGTACCACTTTGAATGATGAATGCTGCCGTTCAGGTTTGGAAAAGCAACTTCAAAGTCAGTGACACATTTACCTGGCTTGGTGTTAGCTCCTTCCTCTCATCCTTGCTGTGTTTCTGTTTGTGCACAGAAAAGCTAAAACCATGCTCTGAATCATGTCCATGCAATGAAGTCATTGACCAGTTTTGCTTCATTAAAACTGTAAAGAATGTTGCTGGTCCTGGAAATGTTGGGCACTGCTTTGTGGCAAAGCTGTGTGTATCCTTTCAGAGCAGCTGGCCACAGCAGAGCCAGCATAAGTTTATCTTTTGGTCTTTGGATATTCTCTCCTTGCAAAGCAGCTGCCATGTTCCGGGTGAACCAAGGAAGAACATCTGAGCTCAAAGCTCTAGCAGCACAGCAAAGCATTCTGAGGTAGACAACTACTGACCTGCTGCAGCCAGGAAGTGTGGGTTATAAAACTTCCAGATGCAGGTGAATAGGGTCTTGTAATAAAGTTTAACTTGTTTTTAGATTATTAAATTATATATATAAAATACCAGATTCTTTGCTGTTCCCTTTGCTACCATATATTCTAGTCAGCCTAACTATTTTCATATGTCTTCTTAAAAAGCCCAGGTTGTTAGGAACCATTTCGTATTTATTTCAGAATACCTTTTAAAGTGTCACACATGTTTCAAATGTGCTTTTCAACATCAACTTCTTAGAGATGAGGATTGACACTTAGGTGGGTTTAAGAGCAGTCATCTGCCATGTTTGGCACTTTGTATTCACAAGGTCATTCCAGGGTGATGTGAGATGACATCACCTCCAATCAGGGGCACGGCAATGAAGATTCTCTTCCTTTCCCAGCTCTAGCACTTGCCACCTTTTTCACTGCAACCCATGGACCAGGATGGCAGATCCTCCCTGCCTGGATCAGGAGCAGGTGGCCTGTCACAATGGGCTTGGCAAGAGTTAAAGGGCTGAAACAGTGTCCGACAGCTGGGTTGTGCCACTGCAGACTTCAGAAGGGATCTTTGTCAGCATTCTTGGGTCTCTCCATAAAAGTGAAGGAAGGGAGCCAATTGCTAACTACATGAAATATTACATATCCCATTGAAGTTTAGAGAAGGCAGAGTAACTGATTGCATTCTTGGGGGACTTGAATAAAAACACCTCTCAAAAGAGCTCTTATTCCAAAGTAAAGACTGTTTGCCCAAGTTCATTTTCCTTTTGGCCCATATAAATCTAGCACTTTTTTAAATTTTCTTTTTCGTGCACAGTCGAATCTTTTCATCCTTTATGAATCAAAGTGAATGCACATTCATTTTCTTTTACTTTTTTTCTGGCTCACTCTTTTTTTTTTTTTTTTTTTTGAGGGGCAGGGCGGTTTGGTTGGTTTGTTTGTTTTTTGCGTTGTTTTGTTTGCGGAGCAGCTGAAGTTAGGGTCATTTCCCAGGGTCCAGCCGGGCTGCTGTGCTCGGCTCCAGCGGGATGGGACTGAAGAGATCCCGGCGGCAGGAGGCAGCGCTTCCCCGCCGCCACCACGGGAGGGCGTCCTTGGCCATCCCAGCGCCGCCACCTCCCCCCGGGACCGCGGGATGCGCGGGGGGCTGCAGGGCTTGTTTGTCCCCCCTCTGTTCTGTCCGTCCTCGCAGAAGTGCGCTGTCCCGCCCGAAACGGTTTCAAATGATTCAAGGGAAAGGGGAAAATGTAATCGGGGGCCGGGGGTGATGGTGGAAGTGGGGAAGGGTTGGGTAAAGACCGTTTTCTAACTGCTTTTGCCCATCCGAGGCAGGTTCGTGGCTTTCATGCTCCTGCCCCATGACTTCTTTCCCCTGTTATTTGATTAAGCCTTTCATGCAGCCACATGGAGAGGAAAAAAAAAATTAAAAAAACCCCACAAATCTTAAGAAGTAAACAGAAAAATGTCATTTTGAGTCTGGCCCTAAGTTTTGTGGCCCGTTCTGTCATTACTTCCATGGGAAGTGACATATTCTCCTGCAATGGCCATTAGCAGTTTTATTGCTGAAATTTCCTGCATTCCTCAGGATTCCACTGCAGCTGAGTCCATCCAGAGGCTGCCCAGCGGAAAGCAAACACCCGCACATGTCTCTGTGCACCAAAGCAGGGTCTGGGGCTTAGCAGCTGAGAGTCGCTTTTATGTCTGGGCACTGGGGCGTTAAGCAGCACTTGCTACTTGAACTTGCCTGTGTGGCTGGCCATGGAGCAATGGCTCAATGCAGAGGCCAAGACTAAAAGCACGTAAACTAGCCCCCAGTTTTCCACAGCAACACCCGGGAGCCCTGTCAGCTGACTTCAAGCTCTGTCTCTATCCTAGCAGACAAACCTGACGTAGGAGCTTTGCTGCAAGCAGTGACAAAGGTGCTTTCTGGCAGGACAGCTTAGCCCAAGCATAGCTGTGCTGGAACACAGATGCCTATTGTTTCTGTTGCCTTTGAGCAGCATGGCCAGAACTGACTTAGCATCATGCTGTGTGGACATATCTTGACAGAAGTTCCTATTTTGACCAGATCATCATATGTCAAGAAACTGAAAAGTAGTTGAAAATACCTTTAAGGTGCCCTGTAAAAAAAGACCAACAGGGGATGTGTAGCCAAATCTTTCACCCATCAGCTCTCTGAGATGCCACAAAATGAAACAGTGGTTGCAGAGTACACAAATCTTTATGGGGCATTTGAGAACACACAAAGATGTTTCCTGAAGCAGGGAGTACGGAGGTGTGAAGAGAACTTCCATTGTCTCCTTGCTGTCTGTGTGAAGAGTGGGAGGTGGGATACTGGGAGGGAAGTTACTATACACAGTTGCTCACACTGGAAGAAGGAAAAACAACTTGCTCAAAAGAGAAACCTCATTTCATCTTCACACAGCCTGAGGACCTTCACACTTGGAGAAGTAGAAGTCATTGTGAATATTCAAAGTGGGCAATCTGTAATGTGAGCAGTGAAAGAAAGTGCTTCAGTCAGGCAGAGACTGTGGAATGTAGGTTCCTGGCACACTGGTTAGAAACTGCTTTCAGGCAAGGTTCAAACCAAAGATAAATTGAAGTAACAGACCATCCAATTTGATTGTAGCAGGAGATGAGAAAGACACAGAAAAGCAGACAAGGAGATCTATTATAACTCAGCCAGAACAGAAGGAAATACTGAGACCTCCTCCATCAGGTGGGGTGCTTCAGGTAGAAAACCTCTACATTTGGCATTAAACCTTAAAGACCAAGGAATATCAAGCTGCTTAAGCCAAAGCAGCTAAGCCTGGGTTAAACAGTTAGCAGAAATGCCTAGTTGGAGCAGAGGTGACATCCAGGGTAGTAATACTCATTCGCCTGGACAGATTTGTATTTTCTTCCATTTAATCAGTGGTTCTTTCTGCTTTGCTGTATGTTCCTCAGCAGCTGTAGCTCTGACTTTCCACACTGGGCAGCCAGGAACAGACTAAGAAGAGAGAAAGACTGTGGTCTCCTTCATGCCTTAGCAAGACCAAGGCTTTTCCCTGTCTTGTGTTCCTTCGTCTCTGCCCTCTTCTACACACTTGTCCTTCTCTTTCCAGTCTCTTGTTCTTTTGATGTTCTCCTGCTCCTCCATCTTTCTATGAAATCCCCACATTGAAAGCATTTTGAATTTAAGTTGGCCTTCCTCTCTCTCCAGAAACAGCTCTTCTCAACCCCTTCATTTGTGGGTCTGAACTCATGAGTATGAACTTTGGTGCTTTAAGTGGTTCTTGTACAACCAGATAGCTTTCAGTATACACATATGTTGTGCTTAGTGCAAAGAACCACCTTGTTTAGCAGTGAAAACACAGCTCCTGTGCCTGCCAGGCCAGCTCTGTGGCTTTTATTGCCTGTCATAGGAGAGAGATGGCTGCAAGCAGATAGGCAGGAAGGCGGGTTGAATGGATTTTCAGCTGTGAAAATATATCAGCTGTCTCCCCCAGACCCAGAAAGATTGAGTGCAGCCAGAGAGTAAGTTGCCTTCACAGCAGTAAAACCTCTTGCGCTCCCCAGAGCTCAGCCTTAGGAATGCAGGAGCACCCTGCACACATCCACATCTCCTTTTGCAGTCCCACTGCTGGTCTGCATCCGGTGGCCCCAGCATGGCTGTGCTTTACAGAGCCCCACACGAACTTTTTCAAAGTGTTGCCAGAAGGTGCCTGCAGCCACCTTCCCAGAGAAAGAAGAAGGTTATGTATGTCATTCACAGGCCGTGTTTACACAGAAAAAATAAAACTCCTCAAAGAATGTGACGTATGCACACAGGGAGGCCAGTTGCCTTTTTTGAAACACGGTGACACACTTGAAGGCTGCCAGATTCTGCAGCTCTTACATAGTGTGTGGGTGGTGAATTTTTTCATACTGTTCAACATTTGCCTGGGTCTGATTTTAATTAAAACCAGATTGAGAAGCTTAGGGGGAAAAATATTAAGAAAAAAAAAAAAAAGAAACAAAGAAAGAAAAAAAAAGAGAATTAGGAATTACAAAAGCCAAACACAAATCCTCTGACAACTGTCAGTGCCTGGAGTTACAAGACGTGCAGAAGATGGCAAAACTACTGTTAGTGAATCACTGTAGAATGCGTTGATTTGTTTAATTCCTCAGGAATCATGACATGACTCACTCCCAACCTGGAAATCAAAGGGAAATTTTAAAGGAAAAATATTGGATAAAGCAGGCTCTTTGCAAAAGGACAATGACA
Source organism: Formicarius rufipectus (assembly GCA_013399695.1). Taxonomy (NCBI): domain Eukaryota; kingdom Metazoa; phylum Chordata; class Aves; order Passeriformes; family Formicariidae; genus Formicarius; species Formicarius rufipectus. Next base: position 3,474,884 of record VXAU01000433.1, on the reverse strand, counting down.
GTTTTAATTCTACCCTTTGATATAATTTCATTAAAGCTCCAAGATATGATTGCAAAACATGGCCATCCCTGTTTGGTAATATAAGGCATTTGTGTTTAGTGGAGCAAATTGGCTACATGTGGGCTGGACAATGCTGAGTGGGACTTTGTTTCTGTCACTGACAAGTGCTTTCTGATATTTTGATGACTTTTTTCATACAGTTTTGAAAACCCAGTTTTGTAATTGATGTGACTACTGTGCAGGCAGGGTCCTAAAGAAGTTAGGTGCTCTAAAAATACTACTGAAAATACATAATCCTTCTTTTTCAGTGGAGATTTGAAAAGCACTGCATCTGATTCATATGGGAAAAGAAATTTTGATCATATGAGTCACTTCAGGCTTTGGATTCTTAACAAAATGTACAGTGTGATTTGATGCATGACTAATGCGTTTGTGTATTTAAGAGTCTGTGGATGCTAGTGGAAGTTACAGAGATGTATCTAGAAAAGAAGACACTTCAGAGCATATCCATTCATTAACTTTCATCTATATATAATCAGCTGCTGTTTTATAGATCTAAAAAATTTCCCTAATGCTTTGTGTGTTTTAGGACTACACTTCAGAAGTCCCCTGCATCAAGTCTTTGTTTAAACATCCCACTCATCTACCATCATCCATCTCATTGTGTTTCATTTCAACTCATTTGCAAAGCTTGCTCTCTATCTAATTAATGGAAATTTTGTTGCTTGCTGCAAGCTTGCCTTCTCCAACCTGGCACTCCCAAATATGTTCACGAGAAATTTCAGCCTCCTTTTGTTAATTGCATGTGCAAAGCAACCTTTATTCTCTCTGCATGCCTTCATTATTCACTGGTAGTTACTAAGTAACCTGTAGGAATGCTGGAGGCGTTGCATCTCTTATTAAGAGTTGTTCTCTCTGGTTATTTGGTGTTGGTGTTCTGTGACTGAGGCCCAAAATCCTCTGGGACTGCCTCTACCCTCCATTTCAAAGGGATGCTCCCAAACCAAATTTCTTGAAACTTTTTATTTAACAGGTGTTTTCTAATGACAAACTGAGCTTGCAGTAGCAAGAAAAATGTAGAGAAAAGTCCATATATTTGTCATTCACTTTAACCAACAGTTTGCATATAATAATTCAAACAAAATAATTATCTGCATTGTTAATTCATACGATCATGAAAATTAGTGTTAAATAATTTCTATCCGCCCTAATAGTGGATTTCTATGGTGACAATTCATACTAAGGACTGCACATGTCAAACTTCACGAATCTTTGTGAATATTTTAATATATAGCCGACATCAATCTGAAACACATTGCTACTGAATTTTCTCATTTTTTGAATCCATGTTTATAATAGAGCCGTAGAATGATTTGGGATGGAAGGGACCTTAAAGATCACCAGTTCCAACCCCCCTGCCCTGGATGGGGACACCTTTCACTAGACCAGATTTCTTAAAGCCCCATCCAACCTGACCTAACGCTTCCAGGGATGGGGCATCCACAACTTCTTTGGGCAATCTGTTCCAGTGCTTTGTCATCCTCACAGTGAACAACTTTTTCCTAATATCTAATCTAAACCTGGTCTCTTTCAGTTTGAACCCATTTCCTCTGTCTTGCCACTAAATGTCTTTGTAAATAGTCTTTCTCCACCTTTCTTGTAGACTCCCTTCAGATACTGGAAGGCCACAATTAGGTCACTCTGAAGCCTTCTCTTCTCCCTAACTATTTAAGACTTATTTTACACACATACATTTTCCATCTCTCTCATGTGTATCCTCTTGACTCATTTCCTTTCCTTACCTGCTTTTGGCTGTGTTTTGCACAGGCACTACCATGATATTTGAACACCCATCACATTACTTTTGGCACCACACTGTAATGAGGTATGTGGGCAGAGTGAACCAGAAAATAGTTTTGAGCTCTAGGTCCAAACCCATCTCAGTTGGCATAGGCAATATTACCTTTGTCTCATCCTTCAGCTGTTAGTACTGAGCAGAGTTGTCACAGCATGAAGGAGCTAGGACAACCAAAAATACCTTCTGAGTTTCTCTCAGGTCAAATACAGTGTCACCCCAGTCCTGTGCTGAATTTTTGTTCCAGTAGGGATGCCAGACAGTGACTTCAGAACCTAATTCTGAACCTAACAGAGAAATTACATAACACAAGAAGAAAAAGAAACTTTCAACCAGCCTGCCCCAGGCCAGTAGGACCAGAAAGCATTTTAATGATCCCACCAGTAGCTTTAAGTAAAAAGAAAGGAACAAGGGCTCTCTGTCAAGTTTGCCAGTACTATGCCCCAAGTCTCTTCTCAGTCAGTGATAACCCCTTTAGGTGGTCAGCATTAAGTCATTAGCAGGAAGATTTGACCGACACTATCACTTGAGTCTGTTAAAAACTTTTAATTCCCTCCTTGGAAGTGTTCAACGCCAGGTTGGATAAGGTTTTGTGCAATCAGGTCTAGTGAAAGGTGTCCCAGCCCATGGCAGGGAGTCCGGAACTAGATGATCTTTAATGTCCCTTTTGACTGTGATTCTATGATCTGTATGCCTTTAAAAAAAGAGCGAAGGCCAAATGCATGCAGCAAAGGAGACTGAGCCCATCCTCTTCTGAAAATACACATGCGATGAACAATGACCTCTGTGTCAGCCCACAGCACTGTCTTAGCACTAAATTCTCCTTGATTACATTGCAAAACATCTGTTCCTTTCATATTTTATTTGTCATGCTATTATAATTGTTGCTCCACAGAGTAGCACTAGAACATTGCCCTTCCTTTCCCAGAAACCATACAGATCTGTACACTGATGTTGCAACTCCAGGAGTCATAAATTGACTGCTCTGCAGTGTTATGAATGCCAGGTGAATTGTAGTATTTTTCACCTTCAAGGCAGTGCAATTATCAAACACTGTCTTGGGATTATCCTGTTTCTCCATGAGAGGTGACATTCATGCTCTTTGTAGGGTTGTGACAATACCTTGGCTTTTGCTGGCATCTGCCTGGTGCCATGCCTTGCAATGCCCCTGACGCCTGCAGCAGGCATGGGAGTGTGGACAATGGCTGCAGATCCTGCTGGGATCAGGCTCTGGAACAGTAACTTCAAACTGCTGAACTTAACTGAAGGGGAAGATGTGTTGATTTAGAAACAGTGCAGGCAGTGTTGCATTTTTGAGGAGCTCCTAAGTGCTTACTCCTTTGGGAATAAGCTGCAGAGCTGTGTTCTGGATGCAGGCCCTGGCATACAGCTGACATTGAACAGGGGTAGGTTTACTACATGCTAATATCTGTTTAACCCTCATAAAAAGTTCCAGCAGATTTTTTTCTTGTTTGTTTTGTTGAAAATGTATTTTGGGAAGGTGGATGTATTCATGTGTCCATGCTCTGGCTTTATTTGGCAACTTGAGTGGTGGTTTTCATTTTGCTTAAGTTATCCCCACCTGCTGCACTGCTTGAAGTAAATGGACCAAAAAAAAAGGGAGAAGAATGCTTTGGGAAGAGAGAGGGAGAAATTGTGATTCCTCTGATGAGGAGGCAAAGCCTGTCTGAAACAAAGAGAGTCTCTTACTGCTGTGCCAGTGCTTCTGGTAAGCTGGAATAGCATATGATATTGAGAAGCCTTGTGTGCAACTTTGAGTTATCAGACTACAGACTCACTGGCAACAGGAGTTTCTTTTATTCCTGAGAGTAGTCTGGTGTTTGATACCTGCAGCCAGCTGTTATGACAGTACTTTGCCCTGTTTCTGATTTATAAATATACCACTTGCCACTGAGTGGACCAGGGCAGGAGCTGACTATGTCCACAACATGTCTTGCTATTGGACCAGACAGTCACCCTAGGTGCTAGGGAAGACTTCTGTTTCTATGAACATTAATTTCTTTGCAGTGACCAGGCCTGCCTGGTCAGAGGGAACGTCATTGCAATAGTGCATTTGCAGGAGGCAATTCTCTGGGCTGTGCTTCACCTTGGTTAAAAAGGTCAGCTTTCATCCAAAGGATACAACTGCGGTTCACGTCAGACCTCTGAGTGATTGGAGCAGAGCGATACATGGTGGCCAGAGTTGAAGTCCAGACAGGCGATCATAGTGGTGAGCTTTCTGTCTTTCAGAAAAACCTCGTTGGGCTTTCCTTTCACCATAGGCTGACCACTTCACACAACAGCTTTCTGTTGCTAGGGTAGAAGTGTTTAAGAAAATCTTACGTCCTTACCGCAGAGGGATATAGCAGCAGGAGTCCTTTCCTTGCGTGCAGTCCAAAAACATGTCACTATGTGATGCTGGGCCACCCCATTAGTCATCTTGAGAGCCTTGCAGAATTTTGGACTTTTGGTGTATGACTTATACCTCTAAGTCTGTTTTAGTACAGTCAGAGGGTATGTGAGAGGCTAATGGAAAATCAGAGCTTGTAATTGCCCAGTTTTAAAACGCAGAGTCAAAAGGTGCTGACAATGGTGAAAGACTGTATTTGTGTCATCATGTCAGTATGCTGATCTATCAGTGCTGGAGCATGTGGGATACTTCTGTGACAGCTTTCACAAAGTCATACATCAAATTACAGGCACATGCAAGTGTCTTCGGAAAAACATGGCTTTTCAAAAACTCATTTTCCCCTGGCTACACATTCAAATTCTGTGAATGGGTCACTTAAGATAAAAATAGGGTAAAGAAAATAGAGTGGAGTGGTGTAAAATTGGGGAAAAAAGTACTTCATTGTGTTCAGGGTGATGGTTTATAGAGAAGCAGGTAGACAAGCATCTCTCACCAATCTCTTCCTCTCCCATTCACTGTTACAGTGCTGCAGCATGGTGAGAAGCTGCAACAACCTAGTAATTTCTAAAATTTTTTCAAAAGAATACAGCTATACTTGTTAGGAAAAGCAAATCAGTTGAGCAGAATTAGTCAAAAGCGCATATTACTGTTTGAGGAAAAAGATAGGATTTGGCTTTGGCTCTGGCTTTGGCTCTAGAGCCTTAGAGGCAACAAAAGGCAGCATTTATTTTTGCTTTCTTCTACCTTCAGCCCAAAAGGATGATGAGAACCATGGATAACTATATGTCCCAAGGCAGCCAACCTGAGGGTATCTCATTAGGTCCTGTTCAGCAGATATAAATAGCCAAGGCAGAGGACAGTGTATGAACATCATACCAGTGACATCTATGAGAACAGACAATGCCAGAAGGACCTGAAGACATTCTGGCCAGCTTGATGTTTACAGGCTTCCAGCTTGTGTATTAAATGATTTTACTGAAAACATGAATTTAAAGTGTGTTCCAAAATCAAGAGAGATGAGCAATAAAAAAATTGCAAGTGCAAGGTGAGAAGTCCACTGACTGCACAGTGAAATTGTCTCACCATAAATCCAAAGCTAGCCCCTTGCTAGCTGAGTGTTACTTCAGAGAGCCCTGATACAGGTATCTGCCCACCGGGGTAACCAGATACAATGCTTTAGCAGTACCAGTTTCTTACATATCATGAACTACAAAAACTCCTTAACAATGAGGGCCTGGAAAGCAGATAGATGATGGTGCACATCTGTTTCTCACAGTGTGTAAAATGAGTCTGTGTAAAGCTTAGAAGCTCTATTTTTTTTCGCCTGCCATGAGACTTCAAGAGGTTTGGAGACCTCCGTTTGCATATGTAGTTCTGACACTGTGAATCCTGGTGTGGATCTGTTCTTGATATAAATACAATGAGTACAATATTGACCATCATTCTCACATCAAATACTGCAAGGCCAGTGTCTGTGAGTGGGTCTAATTTCTTGTATATCCTATAGCAACAACCAGACTGTCTCAGTGATTCAGACTGATTTCTGCTTCCTGAGGATACATCCCACTAAACAACAGGAATGTCAGCAGCTGCAGAATTTTCAGGGATTTAATATGTTACTGAAAAATATAGTTGTTTCAGATAGTAGATAACTCTTGGCTAAAATAGTTCTATGTCTTGTCTGTAACTTCACTGTATAGACTTTTCCTCATAATTTACGTGTGTTGAAAACTTGAGTTGTGAACAACTGGTTTTCAGACTTCACATGACAGTACTTGGCAAAGACTTTGTATCAGTGAAGGGTACTAAACTGAAAAATCTTAACAGTTTGTCTCTCTCACATTCCCTTACTCTTCTCTACTATTGGCTTATCCATCACTACTCTTTACATCCTAGTCTTTTCTGTTGCTGCAAATGATCCCTGTCTAAAAACATAAAGGTCAAAGGTAATGTTTCCCTTCATCTGATTGCTGCTTTTCTTAATATGATTTTCCTCTTCTAGCGGGTGGTTCTGTAGCATCAAATTCATGCTGGTGAAATGTGCATACACATAACATCCTAGCTCATTTGTGGTGGAAGGACCCAGATACCTTAGCAGGATACAGGGCCTTCCATATCTAGGTCACCAGTGTGCAAATAAGTAGGTCAGTAAGGAGCAGAAATAGGTTATCCAATTGTTATGTGGGGTGAGGGCTGCCAATTCACTTCTAGGGTACATTTTCAGAGCACAATAAAACAACATCACAACTGACATTGACATTGACTGGTGTCCCCCTTGGCAATCTCCACGGAGATGCCATGAAATAAATGGACAAGGAGACAAAACTACCCTGTCACATGGGAGAGGGCACTCCTGGGTCTTGGTGCAGGCGTATTGGGAGAGCAGCATGTAGTCTAGATGACGAAGCTTTTGCTTTCCCATCCACTCAGTGCCTGATTAATGGACAGAAAAAGGACTTCACTTTCCAGGGCTTTATTCTGACACATTTTATCAGCACTATCACTTAAGAGTACATATAAGACACATACTTTTATCCTATTATTTCAGAACAAATTGCAGCCTGCAGGCCTGATTCTCTGCACCATTATGCCAGTTTTACTCTGGTGCAATTTTACTGAGCACTGATGAGCTCCAGCAGAATAAAATCAGTGTGACAGCATGAAGATGCAGGGTCTTGATCTTCCAGAGGATGGAAGATAAAGCTCCAATCTTGCTGCATTAATAACAGTGCTCCCAAGTACAGCTTCAAGGAAAAGTAAAGCCAGATACTGCACTTTGAAATGAAGTTGTTTCTATGCCAAGGAACAGAAAGACATGATCATGGTACTGTGCAGTAGTTGTGTTATAGCAGGTCCTGTTTTGGCTCTATCAGATTTCTATAGGAGGCACAGGTTACAAGAGGAATCGATGGCTTGCTCCCACAGGCTGGTGGCAATTAGTGAGTTGATGGCAATTTAGAGCAATGTCTCCCTTCAGCTCTGGGTCTATTTGCCTGTCAGTCCCAGATACAGGCATTTGACAAAGTGAAACAAGGTATTTCTGCAGTATCCATTCTGTGATTTTCTTGTAAAGAAACATCTACTCAGAATAAGAAGGAGAGAAGACAGAAGAGAACGCAAAACAGATGCCATGGAGTATATTGTAAGAACAGAGAATCTTGCAAGCTATTACCAGTTGGTTTTTTTCATTAGGGTCCCCCAAAGCAACTAAGAATGAAGAATGTCTGGATTTGCAAAGCTGGTCCAGAGTTTGTCATGTTTTCCTAAGTTCATCCAGGCTGGCCCCATGCAGCCAGTGAGCTAGAACAAGGAGGAGGACATAGTCAGATCGTTTCCCACACACCTGACCTATGTAGTTTCTTTGCTCACCTTTCAGTGTGCTGCATTCCTTTCCAGGATGGTTTGAATATAAAACCAATTTGAAATTGGGGCAAGGGAATGAAGGCACCCATTAATTTGAATAAATCAGATAAATTACGTATGTTCTTTTTACCTGTCTCCAAGAATAAAGTTGAGTTCAGATTACAGCTTTTAACTGAATTATTTTTAAGTACAAATGTATGTGAGCTCTAAGCCTTTCAATACCTAGAGTGAGCCCCGGCTCTCCCCTTAAGTCTCCTGTGACAGTCTGACAACAGGAGAAACTGAGCAAAACAGACAGAAGGGGACAAAGGCAGATGCCATGTTAAACAAAGACAAAATATAAATTACTACAGTGATTTCAGCTGTTTAAAAATATGCTGACAAGAGACAAAAGGGCTGTTTGGCACTTTTAAATAGGAATTTCTTTAGTACCCACCCCTGTAATATCTGATTGCTCCATTCAACAGTTTTACTCTCTGTGCTTTCTCCTAGCCCTATCTTAGGGCTGCAGAACTCTTACAAACATCAGAACTACTATCTATCTGCACTTTCCGGGGTGCAGCATAACATATGATCCAAGAACATCCTTCCTCTGAACTTCCCATCTCCCTAGATAATATTGCTCTGCAGAATTAACTTCTGTTAGTATGCAGCACTTCCAAAACCACTGCTTTTTGCCTTGCTGGGAGCTGGAGACTGCTGATATGTGTAACTTAGTATGATTCCCTTCCATTTTTTAAATTATCTCTAGGCTTTGTCACGCACAGCCCTTCCACGGTAGAAAAAATAAAATAGAAAAAAAGAACTCACCCAAATGTAAGATCAGTGAGTGACTGAGCATGCCTGCTTGGAAATGGTTTGCTTTTTATCAGCAAATAAGCATTCACAGAATCCTTAGTTAAGCAGCAGCACGTGTCAGTCCCTTCAAGGCTTTTACTTAGGAACATATATAATAATCTGTAATATATGTATATGAAGTAGATTTGAGGACAAAGAGTTGCTCATTAGGTCTTCATAGAAAATTACAGAGTGCTTAAATATCTTATGCTCCCCAATTCACTGTTAGGTACGTAAGCAACATGAATCTCACCCCATTTTTACTCTTCATCTGCTGTATGCACACTGACTCAGGGAGCCATGGGCTGCAGCTATACAAGTAAATTAAGGCCCAGGACCACTCTTTGGACTGAACCAAACCATGTCCCCAAACTTAAACTCTCCTATACCCTCCAAATCAGTGTAGCTTCACCCAAACTGCTTATGGGGAGTGGTACTTGGCCTACCCTACATGTACCAGAGAGTTTGGGAGGCAAAACTGGGCTGGTCATGGCTGAAGCGATCTAATAAAGCTCAAGTTCCAGCAACTAACTGCAGTTGAGTGTTTCCTGCTGCTGATGAACTTAGCCATATAGATAGAGTCAGAGAGCCTCTGTCATGACAGAACACATCTTCTGAACCCCTGTTCTTCTTTCCGTGGCCTGGGATTTCAGGTCCACTGTAGATTTTAGGACATCATTGTCATATACCACAGATCTTGTGACTCAGAGCAGACCATAGGTAAATGAGCCAAACTATAGTGCCATACAACCTAACAAGATGCATGTGTGTGGCTTTAGCTTTAGGCTAGACTATTCTTGTACTTGAGCAGCTAAATTCACCATCACTAAATGTATAAAAAGGGCATTCTGTTGACACATTTGCAGAAGAAGTCTAAGTGTGACTGTGAGTCAGATTTCACTTACACTTGCATTTCTGTATAGCCATTTTACAGCGGTACTGTTCTAGGCAGAACTTCCTATGATTAGTCATACAATTCAAACTAATTATTGTGGCAAGAGTTTTCTAAGTGTTTGAAGAGAAGGCAGTAATTTTTGTGGGCTGTTTGGTGTCATGACATTTCAGGAGAAACAACAAAACATGAAAAAAAAAAAAGGGACAGACTGTAAGGAAAAAAATGTAGAGAAATATTTTGATTGCCAAGGAAGTTGGCTAGTCAAAGAGTCCTTATCTGTGTACAATGCTGTATATTTTCCAGTTCATTTTGGATATTGGATATTGCAGAGCAGGACAATTGAGAAGAAAGCTTCCAGGGGAGTGGGACTGTTCTGCTGTTGCAGAATAATTGTAAAGAGTGCATTGAAACAGTACTTTCAGCAAATCTAGCCAGAGTTGCATCTTCACATGTACATGTTTCACACGCTTACACCTCGACCTTTTGCATTAAAGGCATTTGTGCATGTGATTTCGTTATACTGAAGAAAGAGTATGTATTAAGGATGCACTGAACCAAGGGAAGGGCAGCAATATTTCAAGTCAGCTCAGGGGAAATTCAGTGGGCAAGGGAGACTTGGAACTTCCTTTCAACCGTTTTTGAGTCAGAATTATGAAAAGTAAAAAGACTTTGGACACTTTATGCAGTTTTACATGGTGAGAGAATTAGAAACGTATGTGGTACACACAAAATCAGGCCTACATGTTTCTCTGTCACCACGCAGAAATTCATTGGAAATCCACAGATTATTATTTTTTAATTGCTCTACCCTCTTGGGATCTATGAATAATAAGAATTGGACAAAAAGAATCATGCTACTGAACTAACATGTGCATACCAGAACAACAAGGACAAAAACTCTAGCTAAGCAAAGAAATTTTTTTTTGTTAGTTTTTCATTAAAGTCAGGTTTTTTACATCCTTCTGGTGGGCTTTACAATATATTGCTTAGACAAAGAAGGAAACTGTTTCCAAGCCCACAAAGTCAATAACACTAGATATCAGTTTCTCTTCACACTTTCTGGGTTAGTTCCATCTCTGTCCAATCATGTATAGGCATGATTCTTTTTATATCTGTTATGGGGGTAAATGATACATCTGGGAAAGACATTTCCTGTTATTTACATGTGAAACCCTTTCTTAGAAATCTACTGTGTGATCACAAATCACACACAAATCTTGGAGGTAGTCTGGAACTTAGATAGCACTTTGCCACACCATCTTCTTGAGGCTTGGAAAAATCCCAATCACTTAGGTTGATTGTATTCCCCTAGTAGCTTGTCTTGACAACGGTTTATTCAATGTTTGCAAAAGGATATGATAATGAAATATGCTTCAGGCTACTTCTGTCTTGTGCATAAAGCATTAGATTTTCTTATTACAGCCTTAAGACTGTTCATCTCCCGGGACTGTTCCCCCTAGACACACCTGTAACACGAATGTGCAGGAAGCACAATTAGACTCCATGGTTTTTAAACTCCAAAAGCACAAGGTCCCCTCCCACAGTGAGAAGAAGCAAAGGCTCCCAGTAGGCAGAAATATGGTTTTGTGTGTTTGCTTCCTACTTCTCCTACCACTGGTGTTTTATCTCCAGAAATACTCAGAGCAGTGACTTTGGTCATCTGGAGACAAAACTCACCTACCTTTGCTGTTCTCAGTTCAGAGAGGGTGTTCTTGAAAAAATACCCAATCAATATCCAACTTATCTGAATATTTTATGTATATATATTAATATTTATATGTGTATAGTTAATAACAATCATCTTGAGAACCGAACAGAAGGAAAGCCTAACCGTTATTACAAAGTAGCATACACTAATTTGACACATAGTTTATTTTCAATATAGGAGTCAGAGAGACTGAGGGGGAAAAAGGAAAAAAATAACAAAAGCACCTAAACTGCTTCTGGGTTTTGAACTCAAGCCAACATATGATATTTAAGGTTGGTGCTTTTTAAGGGTTTTCAAAGCCCATACAAGACAGAAAATTAAATATGCAGTCAAATCTTGACAGTTTGGTAGGGTTTTTTTGGTTGGTTGGTTTTTTTTGGTTGTTGTTTGTTTTGTTTTGTTTTGTTTTGTTTTGTTTTGTTTTGTTTTGTTTTGTTTTGTTTTTGTTTGTTTGGGTTTTTTTACCAACAACTGCAGTTACCAGCTGCAGTGATGAAGTTGTGGTACATAACAAGGAGCATTTTGGTGGAATTCCACAAGAGAATGAATCTGAAGCACTTGGAGGAGAGAAGTTGCCTGTTCTACTGGGTTATTTTCTGGGTATCTGTACCCTCCCTATAAACTTGCATCATATTTTCCTAGATTCATTTTTACTTCCAGAAACAGTATGAGCAGTTCATTCTGCATCTCCATCACATCCACATCTCTGTATCACTGACAGCTCCCTTAGGCCAGTTCCCCACTACTTCCAGCCCCTTCATGGATCTTCTACCTTTACTTACCCCAGCATCTGAGAAAAAAAGCACTGTGTTTTGTGGCTTCTTCAGAAGCCATGCAGAAATTGCTGTTTGGGCAGCCACTTACATTAGTGTCAATTGGCCAACTGCTTCTCCTAAATTCTATCAGAGCAAACAAAAGAAAAAGGTGATGACTACTTTTCCATCACTAGCAGCATTCATGTGCCCACTTTTCCATCTCCTTAACAGACTTACACTAAATGTGGGCAGTTTCAAAATATCTTTCACTGCATTTGTTTGCAATTGATTAAAAAGTTCAAAAAGTGTTGCAAGTAGCAGTACGGATGATAAGGAAAGTTGACCTATGGGTAGATAGATATCAGTTCACGGAAGTCTTTTTCCTTAGGAACCAGACTGAAAGCAAGTCAGAAATGTTTAAAAAAAATAAATTCTTGGTTGTACTTTGTGGTTAACAGATCTAGGGTTTATGCTGTTGTTGCTATGGGTTCATTGTTATTGTGTACCATAATATAATAGCACCAAAGAGCATTAGTTTCAAGAGATAAGACATAGGTCTGTTGTCACATCAACTTCCATGCAGTCCAAGGTATATGATGCTGTGCTCTAATTAATACTGACTTCAAATGCCTCAATCTCAAATTAACATGCTCGGCTGACTTGTGGCTAGGAGAAAGACAAGGAATGTGTGCTGGTCAGCCCTGGGCCACGAGAAACATCAGCACAATCTAGTCCTGCTAAATGCAGAATTTTTTTACTGGTCTTTATCTTACCACAGCCCCTTCTTCCTTCCTGCTCCCCAAAAGAAACAAAAAGGAGGTCAAGTTCTCATTCATACCATCCAGATTCCTCTCTCTGGCAAGACATTGTACTTATCTAACATCCCTCTGGGTATGCTTGATGTTTACCGAGCCCTGGGTGGAGTACAGCAGCAGTGACCTGCCTTCTCACCAGCAAGCCCTCAAAGTAGCCTGAAAAGCTCACTCAGCCCTGGGGTAGTTCAGCTGGAATGTCAAAGGTATAGTAGCAATGCTAATTCCTACCACATCAGGAGGACAAGTAAGCTGTGCCTTCATGGCAATGCTGATCTTTTCAGAAAGTGGAGAAAAATTCTCTTCTCCCAAAGAAAATTCTTTAAAATCCTTCTCTCTGAGGAGCAGTATGTTTGCTCTCTGTGAATATGTGAGAAGGACAAGACCAGAAAATAAAATTAATCTAAAATACAACATTTAGTCAAGAAGAAAGAAATACTAACTGATAATAAATACCTGTAACCTGATTATTCAAAGGTTTCAAATTGACGGAGAAATGAAGTAATGAGTGATTAGAACAGCAAAGGAGACCAAAATCTGGTAAATTAAGCTCAGTGGATGTAAAGGAAAGACAAAAGGCAGTTGCCTACCAAAGACCTGTGTCTGATGACCAAACAGTGCCTTCCCTCCTAAATTCTTGGGGACTGCTTTCACACCAACTCCTCCTCCTGGCTCAGGCACAGAAGGTACAATTAGCTGGCCAGTGTGGGTTGTGAGTCATTCCAAGTAAAACTACCCCATCTCACAGAGACTAGTGTTCCAAAAGGTTTACAAGTCACTTAATGCAAGTGGTCATTGCCATGAAGAGTCATCTCTGCCATGTTCACAGGGCCTTCACTGGTGGTCATAAGGGCAATCCACTGCTGCTCTTCAGGATGTGCTTTAATTACATCATTGGCTGTGGCTTCCAGCTTGCCCTTAGCTTCCTACCAAACACTTATCTTTAAACCCACTGTAAGTCCTTGTCTCCCACCAGCTCCTTCCTCTAGGAATTGCTTGCATTGACAAGGACTCCATCAAACTTTCTACCAGAATTATCCACATGTTCCTCTCTTCCTCTGAAAATCAAAAAGGAAATAGGTACTCAGATTTCATGGCCATGAATATCCCTACAAAATGCCTAAGAAGGAAGGGAAACAATTAAACCAGTCAGTATGTCTTTTGCTAGCCCTCAGAAGAACTAAAATGACACCTACAGACTGAATCCAAAATGGAGGACCAGGAAAGTTGGGTGTCTGCCTGAATTCTGAATCACCTGGAGTAAATCAGTAAAAGTCAGAGCTGTGGGTCACACACAAGTAAACTCTTACTGTTGTGCTCCATGACTGTCTGCAAAGCAACAGCACAGACTAGCACAACAGTTTAAAGACTGTGCTCCTCATCAGAATTTAATTATGAAAAATCCTTCTGCTGCAGAAACTTCTAGTCTTGGATTCAGTGGTACAAGCTTAGTATGTAAAAGGTTACCAGCCTGCATCACAGGCACATAATACTGACCCTTCTCTCTGCTCAAGCAGTATTCTAGAGCAGCTGCTGCCAAACAGAAGAAATAAGTCACCACTGGGCAGCTCTGTGAGTCCAAATGCTACCGCATATAGGAATGGCCAATAGGATAATTTTCCTCTTCCAGGAAGAAATTCAGTCACGTGTAGTACGTTAAACCAGGACACATGGCATATCTAGAAGTCCTCTAATATATGCAGTCTTATACCTCTCAATTCATGCCTGCAGCTGGCCAGGGTGTTTTGGATGGTTTGGTTTGGTTTTTTTTAAACTTTTCTAAGCAACCATTAGTTTTGAGATGCATATAGCTCCTCTGTGTTGCATGTTTGTTCAACACTTTTCCTGCTTTTTGCATTTCACATGCTAATAAGGTTCAGAGACAGTGCTTGGATAAGAGGCCTCTGAAGAAACTCTGTGTGTTGGCACTTTAGGGTTGGACTCCAGATGACATCTTTGTTCAGGACAACACGTAGGCACATGCTTTGGTCTATTAAAATCAGGAACCTAATTAGAATACACCCTTTTTTTTGAGCCAGCAGTGAATTAATGTGAAAACCAAGTCACAGCTACCTGGTTCTGTCATGACTGTGAATGTTGGGACAGACAGGATCTGGGGATGAAAACCATGGAAATGAATGATAATGTTACACTTTTTTACTGTGCCTCAAAGTTCATGCCAAAAATCTTGGCCAGGTAGTGTTGATTGTATGAAGAAGTGAGACCTTGTTCTAGTTGGTTTACAAAGCCATATCTATATGAAGAAAGATATGTTCAAGAAAGCATGAATTATGCATTTTAAACTAATATGTTAAACATGCTTTGGCACCTATTGAGGACTGAAAGGAAAAATTATCTGCAACATTTGTCATATAACATTGTTTATGTGCTTTCTTTACAAATAATAAAAACAGCTCTGAAATTCCAAGGAAGAAAGCCCCTTTACAAAGTTCCTTTAAACATGTGTTTGTTTTATAAAGTTAATATGTAAAAAAATCATATTTCCATATAATAAATTGGCCCCTTCATTCTATTTGGAGTCATGTCTGCTAGTACCAGGGGAGAAAGGGGAGATTACCCTTCCTCTTTTTCCTAGCAGTAAGGGGCTAATATATCCATAGGGAAACCGAATATATATACTGCCAAGGTAACAACATGAATCAATGAAAGGAGAAGAAGAAAAGACCAGGATGAGTAGAGAAAATAAATGCTGACACCTAAATGAAGTGATGGAGAGCACAGTCCCTTTTTGGAGCTGTCTTGCAGGGTGGCGTGTGCTAGCAATAAGTCAAGTGAAGAGTCTGTAAACACCCTGCCTTGGAAGATAAGATATGATGTGACTGCGGTATCTTTTGTACCAATGATGGTATCAGTGGCAGCTGGTTAGCAGAGAGGGGCTGTGTCAGCAGTCCTGGCAGTTCTGCCCCTTCTGATTTGAAAAATGTTAATGTCCAAACATGATAAAAGCTTGAGAAAGACTTTGATATGAACTCTCACCAGTCATCTCTCCATCAATATTTTGAGAATGCACTAAAACTTAAAGTTTTGGTATCATTAAGTGGAACTGGTATCTCAATGGGAAATTAGCATCTTGAATAAGCTGAGGGACCCAAGTTTTCATCACATACAGGGAGCTTTTAAGTAGAGCTTTTGGAAACTGTGAAATTAGAGATGACTTGGTGTTTTCAACAAGAGGCTGCCATTTCCTTATCCACCCCCTCTGATGGTGCCTAACAGGGGAAAGAGCCTTCACCAGAGGATGCATTCATGCAACAGTAATTCTTTAAAAGATGTTCCTTTTTGAGCTTAAGATGAATATGACAATTCAATATATAACTGCATTTTCTTTACAGGCTTCAGATGAGGACTTCTGAGAGTGATTTGTTGTGCCAGAAAAATGCTAGCATCCCAGATTGGCCTTGAAATGATGTCTTGTTGAAGACTTTGGCCAGGGCATGTTCTGTACAGATGATGGGGTTTTGAGGAGAGGAGGACCTGACAGGCTTGGCAAGCCTTCCCCAGCTGATGTAGGGCACACTGACTTGGACGTGGTCAAACAGGGGGGTCCCTGAGAGACTCCACGTGGGCTTTGCTGCACACTGCTCCTTGACTGTCCTGGCTGGTGCAATGGCTAAAGGACAGATAAAACATTTTTGTTCTTGTATTGTTTGCACAAATTAGCAGCAAGGGGTTCTAAAACAATTCCAGACTGGTAGTGACCTGAGGCATGCACATGGCAGGGTGAGTGTAAGCAGGAGAGGTTGCGCTTGCAGGAACTGCAAGTGACTTGAAGCTCAGCAGAAATAGCCCATCTATTACTTATTTTAAAGAGCACAATATCATTGCTTTAATTTGCATTGTCAATGCAAAGAAGTGGCTTTGTCTTGCAGTGATATAGTCCCAGGTACCTAATCACATGGAAAATATTCCCTGAGAATAATGCCATGGCCATAAGCCTTGTCTGAGGTAAGTCTCATAGGGGGGCATGAGCTAGAGGGGTTTAGGAAGCTTGATCAGTTTCCCATAGAGGCAACTGTTCCTGCTGTTTTTAAAATGATAAAGCTGCAGAACAGTTGTCTACTTTTATACATATATCTATTTCTTTTTTTTTTTTTTTTAAAGAAAGATACTTTTATGCTTGGCATGTAATATCTTGAATTAAACTGTACTTCAGTTATTTGAATAACAAAACCTTTCTCTTCTAGTAATTAATAAAAACTCATTGGTGAGTGGGACAATCTACTTTTTTCTCTGGAATGTCCCAGCTCAAACTCTTAGAAGATCTGCAGATGTTATTCTCCAGGCCCTCAGCTCGGCAGCTTAGGTCAGCCCTGGTCCTTTTCCACACCTGCACTGGAACTGGGGTTTTCTCAGGGGATTGGACATGCTTTGAATGGCTTTGCCTTCCTGCTGAAAGCTTTTGGTAGGAAAAAGCCAGTCACACTGATGTCAATGAAACCAGTGCAGGTTTCAGTACAGATCTTTCAGATGCTGAGTATGGCTCTAGTGGAACTGTTATCTAAGTTCTATGCCTTTGTCTGTTTCCCTCTGTATATACTTTTGCTTGTATCAAATACTTAATTTTATCTTTCTGGTTTTTTTTTATATCTTTGAAATCGCATTTTTGCCTTTAGAGTTTCAATGCATAAGATCAAAATACTGCCAAATGTGTGTATTTGGTTCTATATAGTATGCAGAATGATTAATCAGTTTTCATAATTTGGTTTTAGTGGGGATAAATACAAAAGAAGGAAGTTTTTACATTAAAAAATTGGAAATTGCAAAAAAATTAATGCAAGATTCCATTCACACCCATCTGCATTTTGAAGATGCACCTTTTTTTTAGGCATTTCTGCACTGCTCTGTTAGCTTTTGGTAACTTTTATCTTAACATTTAAAAAATATTTGGAACCCAAATGTTTGGAGCAAATAATTATGAATTATTGTTCTTCAGGATTGGTAAATATTCCCTGTAGTAGTTTTATTAGTGTGACCAATTTTGTTAAGGTGGCGGCATCACCAGTAATTTCAATACAACTTTTTAAAGTAACTTTGTTGATACAAATACATAAAGGCCAGCCAGTAGAGGGGGCACAGAAGCCAAAACACTGCTTTAGTGATGTGTTTGAATTGGGCATTTTTCCCTGAGTGTGTTTGTGTGTGTTGTGCGTGTGTGAGCATGCAGAGCAGACAAGAAACATTTTCATGTTCTGCAATTTACCTTTACTAATTTACTCTCGGTGAAAACGTGTTCTGTCTTAATTACACTCTTAGAGACTGTGTTTCATTAAATACGTTGAAAGAAAGTGCATTTGCAGAGGATGTAGAGCATTGATCATCTGATGGTTTACATTGTGTGTATAATGCTCCAGTAACAGAGCTAGAAATTGTCTGTGCACTTCCATACTGTATCAACAAGAAAAGCATAAAGGACAGAAGGGTCCCAAATATTTAAGGGGTCCCAGGCTCCTGATTTGCAGAGCACCATGATTTTATGAGTTGAAATTTAAGGAATAGGCAGCTCCAGACTCTGTACCACTTGTGCTGGGGATATGTGGGTCCCAAAAGTATCCAGGGTAATAGGCAGAGGCAGACCCAAGGATGACCAGCTGCTGCAGCCAGATGGAACATGGATGGCTGCTGGAGAGCGGAGACCAGTAGTAAAGCAGATGCCCAGAAGCCAGACATACAGGGAGGTCAGTAGGGGACAGATAAAGGATTTCACTACTTAAAAGAGAGAGAGAGAGAGAGATTCAGAGGACAAACAGGACCACCAACCACTGAGAGGAAATTCATGCAAGCACTGAGTCAGTCAGACACACTTCTGCATAGCAAACCAGAGGAGGAAGATAAAAGTGGTTAAGATTGAAGAAACTTCTAATGCAATGGTTCCTTGAGAGGGAAAACCAAGGAATACAGGATGAAAAGGGGAAACTGAATATTTTTACAAAAATAACACTCTATTGTGTACCTTGGGAAGCTGCTGTGCATGAGGAACAACCACAGATGGTGTTCACCTAAAGCCTACTTAGCCAGGACATGATGGCTGAAGGCCCATCGGAAGTCCTTCGGTAATCTTGCTTGAGAATTCAGCTGTGAACAGCAAACTTTGGGCCCACATAAGGAAGCCAAAGGCCTTAAAAGACCAGAGTGTTTCCCTCCCTATTATGATTTTGGCCCATCTCTATCTTTTTTTCCTTCCCAATTCCTATTTACTTCAATAGATGTTTAGCTTGAGTGAGTCATGAGGTAAAGGCTGGATCTGAGACCACAAAACATTGTAATGTGCACGGGACATATTATTTTGTGATGTTTTCAGGAATTTTAATGGTGGCCTTAAGAATAAATTTACAGCATGTATCATTTGACAGTGATGCTAACCTTAAATATTCATGACAGCAGATTACGTTTTCTGGTACAACGTTTTCTTGTGTCTTTTTTGATAGGCACCTGGTTCATCACTTTGTAAACATAAAGATTTTAATCTCTGAAGTACGCTACAAACTGGATTTACCACTAACATGAATTGTCTATAAAAATAATCTATTTAGAAAGTGATGTCTATGTCTATGTAAGGTGTATGGCTCAGAGGGGCAATAATGCCTCCAGCACCACTTCTGCAGTACTACCAATGCCACAGATACCAGTATTTTTAATGATATTCAGTTTGTTTTTTAAATCCTTGTTCCAGAGATTGTTTGACTAGAAGACCATTCAAGTTTCTATTTCTTTTTAAAAGTAAGTAGTTAGCTTTCAGAACTGTGAAAAATAAATTGGGAACACAATCCTGGCATGATCCTGAAAGTCCAAGAGCTAGTTGAAGAACAAATATTTTCTAAGAGCTTCCATATGACTTTTCATATGCTATATTAGCAGTACTACCACTAATTGTGTCCAACAGTGTTCCATGGACCTGTTCCACTCCATCTCCTGTTCAGCACACAGATCCAACACCATGATCACCAGCCGAAAGTCTGTCCCTGAGTCTTTATTGAGGGCTGTTGCACAAAGGCAAAGCGATATTCTAATTGCAGGTGTATAAAGAAGAAAAGTCATCCACAGTGAGCAGGAGGTGATCTGGAACAGGATGGATACCCCAACTCCAAATTAAATATACTAATTATGCAGCAGAGCCCCTTGTCTGTTGGGACATTGGTTAAATTAGAACACAGTACAGATGGCCACTATGCATAACTTTCAGCAGACTCTTCCCACGCTGTGTGGAAAGTCTACTTATTTCTGACTGATTACCTTAAACACAATGAAAGAGCCTGATTTTTGACTGATGCTTGCCAAATACTTCTCTTTTTTCCCCCCTCACATAATTAAAAATTGCTTATAATAGTTTTGCAGTGTTTCTCTACTTCCTTCAATCAGTAATGACAACGTATATTCCTAGTTCTCTAGGCAGTACATCTAGCTTAAATGCTTTCTGTGACAGTAGGAGAAACCATACAAGTGAAAGATGCCACTCATTTTAGTCTTACAATAATTTAGTGCTTTCTATTGAAAGAGTTCATAGTCACAGTACAGATTTCTTCACTGAGATGTCATAATCACAATTGGCTAAGGTAGTCCTCACTGACACACACTTAGGCGTCCTGTGACGGACAGGTAGTGTTTTCTGTCAGAAAGCACTTGTTGGCCAGAAGAGTCTCTTCTGTTCTGACTCCACTCTGATGACTTCATCTCTCACTAGATTACAGAAAAAAATTACAGGCAGTAAGCCAGCAGAAAACTCCGACATACTGTGTTGTTTAAGAAGCTGAGTCTTCCAACAAACATATGTCCTCTGCTTCTCACTTCAGCCTTCTTTAGAGATTCACTTCCACCCAGTTTTGCTACTCTGATGCACTGGGCCTCTGTAAGGATAGGGTGTAGTCTGCCTGGGAAGGAGACAAAACTTTAAGGGCTGTCTGTGGCACAGACTAGCTGAGGAACAAAGGACTGCCACAACATTCTCCACACTGCTCTCTATGGCAAAGAACTTTTTTGATCTAGTTTTTTTGGAGAGAAACCAAACAAAAATGGTCAGGGGAAGAAAACAACTGGCTATCCCAACATTAAGCCCTTTTCCCCATATTCACAACTGCCCTGCGGAGAGAATGACAGGGTTACCAACATAACAAAGGTTAATTATGTAACATACATCAGAGCTGTGTTTGCACAGTGCAATAATAATAATGGTAATAAACACATCAGGAGAATTGAACACAACAGACAATTGTGGATGGTGTGCCTGCTTCTCTCTGCTCTCACACCTCCACTGTGCAGAGGCAGTGCCTGTCCCAGCTTTCCTAAATATCTGCAAGAATTGCAACTGTGCTGTTGGAGCCATTCCCTTTGGAGTTTTTTCCTCTGTGTAGCCGCTCTTAGAACTCTCCGAGTTCGTTTCTCTTTCATTAAAAACCTGTGTGTGGAAAAACCCAAGAGGTGTGAGGTTCCCCCGGGTTAAATTTCTCCTGCTGTTGCATTAACTGGCTGGGTAACTCGCACTGAGTTTGTAAATAAACGAATACTAAAAGACAAGAGGGCTTGCTCGGGCAAACAGAGGAGGATGGGGTGGCAACGCCTGGCTCTCACACCCTTCGCTTGTCCTTGCTGGGGCCGGCGAGTACAGGTGAGCGCGCCCAGCCCTTCCCGGCACAGCATCGGAGTGGGCATGTCCCCCAGCCCGGCAGCCTGGCCACTGGCCGGGTCGTTCCGCCCCGCCGACCCCGCCGCTCCGCCACGACGTGCGGCCTCCCCGCAGTGTCTGCCCAGCCGGGGTGGGATCGGGCCACGCTCCGGACCGCCGCCCACCCCGGACGGGAGGGAGGGAGAGAGAGACAGAGAGAGAGAGACAGACAGACAGACAGAGGGAGGGGCGAACGGAGTGGGCGGGCGGGGAAAGCGCCGCTCTTGTTGGGAGTAGCGAAGTAGGGGTAGAAACTTCTCCGCTGAGAGCGGGGCGCGCCTCGGAAACGAAGTCCTCAGGGCTGCTGCGCACCCGCGGACAGGTAAGGGGGAGGGAGTGGGTGACGGGCTGTCAGCCCCACCGCAGGAGCTCCCGCTTGTTTGAGCGTCTGTCTGTCTGTCTGTCTCAGTCAGTGGTGAGACCTGTCCCCCGCTGTGCATCTCTGCGGCGGGGAGCGGGCGGCTGCGCGGCCGCGGGNCCCGGCTCCGCGGGGCGCGGCCGCTCCGTCCTCCGGCGCCGCCGAACAAAGAGCCGCGGCCGCGCACGGTCCGCGCCCCGCGCAGCGCTGCGGCGGCACTGCGGGAGCGGGAATGGGAACGGGAACGCGGCGGTCCCCGGCTCCGGGGGCGCTCCCTGCACCGAGGCTGCGGGCCGTGACTACGGGCGGCACACGGGACACCCGGGCTCCTGTGGAGCCCCTGCAGGGAGTCCGGCAGCTGGCACAGGCGTGTGCCTGTGCCCCGCACTTCAGCGGGCGCTTGCGGGGGAGCTGCGCTCCGTGAGGGGTGGCCGTGCAACGCTGGGCTCGGCAGCTTGGGGAAACATGGGTGAGAACTGTAGCAAAATGGAAAGGTCTGCTGGCGCGGATCGTGCTGTAGGGATGATAGCGGCGGGTGAGCTTTCAAAGTGAAAAAGGCGAAAAGCGAAATAGCGGAGTGAACAATGACAATTTCAAAAGGTCGGGTTTGTGGAAATAGTTTTAAGCCCGGTGCGAATGGTTTGGTGATTTTTCGTAGCGAATTTTAATAACGAGGAGTGAATTTTTTCCTTTTTACATGTCTGCAGAGCCCTTGTCATTTCCCAAGCGAGCCGTGTGTAGGAATATGAGGGTACCATGCTGGGTTTCGTATGCATTCAGAACTCCCACTGAAATTAACACGTTTTGTTTGAAGTTATCAGCGGGATTAATGGCCTTTAATCAGCTTTCAGTAAGGCTGTAAAAGAAAATCTCGTTGAAACCGTTGGGATCTTTGTATACGCAAAGAATGTGAAAGGAAACTAGTACTTTGTATGACCTTTTTTTTTAATCTAACTAAAGTTTAAATAGTGTGCTCCTATGTTTTTGGCATGAGCAAGACTTAAAATCCTACAAATTTTCTAAAAACTTCTAGGGCTGGTCCCTGTGGGAGGCATCATTTGGTCCTGAAGAGGTTTGCTCTCTCTTGTTGGGAGAAATATAGACATTTTGCTCTGAATACTCTGCTCTGGACCCACTTCATCCTCTCCCTTATGCCAGTTCATCCAGCCCTGTAAAAAAGCCAGTTCCAGAAGCCAATGTAGCAGAAACCTAATCCAGCCCCAGCGGTTTTTTGCAAGATTTTTTGCAGATTTACCTTCCCAGAACAGTGTCTGGGAGAGATGGTGATCCTCAGTGCTGTGGGTAGACGGCAGGGAGATCCAAGGAGGAAGGAGAGGACCACCCTTATTGCTCTAATGTCAGTGTCATATGAGTGTAGAAGGGCTGAAACTACAGAGTTGATCTATGATTGTACTTTCTGTGGTTTAAACTGCAATATCCCGGGGTTGCCCTGGCAGCCCCTGACTACTACTGCCTCTTATCCCCATTCATAACAGCACAAATGCTTATGCTGCCCTGGGGTGATCTGGATCTAGATACTGAGCAAAAAAACAGATGTAATTTTAATCTGGATCAATTCCATGACTTGGTTCACTGGGGGGTAAGAGAAGAGGAAAGAGTGTGAGGAGAAGGCAGGGCAGCTTTTTTTAAGCTGGCAGAACTTGATATTGCTGCCAAAACTGCTTTTGGAGCTGCAGTGTGACTGTAGGTGCTCGCGGGTGCTTTTCTTCCTCCCTGCCTCCCCCCAGGAGCCTGTCCAGTGATTCTGGATGTAGCCTTGGGAGCCTTGCCTCCCTGGGTAAAAAATGAGCTTTTGTTAATTAATCCCTTAACCATGACGGAGTACTTTGTAGCAGAAAAATTAAGCTAGTGCTCAAATGTTTGCATAATTGTTGCTTTGGACAACAATAAACTCTGTAGGGTAGCACAGCGCAACATGCAGGGTTTTATAAATAGTGTGTGAGTTTGCAAGCTCTTACTGGATTTTGTTGCTCATTGCAGTGTCTGTCTAGCACTAACTGCACAGGTGAGCCAGAAGTTTTACAGTCTGTCATGACATTCGCAGTAGTAATTATCACATGGGTTTATGACAGGAATGGGTGCTGATCAACCAGATGAAATAAGATATGTATGTGTTTCTCAGCCCTGGGGCTGATGGAAAAGTAGAAACTGTATCCCAGTGTAAGACAGCAAAGTCTTTGCTGCAGCACAAGGTGTGAAATCTGTCCTTTCTGTTCCAGGTTACATCATTCCCACGTGTTGCTTGCACTGGCTTTGCTGGGTATGAGTTGGATCACATCATTTATCAGGCTGAAAATAAGTGATTACAATTGGAAAAAAAAAATCAGTATGCTGACTGAACTGCTTATGTTTCAGCACTTGTAGTAGCTTCATCTGAAGACAGGAGCAGGTGGAAATTGATGGCCAGAGATGAATGGTGCTGTGAGACCTCCCCCTTTTTGTAGCAGTGTAGTTTTCGGTGATGCTGATATTCCAGATGCTTCTTCCATCTCTGTTATTTCAGTCCCTTGAGAAGCTGGCAGAAAGCATTCGTGTGGTGCTCAGATCCTGGGGATCACTCACTATCTCACATTATCTCCCCACTGAAAGTATTCCGACTATCTGGAAGAAATAACTGTTGCTGCAAGTGATAATCAGTTGTTACTTTTCACCTACAGAGGAGAGGTAGGCCACCTGCTCGTGGCACAGGGAATGAAATGAGATGATCTTTAAGATCTCTTCCAACCCAAACCATTCTATGAGTCTATGATATATTTTTATGTAGGACCTGATGGTATTGTTTTATAGGATTTGGACATTCTTCCTCTTGGGTCATGATACAGCTCATCATGAGACTGATCAAGAGTTGGATTGAAAGACCGGTGTTTGTTTTTAATAGCAGATGTGCTTCCAAAACCTGCATTTGTTAGCCACATCTGAGCTCTTCCATGCTCAGCTAATGATGTTACCATCAAGCACTGCTGAAGACCTCACTGATTTGCCTTCAGTGAGATGCCTGCAGAAGTCATGTGGGTGCCTTGCCCCCTAATTGCACAGGTGAGCCCCCTGTGTTCCCTACTCGTGTTTGCAGTGACAAACTTAACTCCAGCCTTGTGTTTGATAGTGCACAGGCTCATTAATAAGGGTCCTTCATGGTGCTGTGGAACATCCTTATAGATTTGTAGAGTTGTCATACCATTTAGAGACAAAAGTGAGGTTCTGATGGTGCCAAAGTTCATTGCTTCTGAAAATTTAATAATAATATAATGGGATGGGGGATGGGAAAAGTTGCTACAGTTTCTTTGTATACTCTCAAATTTTTTTTTTTTTTTTTTTTTTTTTTTTTTTTTTTTTTTNTTTTTTTTTTTTTTTTGGCTGTTCTTTAAAGTGAATTGCAGTGACACAAGGTAATGCACTGGAAAAGTTTGGGCAAATGCTACCAATGAGATTATATAATACAATAGCAAAGGAATTTTTTATGAAGCTTGTTCTTGATTCAAAGAATAAAGATTTTTCCCTGGTGGGTTTGTGGATAGTTTATAACTTCCTCTCCCATCCCAAAAGTGTATGTTGTATTGTGTAACTGCAGAAGTATATGGTTGCTTGTCTTCAGCAAATAGTTTGTGAGGGTTTTAACAGCAGTTTCAAGGCTTGTAGTCCATTGTTTGGGATGGCATAGTTGAAAATAGTGTTTATTGTTTATAGTAATTAAAATATGAGCACTTTTCTGGGCTTTGTTTCTATTTGTTCTGGACCATGATTAAATGCTGGGGTGTCTAAATTTAGAAGTGTTCCTACTGTCTGTAGGTGTTGAGATAAAAGTTTCCTAGGTGATCTCACTGTCTCCTTTGTCTCTTTAGAATTATGTATTTTTTCTTTTTTTTTCTTTTAATGAAATTATTTGAAAAAGAGTAATAAGAGTGATGAATAGGTTGTGTGTTTTGTTTTATCACATTTGCCACTAAATCAAATATGCTGTGATATGCAGTTTGCAAAGCGAATATGTGTTATTGAGAAGCCTTCAAAGTTTTGATCAAGGAGGAAGATGGCAGCAAAGGAAACAAGTTTGCTTTGATTTCTATGTAATTCTTATCACTAATTTTCAAATTTTTGTTTCTTTCATGGTTTGTTTAGTTTGCTTTTTCTTCTTTAGTATAGGGTTTCTTATTTCTACGATCTGTATGCTTATATCACAAATACCAGGGAAGTGTGTTTCTCTACAAAAAACAGTGATATCATTCTAAGGAATGAGAATAACACTCTCACCTGGTGAGTAAACAGTGGTTTTTTTGCTGTGGGCACTTTGTGCCTTGTTGTTGGAACTGAATCTGACTGTACCTGGGCACAGCACCATGGTGTAGTACTCTGGCTCCTCTTTGCTCACCTGTGAACTGCTTTTCCCTGAGTGATGCTGTGGCAGGGTCAGAGCACTGTGTGGTTATGCAGTCACCCACTGCTCACATTCCATAGTTTGGCAAGCTCAATGCTGATGAAGGAGCTCTGCTGTGACATGCCAGCTTGCCAATGAGTCAAAGAGAGTCTTGATTTTGAAGGTGCCAGAAAACCCCTTGGCTCCTTGTCGCCTGGTTGTTCTGTGCCATTTGCTAATGTGGTTTCTTTCTTGCTGGCCTGCATCTTAATGGAGTTCTTCAACCACGCTAACTGATTGTAATAACTTTGCCTGTCTAGACAGGGCCTTACTGTGTCTGATTAGATCCCAGCCTTGTGGCGTGCATCACTGCCTGTTTCTTATAAATGCAATGAAGAAAAAAAAAAAAGGTGCACATTAATAGTGCTTAGTCTGTTTTTTTGCTTTGCAGTGTTAGTATAAAATGTTTGTAGATGTTTACTTTTTTGCCTGGAGGGAAATAGTTTTAGTCACATGTCTCTAGGATGCAATTTAGAAGGGAACTTCTTATCTCCAGCTAGGAAAGAGAAGACAAATATTAATTGGGGCTCCATTGAAGTCAGTTGTGGAAGTTTGTTGCTCACTTAAGTCAGCAACTTTTTTATATATGTAGAAAAAATGAATTTCTCTGAATCATTAATAAAAATCAAAAGCAGGAAAACTGGTCCTGCTGCTTATTTTTAGTTCCTTACTACATTTTGGAAATGTAGTAAGTTAAGTTCAACTTTGTTACTCTCAATATTTAAGCACTGTAGAGGAAAGGCTGTAAAAACATTCTTCTACTGCAATCAAAAAAATATATATTTTTAAATTGATATTCAGTTTTAGAGAAACCAATTGTTACCAAGTTTATGGTTTGAGATAAATTTAGGTTGGTAGTAGTCTATCTTGTCTTTTTTTTTTTTTTTATTTTCATGCCTTCCCTAGAAAAAGAGTGATTCAAATTTAAAAGTCTTTTAATTAAACAAGACAAACTGCTTTGGCAGAAGAAATGGACTTCCCATTTACTTTTCAAATCTAAACCAGAAGTTAGTAGAAATGTGCACGCAATTCAGTAACCCTTATTAGTGTTTTAAACTCTGTGTCATGGTAACAACTGCTTCTGTTTTCCTTGCAGTCTTAGGATGGATTTAGACTTTGCTAAGAAAGGAAACTTGTCAAAAGAAGTTAGCAGGCCCTTCTGGTGTCTCACAAGAATGGGAAGTAAGACTACATTTTTTGGAACTGTGAAGAGCAGTTGTAGCTTGGCTTGCGTGCTGTGCCTGCTCAGAGGAAATTCCTATTTTATAGGGAGAGTGTGGCCAAGGACTAGAGCGTGTTTATCTAATTAAATCATTTAAACTGCATCACCATCATTCAAAAGGCTCCGTGCATCATCTTTGAGCGTAAAAATGAGTTATAGATGGGTTCTGCAAGGATATTGTGAAGAGCTAGGTTACTTATGTGCCAAAATGTCATCTTCAACTGATGCTGTAAAGTTTCAATTTCTGATTTGTTTTGATATTAGTCACTTGAAAATGCTCTTACAGACTATCTCTTCAGAGGTAGGAGGCATGTTTCTATGTGTTAACCATTTGCTGAATTAGTTTTCTTTGTGAAGTACCACAGTGTTAGTAAAATAACTTCTAGAAGGAAACATTTAATGCAGCCCTATAAAAATGAGGCATTCACCTCTCATTCTAGTTCAAGAAACTAGCCTACTGTGGAAAGATTGAGTCCAGGATCTGGATGTTGGTGCAGCTGCAGTGTTCCTTTAGGCCAGATGGTGCAAACCGTGACTGCTCATAGATACTGAGAGATCATGATTAAATGTGGTACTGGTGCCAGTAATTAGTGTATTTTTTTTTATTTTTTTTTTTTTGTGATTTCTGATGGAACTGTTTCACCATTTTAGTGAGAGATATTTGGCAGGGTTAACTCTTTGTAATTAACTTGTGTGATCATTGTACTTACAACAGCAGAAAGAACAGAAACTTGAACCGTTAAGATCCTTTTATTTGGAATAAAAAAGTTGTTAAACAATTATCAACTTTCAAGCTTTACCAACCGACTGCAAGGCATCTTGTTTGCAAAAAGAAACTTACCATCATTTACTTTTTTTTTTTAAACTGTGGTTTTAAACCAGCAGGAATGTTTTATTTGAACTAAAATACTTTGTATATATGTACTGCTTTGTCAGATCTCCAGGGGAAAATATTTGCTTAAAGATGTTCATGTTTTCAGATAAGCAACTGACTGAAGCCAGAAACTGACAGTGGAACAGTTATGGGGGGCTGCACGTTTGAGAATCACTTTCACTGACAAAGCATATCCGTGTCACCTGGCAATAGTGACTGCTGTGTAGCTATTTATTTGTCTAACTCTGGTCCCCATTCAGCATACTGCAGCTATAAAATACTTCCTATATGGAAAAAGTTAATTGGTGCTAAGTGTTATTATGCTCTTTTGTTATCACAAAGCACAAATAACACCTGAAAAGCTTAGTCATTATAAATAATTAAAAGGACTATTTTTTTTTTAATAGTCATGGTGACATTTTTGTGACCTCATGTTCATGGTCTTGTTACAAATCTTCCCCCCTCCCTTGGTGTTTTTTATTTAGTGAGAGTATAATTTTTGTTGCTTAAAGTAAAAAAGCTTTGCCATAACTAAGTGCTTTGGACTCATAGAGTGCCAAATAAGGGGACAATTTTTAAGTTGTATCATGATGTAATACTTAACAACAGTAAAGGAAAATATCTTCACAACACTCACTGTACTCTCCCACCTGTAAGGTTTATCTGTTTATATAGTGCCAGCAATGCGTTGGACATTTGATAAAAAGACACTGCTAGTAGGCAGTTTAATCTAGAAATATTCCCTAAGGATCATATAGATAGATTGTAGTAGGCAGTAGAGATTGAACAGCACTTTAGTTTGTCATACCATGGCTGTGATTTTCATTTTTTGTAATTGCTCTGTGGGCTTCTGGTTTTCTCTGCATCTGTGACTTACTTGTCTGCAGCCTGGTAAAGGTCAACACAACATCACTAAGATTATTAAAATTTGTCCTATGACTGGCAAAGTGATAAAACTATTATTTTAAAATTTGCAATTGAGTTGACATTTCAGGGACATAAAATGATGTGAGCTTTGATTCTGAACAATTGCAATGTAAGCAACTGATGTGTGTTGACACTCCCTTCTTCTAGAGCAGACGTGTTATAGTTGGCATATTATTACTTGTAGTTCTCAAATTCCTAGCAGTAGTTCTGTCCTCCCATCCTCCGTTTTGCTCTTGTTATAAAAACTGGTTCCTAGGCTGGCAGCAAGCAGGGAAATTGTAGGGTAGTGGGCAGCAAACTGTTATATCAGGCACTTGAAAATGTTCGATAGATAGCGGCAAGGCCTAATTAACAGCTACAGTGGCACCACTGGGAAGTATCTACACATACAGAGGAGCCTTGCAGTCTGCTCACGGTCGCCTTGATTATTTTACTGGGTATTGTGGACACTTGAACCCTGGTAAAAATATTGTCAATCTGATTACTTCTCCAGAATCAGTCTCTCAATAGCCATTGCAAATATTTCAATGCGATGTGTCTTCCTGAGGACCAGATTGTCAGGTGAGATGTGAAGTCAGATGGTGAAATCTGTTTAATTTTTTCTTTCTTTTTCTCTAGTCCAAACATAAATAGGAAAAAGGAGAGCTGTGCCGCTTTTTCCATTATTGAGAGAGACTTCACCCCAACACCTATCTGAAATAAAGTCAATCTATGTTGATTGCTTTCAGAATTAAGATTTGGGGACATCCTTTCATTAGTAGTAGATACTTTACCTATTTACCTACCTTCTATTATTATGAACAAAATTGCCTTACTTTTGTTGTCTCTAGTACTGACATGAGCCTAAAACCACAATGAAATGCTGAGAGGAACATAGAACAAAATAGGAAATTTGGGACCAGTGCTCATGTACTGCTTCATTTGCTGAGACATAGTTCAGGTAACACTTATTGCAGTGTTTGTTTCCTCAAAAAGAAAGGGGGCCTTTCTACCTTTTAAGGTGATGAAGTCTGTTTCCCTTTGTAAAGTAGTAGAAGGCCCTGAGAAGAAAGTTACCAGACTCTTATATTGTTGTTGAATCTTCTTATTGAGATGCAACAATATTATCATCAGTACTGCCTAATGAAGGGAATTACTTGAGGTTGACAGCAGCATAATTGAAGCTCAATCATTACTGATAGCATCCTTGAAGTAATTCTTTCCTAAGTATTTTGCTTTTACATAATGCTATCAAATCTGGGTCTTTGAGAAATGTTTTCCTTCTCCTTTTTTTTTTTTCCTCTGTTGGGAGATACCTTCTAGACATCATCCCTCTCCTCTATATTTCTTTTGGATCCTGAGAACTTTTACATTTGGTCATGGAAAAGACATTTCCCATAGTAGAGAACTACATTAGAAAAACAAATCGTCGAACAGTTGCGGTTCTCTTGTTTGACAGTTTATGGAGCAAATGCTGGCTATGCACCATTTAGCATTCTCCAAGACAAAGTACCCACACAGTGCTGCCAATTTCATTAGAGAGCTACACCAGCTACTTTTAAAATTTGGTCCTGTTTACATAGGAATTTCAGTTTTACTACCATACCCATCAAAAGGTTATTGTCTGCACACAGAGAGTCACTGTTTTTAGCAAATCTGCCTATAAATCTAAGTAACCAGTAATTAAATGGAAGTCTGAATACCAGGCAAGGAATAAAACTGAGGGTCTCCCTGTGGATTATGAAGTTATGATTAGCATGGGCTGGTTTTAAGCACTAATCAGCCAAAAACATATTGTAATTCATCATTTCCAAAAACCAAAAGTTGAATTTCAACAAAAGGCAAGAGATTACTCAAGGAAGAAAACAGTCGCCATGAAGTGTTGATTTCTTTTTCCTCTCAAAGAAAGGTAGTTGGAATTGGTGCTGCTTTTCCATTTCATGATACAAGTGGGAATAAAAGCTGGGTGTCTGGGGATAGTGTTGGCAAAGGTACATCCAATAGCTTTGTTGTTTTCTTAGTTACGTGCTGGTCCTCCATGTCTGTCTGCTTTGTCCCTTTGCTCCCATTTCCACGGCCCGAGATCTGCAATAGGACCTCAGCAGGTTGAGAAGCAGGGTCCAGA
This sequence comes from Formicarius rufipectus, assembly GCA_013399695.1. NCBI lineage: Eukaryota > Metazoa > Chordata > Aves > Passeriformes > Formicariidae > Formicarius > Formicarius rufipectus. The sequence goes on along the minus strand of VXAU01000433.1, from coordinate 3,443,658 downwards.
GTTCACATAGTATACACATGAATTATATGTCCACAGTGTATCAATCTCTGCCAGAATCTGTCTACAGCCAAGACATAATGTATAGCAACACTTTTTTAATGAGGAACACGCATCTGTTACACATTTAGCAGAGGATATTTCTGGAGCAGTGTTAAGAAAATATGCTTTGGTTTTACAGCCCCATACCCCTCTATCTGTCTGTAGAGATGTCATTTTTGAGTCAAAGACCAGACACAAGGGCTTTCAAAGGCTGTATGTCTTAAAACTGGACAGAGGCCTGGCAGCTCTACCCATTGTAAACACTGTGTAAGTCTCATCATCCCCTTTCCTCCTCCCCTACCCAACCCACTAAGATGTGCTCTTCAGAGGGTTGAGGGAGTGTTCCAAAGAAACACTTGAATAAAAAAGCTGTTTTGCTTAAGAATTCTTGTACAAATGTGTAAATTCTTAAGTTTCAAGAGAAAAGCTGTTGTACACAGCATATTTCAAAGCTAAAACCAAGTGTATTGGTCTAGTTAGACTCTCATTGCAACACTTTTCATCTCCTTCAGGCAAAAAACCTTTGTGTCCATGTCAAAATATTGACACTCGAGTAAAAAACTGGCTTGAAATGTTGATTTGGTTTTGTTGTTCTTTTTGTTTGTTCGTTTGAGTTTTTGTTTGTTGGTTTTTTGTTTGTTTTGGTTTTTTGTTTTTGTTACATTGAGAGTGTAGGTAATGGGTATAAATGGCCCCAAGACTGAAGTCAAGGCTTAAAGACAAACCTGTGTGTGGTAGCATTTCCCTCTGCATGTTGTGGTGAAGGCAGCCAGGAATGATCTCTGCCCATGGTTTGAGCTAGCACCAAGTACTGTGAACGTTGCCAGCTGTGCTGAGCCCTTAGGCAATGGCACAGAGATGTCCCTGTAGCTCAGCAGTTTATTAGTTTGGCACAGAGCCATGGTAAGTGTTCAAAAGATTTTTGGTTACCTCCAGGTGTGGGCAGGGATTCCTTGTGTCTATTCAGAACAAGTTTGAACCTGCCAGCGTCGTAACCTATAGATATAACCTGTGAATCTGTGTCGTTGATGCCAGGAAACTGGCATGGTTTAGTATCTTACTTCTCTTTGACTGCCTTTGAGTTTGTTAATGATTTTTTTTTTTTTTAATTTTTGAAAAACTTTCTTCACTGTGTAAAAAAAATTAAAATAGGAAGAAGCAATTACAGAATCAGAGAATCATTAAAGCTGAAAAAGATCTCCAAGATCTTTGAATCCAACCTTTCACTGAACACCACCTTGTCAAGACCACAGCACTAATTGCCACATCCAGTCACTTCTTGAACACCTCCAAGGATGGTGACTGCATAATTTCCCTGGGCAGCCTGTTCTAATGCTTAACCACCCTGTCAGTGAAGAAATTCTTCCTCATGACCAACCTAAACCTCCCCTGGTGCAGCTTGAGGCCATGATCTCTTGTCCTGTTGCTAGTTCCCTGGGAGGAGAGGCTGACCCCCAGCCTTGATACAGCCTCCTTTCAGAAGGTTGTAGAAACACAAAAAGTCTCCCCTGGGATTCCTTTTCTCCAGGCTAAGCATTCTCAAATCCCTCAACTACTCCTCAACAGACCTTTTACAGTTCCATTGCCCTTCTCTGAACATGCTCCTGCACCTCAATGTCTTTCTCAAAGTGAGTGACCCCGAACTGGACACAGGACTCTGATGGTCTCACCAGTGCTGAGTCCAGAAGAACAGTCATCTCCCTCGTCCTGCTGACCACAGTGTTTTTGATACAGGCCAGGATGTCATTGGCCTTCTTGGCCACCTGGGCACACTGCTGGTGCATGGTTTGGCCTGTTGTTGACCAGCACCCCCAGGTCCTTTTCTGCTGGGCTACTTTCCAGCCAATTTCCAGTCTGGTGGCCAGCTAAGTCCAAAGTGCCAAAAGCTCTTTTTAACACTGTGTTTCACATTCTTCATCAAACTTTCTTTTTTTGAGCCCTTTGCCTTTACATTCAGCAGTCTTCAGTATAAAGCCTATTGGAAGCAGTGTTTCCATGTGGGAAGGTTAGCAGAGGTGAAAATTTAGAACCTATGCAATTACTTCCCTATGTGTAACCAAGGGCTCCTTTATTTCCCCTGCTACCTTGGTCTAGCTTGGAAAGAGCTTTTGGACAAAGATACAATGACTTATGCATTTTTTCTGGTGTTCATGTCTGGCCATTTTGTGCTTCAGGCTCTCTGCTTCAGCTGTGCTTGGACAGCATGCTGCAGGTTCCTCTGGGAACAGTTGCCAGCTGATCTGGAAGATGAATAGCTGCAAAGATCTCCTTATCTGTACAGTGGAAAGTTGCATTGAGGGAGTGGTGGCGTAGAGCAGGTTACAGACAGAGATGTCATCCTCTTCAGGAGTACTAATCAAGGGCACTTGAAGCCAAGAATCAGTTGATGCAGAAATCACATGTACTGAGGATTTCCATGATCAACAGCTTCAGAAAAGACCTCTAACAGAGTGGTGGCACTGGAGGTTTTCCCATGAGGCATTCTACTTGGATGACTTGCATAAAAGAGCCATCTCCATGGTGTCAGGAAGAAAGAGTTTTACTCTTCTTAGTTACCTAGATCCTTGGTTTGACAGTGTATCTCTGCTTGGGCAGTAGAAGGCACAGCGCTGCACATGGAGAGCAGGAGGGACGATGTGTTATTCCTCTCCCTAAGAGGTGGTGAGGGTGAATCCCCCTTCTACTCTTGTTCACAGTTTGTGTAACAACTTTCACATATCATTTCTCTATGGGTTTCCCCATGGTGTCTCGGCTCCCAGCTCTATGACTACTCTGAGTGCATGTGGGCGGTGGGCAAGTGCTTGCTGCACAGTAAGCAGCAGGAAAAGTTAGGATGAACCGCTACTGACTGACATAAATATATTTTTTAAAATGCAGGGGACCTCCTCACCCAAGCCTCCAAAACATGTTGTTTAAATCAGTTTTCAGAAGATGAGCAAGGGAGCAGTGATTAAGTGTGGTTCCTGTTGTCCTTCTGTCTCACATACATAGAGAAATAGGATGAGATGTGTGGTGAGCTTGTGTCAGCAGTGCTAGTGACTGCCATGGGGTCTTGGGGAGAAAACTAAATCATTTATGTGGGGTGGTGGTGTGTCCATGTGAGGAATGGATCATCCTTGCACCAGTTGCATAGTGATTGAGAGATATTGTAGGGGTGGAGATAGCTACTCCTGCACCTTGCTGTCTTCTGGGCTAGGAATGCCACTCTGGCAATGCCATCTTCCCTTGATCTCCCAGATGTGTGACTTGGGCAGCTTTCCTTGCTGGAGGAGAGCAACTTTGTCCATCAGGAGCTGCAGTGGTGGCCTCCCCAGACTCCGGATATGATTTTGCATGATGGGGCCACAGAGCAGTGTTGCCAAATCTAGAAAAGTGCCCTTTGTGCAGCACCTTGTCCCCATTAGTGCTGTTGGAGTGGCCACCAGCTCAAGCCACTGTCTAACACTTGGGTGGCTGGACTAATCGCCCTTTTCTAGTGCTGCTCCTGGTCCTGCTGTTCCAGTACTGAGAGCTTCCCTGGCTGTTTCCCTCCTCCTGCAGCTTACTTGCCACCCAGCCCAGGTGCACTCATGGATGGCAGTGTCTGTTGGGTCTTGTACCCCCTAACACCCAGCTGGCACTGGGGAATCGAGTTCAAGGTGATTTCTATTTGACTTCTTTTCTAGCAGCAAAGTGTATTCGGGATGCTGTTTCAGAATGTTTTACAGTATTTTGCTCTACTAAATATTTAAAGGCTTTTACACTTTGGCCTGTGTCAGGATGAAAATAAGTACAGGACTATCAGACTTTCCCCACAGGACAAAAATTCCATTTTCCAACCACTTCTAATTATTTCCATTCTGCTGTCTGGAAAGGATCTGGAGACAATTTAGGAAGCCAATTTAAAATTGACTTGGGAAAAAATTATTTACCCTCCTGAGCCTCCTTAGATGTGCAGCCAGTGGCATGTGATCAATAGGAAATCTCATTTGATTCTCACAGAAGGACTTTGAGACCGTGAAACTCAGTCTGGGTCCCCACTTACCTGTACGGGTGATTTTCGTAGCTGTGGTGGACTGAACTGCCACAATTGAAGAACATTGTGTGGCAGGGGAAGTGGCAAAGGACCATTAAAAACATACAAAAGGTGGCTGTGCTCTGTGAAATGCATTGCTGTGAGATGCATGGCATGCCATTCCCTGCTTCCACCCTTGGAAGATCTTGCGGATTCTGGGCCCAATACTGGTGTCTCCAGGCTTCAGTGAGGCACAGCTAAAGCTTCTGCAGTCCTGAGGGTTCCTGTGAGTAGCATCTGTAGCTCCAACAATAGAGGGAGGTACCAAGAAGAGTGTGTGTGCATCTCTGGCACCAAAGTACTGCTGCTCCCAGAGCTTTCTATCTGCTCCCTTTTCTGTGGATGAGTCCAGATTTTAGTTTGGCTTTTCTTGCATACCAGGTCTGCATACATCATCCTGCATGTCTCTTTAATCCTATTAGGGCTGTGTTTAACTAGGGTTTAGATGTGTTACTAATGAGTGCTTGAGGTTAGTAATTTTCAATTACACTTTTCTAGCTCTCAATTAAAAAGGTGGTTGACATTTTATATGGAGAATTAAAAAAGCCCTTGTTTTTCATTTAAACTGGCTGCAAATTGTAAAATCGGGACTCATGGGTGTACAGAATTAACATTCTTAAGAAATATTGTAAAAACTGTTCTTCATGGTTAACATTTAGAATTTTATTTAAATATTTTTATGTGCTTTATGCTATGCTGGCAAATTGAAAAAATATTGGATCCTTATATGGAGAACCAACAATTTCCCACAGCCCTGCTTTTACAGTGCTGAATGCATTTCATTTTGTGTGTGATTTTCCCCATTTGCCAACTGACTACATCATACAGTTCTTTTGGCATATTCTTTCTGTCTTATGACCATCAGCAGATATTTTGAGTAGCATATTATAAAGCCACAGATCCTTTTTGCTGCATTGGGTTTCGCCTGTTACCGCTGAGAATGGAAAAGATTTTATTAACTTTGTGGTGTCAGTAAGCATTTTAGATGAGGCTTTAGTAGAGTCTCTGTGCCTGGCCCCAGTGCCTGGCGCTGGTTGCCCTCCACTCTGGCAATGGAGGGATGTGCCTGATGGTCTCCAGTGTGTTCTTCAAAAGTAGCACAAGATTGTTCTGGAGAGGGATGAGGAAAAAGATTGATACTTGGAAACTGATCAAGATGCTTTGCAAATCCTTCAGGATGATCTAAGCATTGAGGGGATGAAGCTGAATTTGAGACTTGCATCAGAAGTTGAGAATAACTGGAGGAAGGAAAAGATGGGACCAGGCACAGGTCTGGCAGTAATGACTGTAGAGATGTATGTTGTAGAGACATGGGATATCCTTGCACAGCAAACTAGTGTTTTATGGAAATAGTGACTGACCACCAGAAATTCAGTTATAGAAATTGGGGAGGGGATAGCACTGCTGTGTGCTGCAATTGTAGAGCTACATCTGGATCATTGCCTTCAGGTCTGGGCATTGCAGCAGTAAGAAGGAATATAATGTATATAAACTATCAGGCAGTTCACAGCAGTCTGAAAATTTGTGGTCTTTAGGACATTGTGTGTGTTTGTAAGAGAGTAACAAATGATTGCACACTGGAGGATGGTTCAGGTGGAGTAAACTATGATGTGAACATGGGATAGCTTAGCTTAATGCTCACGGGGAGACGACTAACATGCTAGTCAGCATCCCAGAAAGCTATAACCCTTATGCAGAAGGGGTTATTAATTAAGACACTGTGAGGGGTTATGAATGATAAAAAATTGGAAGGAGTAAGTTTAGTAGGAAGTTTAATCTGAATAAAAATATCTTCACAGTCAGTCCTGCTACATAGTAGTACATTTCTTTGGGGAAGGAACGAGAGCCCTGTCCCTGGTGTTGTTTCAATTTAGGCTAGGCAGGGCATCAGAATATGTTTTGCTGGGAGGTAGATCTTTACTGGCAGGATCAGGATTGGTTGCACTATTTGGCCATCAGCAATGTTGCTATGATGAAATATTTCCTGGAATGATGCACAGGAGTTTAGTACCATGAAACAGTTGAGTTTTTGTTGGTGTAATGCTGAGGATAAAAATATCTGTGATGAATTGTCACTGTCAAATCTCTGAGCCAACATTTTTATTAGAGAACATGTCCTGCAAGATCGCCACGTGCATAGTTATCTGTGTGGGAGAGGGTGTCACCCAAGGCTGATACTGGTAGATCATTCACTAAACCCTGTGTTGTAAATGACAGTGTGTATTGAGGGCTAAGAAGTGTTGAAAAGGGTGGCTTTTATTGCTTCTTTCAACTCCGCCTTTAGTCAATTACATTTGTTCTCTTACACTTTATGAAATCCCAGTCTTAAAGGAGAGGAGATATGAATTGCCATTCACTATGTTCATATTGAGCCAGTTCTTAATGAGTGGCTGCATCTTGTATAAAACAGTGTAGAAATTAAGATCTTCAGCTTTGACAGGTATGGAGAGTACCAAATGGGGCTAAAGCATCAAAAAAGGTGTCCAGGATTTTTAAAAATATTAACTATTTCTTAAAAATTTTTTTTCTAGTTTCTGAGCTGTGCTCAACCAATAAGCCCATTTAAACATTTTGTTTCTTTTAAAACAATTTACTTTGGTTTGGAACAGTTCTTTTTCCTCTGGTCCACATGCTGATGTTGTTTTTATTTCTTGCAGTGTTTTATATTTCACTGGAACTTCTGTGCTGTAGGGAAGGCAGTCTCCCAAGTAACACTTGTTTGGTAAATACTTCAAGCACCTATGTGGAGCTAACTGGTTTTGCTTCTTGGGATGAGAGTTTGACATCAACTTTTTGTTGATTTGTATTCTCTATATCCTCTTGAGACAGGAAGTTCTTATTGTGCAGTTATCCTCCTCAGCCAAAGGCCTTTTTATGGGGAACTTTTATGTTTTACGCTTGGCTTTTTCATTTCATCTCTGTGGATTTCTTTGTAGAATTGTTGTAGTTGAGGTTGTTTGTAGAAATGGAATCTGTAATACACTGTTTACTCTATTCACTTTGTATTACAGTACAAAGTATTATTGATAATTATTATTATTTTTGTTGTTTTGTTTTTTCTTATTATTGACATTTTATGATAAGTGTATATATGTTATTGTATGTATTATTGATATACATACATTTATTAAAATATTTATATGAAATTTTGCCGAGAAAAGATAGGAATGATTATTTGGTGTCCTCCAAACTTCATGAGAAGTTTACGGATAAGACATGTCTGTAAAGGCACAGTAAAGTTCTCTCTACTGTATCTTATCCTGGTTCCTGCCATGCTTTATGGACTGGTTTTGGATCTGGAGCCATAATCTCTGAAGCTTTAAATGCTAAACCCTGCAAGGCTTCCAGTTTGAGGTTTAGTCATGTGAGCTCTTTGCTATCACATGGGTAACAGACATTCTCTGAATAAAAAGCCAGTCAAGTACAAGCATGTTTGTGCTAAGCCACATCAGAGTTACCCTCTGAATTAAGGCTATATTAAGGTTCTTTAAAAGTAAATTTGTACAAAAAGGTCTGAATTTTTTTTGTTAGTACAGAAATAATTTGACAGGTCTAGTTTCATTACTATTAAATTTAGTTTTATTTCATCTGAATGAATTGGAGTGTGGTTAATTTATATACAACTTCATAGACCACTAAAATCTTCCATACGGAATTTAGATTAGATAAGGTTCCAGGAAATGAGGAAAAGTCATAGATGTGAATGACTGCAAACATGCTTAAAAGAGTAATTCTGTAGGAATTAAATAATGTTTAGAGTTAATTTTCCTGATTTTTTTTTTTTTTTCTGTTGTAGAACACAGCAAACAGTGTAATTTGAGTCCTAAAAAATTCAGATGCATATCATTGTGGTGCTCTGCTGCCTTGTAGTATTACATGGGCTGTGCTATTTTACATGGTAGCGCAATGGATTATATGCAAAAAAAAAGGCAAAACAGAATTTCCAATTAATAGAAGCCTTCATTTATGGTAGCAATTAATTGGTCTATGTCGCCTTCTCAGCACATCGTATTATGTTTTCTTGCCTTGGGAGCATTATAAGATGGCTGAATGTGGAAGGCTGGCAATCTGAAGCTATGATCAGATCTATCTGAGATTTCTGTGGCTAAAATAGTAAAATCAAACTTTCCTGTGTCTTCTTGTTAAAGTTCAAGAAAATAGTGAACTTTTTTCCCTACTGTTCCTACTTATATTTGATACGTTTATGTACAGTGTGTGTGTAAACTTCCCCTCTGTGTCTCTCATACAAGTCACTGACTTCTAGAGTACAACTTCTGCAGACTAGTTCATGAACTTAAGGGGGGGGGGTTAATAATTTAATTATATTAATGCTCTTTTTTCCTCCCTCTTTCATCATTGCCAAGAAGATTTTAGGAAGTCTTCTGTCCCCACATAATCCCATTCTGAGTGGTTTCCAAAAGACCTCTGGGCACTTGTTCTGAATCTCTTCTCTTTTATACCCTATTGGTTATTGGTACATCATATCTTGGGGGGGGAAAAAGAAAAGTTCCTGTAAGATGACTAATAAAGTGTAAGAAACAGTGAAGGAGGTGTGGGAGGGGCTGGGGTGTGGACCTAACTTCAAAACAAAGCAGATTTCATTTCCAGGACTGATACATCTTTTGTAGATATTCCAACTTGCTGTGAGTGGAAAGGATCATATAAACTAGCTGTCCTCTGAGGTTACCTGCCATAGAGTCATTAAAGTCAGTGGAAGTGTTTTCACCAGTCTCTCAATGAGTATTGCCTGCAACCTTCGTGTAATGCACAACTGGGTAAATACTGCTTATTTTTCTGTTGCTACTACATAGAGATTATGGGACAATCAGAGCTGAGATAAAAGTGTGCAGCACCAGCAGTCTTGTGCCAATAACGTGGCCCTTGCACCACGGATCAGCCTGGGGACTTGGAGCAGTGTTACTGATGGCTATGTTACACTCCCATGTCCTCCCCAGGCTGCTCTCCTGGCCTGCCAGTGCTTTGCCACCAGCAATATTGTTAGTAAGGGGCTGCAGTGCACAGGTGGACTGGGGAATGGCAAAGTATAAAGGGAATTTAGGAACTGAATGAGGATAGGACCTCTCAGATTTACATTAATTTATGCAGTTGCTATGGTATGCATACCACGTGTTTAAAAGGGATTAAATAGTTAATTTCCAAATTCCTTGTGTGATGATCATTGTCTAGATGGTTTATAGCTGTAAGCAAGCAAAAGTTTACTTACAGAATTGATTTATATGTTCATTTATGTTCCTGAATATTGAGAACAGGAAAGGAATTAGCAGTGTTGCATGAGCAGCACTAGCACATTTTTCACCTTATATGGAGAATTGCCTGCCACTTATCAAGCGGGGTTAGATTTGCTGTTATTGTCACATTCCTTAAAGTTGGAAGAAATCTTGTTTCTCTGACTAAAGCGTCAACTTGTAAGCTTATGGTTTTGCTGTTTGAATATTGTTTTTTCATCCAGGAATTGCTGGGATGGGCAGAGCTTCTTAAGAAAAATAGCAGCATGCAAATTTTCACTGCTGTGTTGTAGAGTTCGTTCCTCAGCTCGGGTGGCGAAACTTAGATGTTTGCAAGGGAAAATATATTTCTGTTTCGAGTCATTTGGAGTTCTTCCTGACTTGAGCCTCTGGTCCTGAAGAATGAAACACGAGGGAAGGTCCCAGGAAGTGAAGGGAAAGACCTGCAAATCGTGAACCTGTGGTATTTAAGGGGAGAAACCTCACTGTTTTGTTTTTCTTTTTCCCTGCTAGAGAGGCTGATGTTTAAAACAGCCTTTTCATGGACTTCTTTAAAGGACAGTGGCTGACAGCTGTTGGCTATGAAGTCATTGACCTGATGAAGTTCTGAGTGTGAGGCTAAATAAGTGGAAAATATAGAAGTTGAGATAAACAGCTTGTTTAGTCACTGATACCCCAGATTAAAGAAGCTGGACAAAAGACTGAATACTTGAAAGATTGCGAAGGTGACAATTATAAAATTTCCTTTCATGATAGTGTAAAAGAACACCATAGAAGTGCTAATGAAGGTTGCATTCACTGAAATACTTGCGTTTGGAGGATCGGAGATTGGAGGTCTGTCTTAGTGCAAGTCTTTCAAATTAAAGAACTGCTTTCTGTTTGAAATATTTCTGGGATTGTGGCATTCAGTAGGGCGGTAAGTCTTGCCTCCTGCTGCTTCTTATTTTTTTTGGTACATAGATTATTATAAATTTTTAGAGCACGTGCTCTACCACTCTGACTTGAGTTTGTGTTGTGATTGTAAAGATTTCTCTGTGGAACTGCTTGGAAAATAAAATAGTTCAAAAAGGTAGTGATTAGGTGCAATGACTAGAAAACCTGACTTAAAATTGCTGTTGCTGATTTTACTTTCATAGACATCCAGAAAAGTTAACTGGAAAATGATACTCAGGTTTTGCTTGCTCCATAAAGGCAGTGTTGGCTGTATTTTTTTATTTATTTTTTTTTTTTTTTAATAATAAGAGGTAAGGAAGAATT
>VXAU01000433.1:3413123-3433048 GCA_013399695.1 Formicarius rufipectus | reverse complement strand
AAAGGCAGTGTTGGCTGTATTTTTTTATGTATTTTTTTTTTTTAATAATAAGATGTAAGGAAGAATTCATGAGCCTGGGAATATTTGAAGCCAACAGAAACAAAAGGGTAGTTTATATGGCTAAATACTTTGAAAAACCAACATTTGAAACATTCAACCAAGTGGTTGCATTGAAGTATCCATGCAATTTTGAAAGCGTAGGGCAAAAGATATGGATTTACATTTTCTGTTTGCGGTTTTGCCATTCTTCCCCTTTTATGGCTCACCAGAAAAGAAACAGATTTCTTATCATGTATGGATATAAAAGCTCAAACTACATATATTTATTTATAGGACTCCACCCTTGGGCTTTGGATTTTGTGAACAGCTATTTCAGTAAATTTGTATCTATATGTGGAAACTGGCAAATTGAATACTGTGCAAATCCACATTTTAAAAAAAGCAATTGCTATTATAGAAGGTAAATGATATCATAAGAAAGCCAAGTAAAAAAGATTGCATTTTTGTTTGCTACTGAGGGAATGATCAATGCTTCCTGCTGGCTTTTGCACCCTGCAATTGGAGATTTTGGCGTGCAAATGGTTTAAATAATGCTAGGTTTTGTGTCTGGTTGGCGCTGTATAATGCTGGGGCTTGGGTGACTTAAATATACAGACTTCGGGCCAATACCGAAGTCCTTTCTCAAGCAGAACACCCATTGAAATCACATTTAAGTGTCGTCAGTGAAAGCTTTGCCAAAGAAATCACTATGGATTTGACCCCAAAGTTATTACTACTAAATTTCATATGCAAGTCTTTCATTATTGTTTTATTTAAGAATGGAGTGCTTGAATGAATCCTGGAATTCATTTTAACTTTATGGTTTTAACAAGGTATCAGCCTCTTAAACTACATTTTTATTTCTAAAAACAGTTTCTTCCTTTTTCTTTCTTCTTATTTTATTTTTTTTTTGTTTGTTTGTTTGTTTGTTTTGTTGTGTTGCTGAAAAAGAAGTAGGAGAGATACTTTGTGGCTCAGATTTGTTTTACCTCAGACAAACAATCTGCTGAGGTGCCTAAATTAGGAGCTTGGTCTTCCAGCTTCTCTGTGTGCACAGTGGAGAGTGTTGTATCCAGAAGGGATTTTTCTCAGTGTTGTCTTTTGGCTGTGACTGTTAGCCCCAGGGGTGGTATAGAGTGCACTGATTTAGGAATACGGAGAAATGTGGTGGGTCAGCAGAGGACTTCTGTGATTTGTGATATAAGCTGTATGTAATTTATTTCAAAATCGTTTTTAGGAGTTGGAAGGTTAGTGCTTTTGTCTGTTTTTTCTTCATGGGTGATAGGGACTGACAATAGAGCTATATCCTTTAGTAAAGGAAATCTCATGTTGTGGAGGGACCCTTGTGAAGTCTTCAGTCTCTTGCTCTCTTGTACAGTTCATGTCAGATCTCATGAAGTGTTTTGTGAATCATGATGTGGACTGATGGATTATGTGGCCCATAGGCCCTTCAGACTATGAAGTCTGCAGTGCCTGGCTGCGTGTAGCAGGACTGGCTGAACCACGTGGTCCTTTCTTGGCCTCGGATCCCAAGAGAGGTATTTTCAGCACAGAATCTGGGTATTTCATACTTTATATTGCTAAAGCTGCACTAATCCTGCTTTACACTGTTTAAAATACTGAAGGAACAACAACAGAAAGGACGGGCCATTAAGGTTTTAAAATGTCTTTACATTTACAACTGCGTTATACAATATAATTATAAAATATGGTCAACAGAGGTAGTAGGAGCACCCTTAAGCATGCCTCCCATATTCTAACATAGTATTTTCACCTCTGTTTAGTTCTGGCCAGCCTTCAGTCATTCAGACAAAAATTTCTAGTTGTTTTTTTTTTTTTTTTTTTTGCTTCAGGCTGAAACCTCTTGGAAATATTTTCAGCAGCAGAACTCCAACTGTTTTTGAAAGAATGCATTACAGAAATATAGAGAGATTTGTCAACTTTATTTAGCCAGTCATTCCTTCAAAGTATTATTATACCTTCAGGGAGTAGAGAGGGGAGTTGGCGTGCTTTTTGCAGACCCATGGAAATTAACACAGATTTACCAGCCTACCAGAGCTGGTGAAAACTATCTGCACGTGCTTGCAAGAGCAGATTAGAGGTTTGCTGATACAATCATAGAATACTCCTACTTTATAAAATATGCTTCAACCTCACTGGCCTCTTTCTGTGCCTAGGGTGGTGATTACGATGGGTGGTACTGAACACCCATCTGGGTAGCTCCATAATTCCAACTGTGTCTGCTTTGTTGGAGGAAAAGGTATCTCGGTGTTTAATAGTCTTCCAAATTCAGTAAAGCTTTATGCCAAGGCATACTTGAGAAAATAACTGAAAAATCACTACTGTTTTACTAGTCATCATTCATGAAGTTAATTCTGATGAAGCTGAGAGTGGAATTTATCCTCTAGTCAATATACTGCTCTCAGGAGTGCCTGGGATGAGAGGTGTGATGCCCAAAGTTTGAGAACAAGGTTCAAAAAATAGTTTTGTCTTCTACCTTTTTTTCTCCCAGGTTGCAGGGAGACTCTAGTACTGCCAGGTTATAGGATTTTACTGATAATTCTCTGTTACTTTTAAGGAGCAACTGTCAGAGTCATGTCTTTCCATAGACGTGATGGATCTGTCTATTTTCTTTATAAAATAGCTAAGCATGAAAATACTACCCAGATTGTTTTATGAAGATTGCAATAAGACAATGAAAACAAGAATCTAATGCTTGATATCTTTCAATGATTAAATAAGTCAGGATAACAGAGGTTTATGGCTTGAGGGTGATGGCAAGACTAAGGTCAGATCTTAGTCATTCTGCAGGGTAAGAATAAAGTTGTTCCTGATATGTCAGCATTATCTGAGTTGAGGTCTAAAGGTTTCATGTGGTTTGGGTTCTCTTCTCCCATGTTCTTGATCTTTCTCTCTTATAATGACACAGGTAATTCTTGCTTCTCCCTGTCTCAAGTCCTTTTAAAATATTCATCTTGCTCAGAGAACACAAAATGCTCCTCCTAGTGAGAAGTGCTTTAGATTTTTGCCTTCTCTGATCCCCAAAGAGGCACCAGGAGTTTTTTCTGAAAATGAAAATTTATATTTGTACAGTTGAGGTGAAAAGGGAGAAGGAAGCACTTGCCAGCCTCTAGTGCTTGGCCAAATTAGTGGGCTAAGAAGTAGATCAGAATTGCAATAAATAAATAATTGCTTGCGGAGTATAAATTACTAGATTTTTTTTTACAATATTTCTGCTAATTTATTGTGCTAACCATGAAGAAGAATGATATTTTGTCACCTTTTATGCATACATTTACATTTCACACCCAAAGGTGAATGTTACAATGGATTTCCTAGCAATCTGAGTGTTCACGACACTGTTTAGTATTTTCAGCATATTCAGACTATTAGGGTAGTCTGTAAGGATTATTAATTAGTGCTGTCCATCTCAAAGCATGCTCCCACCAACAAAAATGCAACTAATTAAAACTCGTGTGAGTTGAAATATCATCAGTATCAACTTTATACTCTTTATTTTGTAAAAAACGTAAGTGTTCTTAGAGTGAACTAAAACAATTAAGCAGTTCAGGACCCCATGCTATAAAATCTTAGATAAGAGTTAATCAGTGTGTCAAATTATAGGTTTGTCTTCATGCCTGAAGTTAGTAGTGGGTGACTTCCTGGGGAATTTGGTTGCTGAGGTAAGAAGATGAAACTCCAGTGTTTCCATTAAATGTTCGTCTTGATGTGCTGACATTTTCAATACATATTTAAGCAAAAATGACTGAATTTGAGTCTGTTTCAGGTTAATATTTTGAAGTCACTTTCTCCCATTGTTTCTGTTGCTTTTAATCAATTATGAATGTCCTGAGGTAAATGCAGAATTAAAATACTAGACTATTTTCTTGTTCATGATCTAAGGTCCTAAAAATTATACCTAAAAATTAATGTTCTGGAAGAGGAAAAACAAAATACTTGGGAAAATGTAAGGTAAGACTGTATTTTCTGAAGCGTATCTTACTGCAGAGTGTCTATAAAATGTAGATATCTAAGTGTTAAATTTGGTGTCTATCACCAAATGCAAGCAGTGACCTCTTGGTAATGTTGCTAGCTTTACAGACAATCTGAGGCTTGCCTTTCTGTGTGCAACTTTTTTTTGCTGCTTTTGTAAGCTTCATGGAGAGTTTCACAGAAACCTAACAACTTTTTTTCTGCCAAAGGTTTTCATTTCTCTGACAGAATAATGACATTGTTGCTTTAAGCTTGCAGTGTTGCTTTATATAGATCTGGCCTGGTTTATAGTGTTGCTTTAAATACACAGTAAGAGAGTTCATCCCCTTTTCAGAAAAGGTTTATGAGTGATTTTTGCCTGACTTGGAATGTTTATTTTCTTAAGTTGCTTCACTGCAAAAATATCTTGAAATTGAGAGTCGAAGGTTGGTGATGGAATCTATGCATCTGCTGCTTGTGCTCTGTGTAGGTCTAATCACTCCAGCACTAGAAAACTGTGGTTTTGTGATGGACCTCACGTGGATCAGACTCAATTCTGTTATTTCTTTGTCCCTTCTATATCAGTTATCCTTTTTTAAAAAACTGCATCATTGAACTGGTCTATGGATGTTGGCAAAACCATCATAAACCTTGGTAAGATTTAATTACTTCTCCCAGTCCTTTGCAATAGCGTAGGCTTATTTTCTTATCTTGATAATGTGTTGATGATGAATTAATGTTGAAATAAATAATTGTAGAAAAAATCTTTCCACTACCAGGGATATAATGGCAGTTAAAGAAGGGATTCACAAAAGATTGCTTCTGGATGCACTTAAAATGGCATGCATCAGCTTTCTTAAAAAATATGTCTTAAAATGTGAATCTTAAAGTGTAGCCTCAGCTCTCGTTTGACTTTTGCTGAAGTCATGTATTGATTATGTATTAAGTTGACAGAGGTCGGTGGAAAAATCCTTTCTAATCATGTACCAGGAGTCTGTGGAGCTCTGTTGTATCCTGTGTGGTGGCTTGTGCTTTGAAAGTGAATAAATAATGCCAAGTATGGGAAGAGAAGCATGCACAGGAGGAGAGATTATACGAAGCATGTAGTTTAGGTTGTGGAAGAGAAAGCTTTGCTCCTCCCTCCCTGCACTGCCTAGCCTGGTTGTCCAGTCTGCCCCATGTCTGCTTTCCTAATATCACTTTCTGGTGACCAGGAAAAGGATTAGGCTGCTCCTGTACATAAAGCTGAGTAGCCTCTACCTGCCACTTTGCAGGAGACCTTCCTGGACAAAGGGAAACAGAGCAGGAAGGTTATTTGCTTGAAATTATGGGACTTCAGTCACTTAGCCTGTGGGAAGGAGTTGGTATCTCCCTTGGTCACAGGGCAGTGGACAAGAAGAAGGTCATGGCATGGGGGTGCTTTCTATTAATGTATAGAGATGAGAAGGGGATTTTCACAAAAAGAGGAAAGTTAGCCAGTCCTTAAGGCTGTTCAGAGCATCAGCAAATGAAATTGTGGCCCTAAGGTCTGGTGAAGCATGCACTTTAAAAAACCAAGGGCAGCATGCGTTGTGGCGCAGAAATATGGTCAAGAAAGGGTTACCTGCTTTTGAGGGGTAAAAGACTCACGATCAGGCTGAAGTCAAGTCTGTGGCTCAAGAAATTTTAATGAGATCTTAAAAAAAAAAAAAAAGAGTGAAGAAATCTTTAAATAAGGTTTCTCTTTGATTGTCTTCCTAGGTGGGACTCTGAAACCACTGGCTGGATGGTAGTATACCTGGTTTCAGCTGCGGTATGTGCTTAATGCTGTGTACATTCCCACTGAGTATCAGTGTCAACCCTCATTGCTTGCCTGAGCCAACTAATTTGGCTGCAGGTCTTTGGCAGAGCTTAGCAAATTTATATTGAACTTCCAGCATTAAAAAAATTAAATAGATTATTATGAAGTTCAAGACAAGAAAATATGAGACTTCCTAAAGAAAAAAGTAAAACAAAAAATACCTCAGGAAGTTTAAGACTGAAAGTTTGGGGTTGTTTTGTGGGTTTTTGCTCCATCTTTTGAAGTCGAATAAAGAGCAAAGTTGTTTAATGCAGAAATAATTAATACACATTTCTCTGGGGTGGGGTGATCTGTGTTCAGTCACACCTTCTCCAGGGTAACTCAAGTGGATTAATCAATGATCATCTTTTTAATTAAACTGCTGAATAGAGAGTTGGAGGATTTAGAGGATCATTAGTTTTGTGTAGAATCAGTGAATCAAAGGAAAGTAGAGTTAACAAGATCTTTCTTTTTGTCATAGGATCAGTCATAGGTTAGGAAAAAGGTCAGCACCTCTGAAATGTAAATCATCAACAAATACAAAAAAGTATTTTCAAGTGCTTTCAGAATTAATATTTTCAAAATATCAGGAAAGGTGGGGAAGGAAATTACTTGCTTTGTCCCAGGCATATATACCTGCTTGACTTTTTTCTGCATCTGACAGAACAGTTAGGGTAGGTCCTGAAACTCTGGGAATGGGAAATTTCCTGAAACAAACACCCAGGCACAGGGAACTGAAGTCCAGCTCTTCTTGGTTTCTGCCTTCTGGGCAGAGCTGCATGCTGTGTCACAACCCTGTGTTTGTGGGCAGGCTGAATGGATGTGCTTAGTCAATCATTCATTTCCAAGGGCTGGAGGGTTGGCTGCCCATGAACAGAGCTGATGCTCAGTGTGTCACTGGGTAGTCTGGGCTCCCAGGAGTTGATTATATGCTAAATGTGTGAATATATACACTAATGTGTTCAGTGTGACACATAGTGCAATTAGGGTTGTTCCATGGAGCTGAAAAAGTTGTGAGATTCTTTTTTGTCTGTTTTCTGTAAGCAGAAGCAGCTTTCCTTGGTATTACATCTGATCTGCAGACTATCCCCAAATTTCTCCAGGGGAAAAGGTGAAAACCCAAGAAAATTACGTGCAGCAAAGTGATGGACTGTTGAAGAAACCTACAAGAGCTACCTCAGGCTGTTCACTGGTTGTTAGTTGAACATAGATGTCACAGAACAAGCTAATTTCTCTCTTATCTAGTGATGGACAGGGCGAGGTCTGGATGTATATACTGTAACTATCCTGGAAAGCTGTTTACAGTGCACCTCATAGGAGGACACTGTGCTGTACTTAGTTCAGCTACAAATAGCTAACCCTCCAGGGGAACCACATGAATAAGCATCAACACTCTTATTCCTTCTTGTCAGACCTGTTGAGATTTGGTAGCATTTCATACCTGTCTTTTGACATAGGAGGTGTACTACTGCTCATAGGAATGGAGGTGTCTGTAGAGTTGGTTCTTGAATTGCTCAGCACCTAGCCATTGTAGTCCGGCTTTAATTAATCAGGGGCTATAGTTTATAATGAAGATGTCTGGCTACCCAGCAAAAAACCCAACCAAGCTAAAACCAAGCAGCAGCACCTGCCTGAGATTGTACAGCCCTTCCCAAATCACAATTGAGGAACTACATCTGTGACTTGAACGTTGCTACTGAGCGTATAATGTAATTTACTCTTTGTTTACATTAGAGCTGTAAGGGCCCGCGGTACCTTTGTACTAAGAACTTCAGCCATTTGCTGGTGTTTACTTTTGTGTGCCCTCCTATTCAGCAGGAAAATGAAAATGTGAATACAAGATGAATGACAAACAGTAGTTTTGTTACCATGGCACATACTGCCTAATCTATTCTGTTAAGACATTAGCAGCTATGCCTACCTGTGTGTCCTTAAATGGCAGAGCCCAGGGTGTTGTATTTGCCATGCTTAGTGCATGGGATTTTTGCCCTTGTTAATGTGCAGGAAGCAAGAACTTCACTCTGGGGTATGTGAGGTTTATGACTTACTTTAGTATAGCCGCTCTTCGTCTTTTCCACCCTTCTCTCTTCCCCCCCACCCCCCTCGCCTTTTCTAATTTGTTTCCTTTCTTTTTTTTTTTTTAATGCATGAAGGATTTTTCAGATTGATTCCTTCAGAAGTGCTTTGCCCTCAGTAGAGGTTTGATGGGAATTGTTGGTCTTAAAAGACATGTTTTGGGAAAGGAGGAAGACGAGTGTTGTAAGATCACTGATGTAAGGTGCCTGTTTCCTTTCAGCCTGCTAGAGAAAGATACTTGAACTTGTAAAGCTCTGTATATATGGAGTAACGTTGTACCCTATAGATTTTTCTTATATGAAGCCTTATTATTCAAGATTGTACAGATCCAGAGAGATGGGTATCACGGATCTGGCAGAGCACTACTGGGAAATTTGTATTTCACTGTGGCAAACTTCCTTCAACATTTGATGGACTGCTTTCGGGGGAGCGTTGTGACCTCCCTAAGAGGTAACTTGCTGGGAGTGCTGGAAGCACTTCAGAAAATCTGGCCCTCTTTTCTGGCCAGGAAGTTTTCTTCAAACAGAGCAGGATATCATCCTTAATAAGTCTCCAAGTAAGACCTGATTCGTGGGAAGGTCATGTAATACTTTGCCATAAAATAGTTCTTTTGTATCAAAAGCAGTACACCATCTGCCTGTTGCAAACGCTGTGTTCTCGTTTCTGCCTGTTCTTGCCCAGACTGAAATGTTTTAGCTGTACATTTACAAATCTGGGATAAGTGTTAGTACTGTGAGGTCACCTGGGCTGTAATTAGCTGACAGCCAGCTGCATTCACCCTATAGTTACAGGTCAGCAAAAATCCAGGGGAGTCAGATTTGCCAGTGAGGGCGGAGTTTGACTCTACATTGTTGAAATTACATGAGTATACTGACACAGTATACACATTTAGCTCTGTACTGGATCTGTCTCCATGTCTATCAAAGCATTAGCAAAGAAATACATTTCTGAAGAGCTGGAATTGTGATTCCAGATGAGAAAGGAAAGTGGCCAATCAGTCCTCTGCAGTGAGCTAGAACGTAGGAAGAAAAACAGCACTTGTCAGTTCAGGGATTTTGCAGTCATGTAGGTGAGAGCAAGCTATTGCCCAAGTCTTTTGAGTTTTAGTTGCTGATGCTCAGGAACTGGATACCATGGTGAAGGAAGCACTGCATGTCTTTGAGGAGTGGATCCATGCTGTGCCATTCTGTAGGAAAAGGAAGTATGACAAAAAATAGAGGTCAGGCACAGTAGCAGTGCTATGAACTGGTCAGAAGAAGATACCCATCACACATGGGTTATGGCGGTGTTACCTGAATGCATAATCATGGCACTTGCAACCCTGTCCTGCAGTGCTTGACTCTGTGTCTCTTTACAGCCATGATTGGGAAGGTTTTAGTGGTCTGTACTCTAAATGTTCTGTGTAGATCGATACATACCTTTCCGTACCAGCAAAGCAAATCTCTGGTTTTATTTGGAACTTTACAAGTGTTTTTATGGTAACAATATGAAAAATATTACTTACATCTTATTGCTCACGCTTCCTCTTGGGTGTAACTTGCAGGTTGGTACTGCTGTTTACATTGCTCACCCATTGTTAATTTGTTCATTTTGTATGGGGGTTTTGCAGCTTGTATTCTTTGCTGTTTTGTTTGCATTTTCTTTTAATAGAACAGCCTTTTTTTCAGTCAGTTTAGGACTTTGCTCTAACTCTACTAGTAATCTTATGAAAAGAAAATGACAGATTTAGATGGAGGAGTAACACCTAGTTTCCACTTTACATGTGTACAAGTACATTTTAGTTGCGAATCTGTTCAGTTGTATACTGACTCCATCACCAGGTTTTTCAGTGAGATCTGCCTTTTGAAGCGTGAGTATGATAAAATCCTTATGTTAGTTTTAATTCTGTGATATGTCAGTTTAACTGTTGTAGATATGAGAATATTTTTATGACACGGTGCTGTGTGCTGTGAAGAAGCAGTTTAAAATCAGCTTTGCTAATTTAAACATCAGAGAAAATATTATAATACAGTCTGACACTTTGCAGAATGAAAACGACAGACTTTGTAGAGCATGAAGTTCTCTGTGCCAGCTTTTGGGAGCTCAGTTAGCCACTCTACTTTTTCAATGCAAATACACTGCGAATGGTGGCTATGTCTTCTGTCTTGCTGTTTTCAGCTGGTTGCTCCATATTGGTCTACTCAAAAGCAGTGGCTGGCTTTTTGGAGCCTGGTTTGTCAGATGCAAGAGAACTTCCACAGGAGATCTTTGTAACTGATGTGCAGCTATTTTTCAGAGATCCTGGCGGGGATCTGATAGAAGCTTTAGATAAGAAAATGTGGAAATGGGCAATTCTGTTATGGTACAGGTAGAGTTCCCGGTCTGCGCTACCACTGTAGAAAAGGGACTGTGGTGATGCTGGCCTGTTTCAAGCCACCTTTCCTAGTTTTGTGTTTCCTAGTTGGTAACCTGGGCAGCTTAACAAAAGCTCCTCTTGAAACACATGATTGTAACATGTTGCTTTACTGGTTTCTAATTGCCATTTGTACATAGAAGGAGGTTTTTAGCTGTTGTGCCTGAGCAGTCCATGCAGAAAATGTGAGGTATGAATTGAGTGGAGATGTTTCTAGCTGCTTTCTTTTTTTGCATGAGAATTGTTGTCTTTTGCAAAGGAGAAGCTAATGAATGAGTTGGCAATGCTTCAGAACAAACCCTTTTTCTAATGTGTCTAGGGATATGGGTGTTAACAAAACAATTTTTGTTTTTCAGATTGCCAATGCTAAAAAACAATAGAGACTTCCAGCAAAAACTTCTTCAGCTCGTGAAGCCTCAAGGACACACCACCTTCTCTCTGTACTTTCACTCATGATGCAGAGGGAAAGAAGAAATTTAGAGAGAAAATAAGTTATGCAAGGTTTGTTTGTTTTTATTTTGTTGGTTTGTTTAATTTGGAATGGGTAAATTGCATTATAAAACATTATAGGTCAAGATCCAGATGAAACCCACTTAAAATTTGTTTTAGTCCCTCAGTTTTAATGTTTCATATTGTCTGGGTGCTTTTGAGGCTTTAGAGTCAACCAGTAGTGATCATCAGCACACGGAGAAATGTAGGCTGAGTTGTTTCTTTCAAGGAATTAATCCAAATCTTAGTGCCTCTGACTTCAAAATAGATTGTATTTACAAAACTTCGGTCCAGACTATCCTCAGAACCTGTAAATAGCATAGATGCAGTTTCTAAACTTAACTTAGTAGGGAAAGAGAAGGGTTTAGGTTTTTTTGCTGCTTAGCTCAGAGTGTTATGATGTGGTAGATCTATCAGAGGAGAGGGAATGGGTGACCTGTTTCTGGTGTAGAGTGCATCATCCCAGAATTAGGCAGAAAATCACCAGCAAAGTGATATCCTGCTCTTGATGTCTCACCCAAAGGACAGGGTGGTGTTACAGTTTAACTCTGGTGATCATCAGATGTCTGTCTACTGTAGTTAGAAACGTTGTGAATGGCATATGAGAGAGAGAGAGAGAAAGAGAGAGAGAGGTGCTTTGATTGAGGGTTTGAAAGACCTGATGCAACTAATTTTGTGGTAGGGCAAGTTTCTTCCACGCCATTTAGTTTTGTCATCTGAAATAAAGATGTTGTTTAGAGAGTTTTAAAAGACTTAATCATGATGTTTTGTAAAAGGCTGATGGAGAGCATTTATTCACCTTTTCAGTATTTTTGATTGCTTCAGCATTATTTGCTGTTATGAATAGAAGAAATGCTGCCTTGTTGACAATGTTGTGCTATCTACTACAACATGTATGCTACTAGTTAACACAAAATCTAGACTTGTTTGGCCTTTGTAGCTGGAGTTCACTGTGCAACCCTGACAAAACCACCTTTTAGGAAGTTTAGGCCTATGGGCAGTTTGCACATCCCAGGGAACATGGTTGGACCTCAACACATCCTGTTCATCCTCATTTCCCAGGAGTTTGTCTGACATGGTCACATCCACTGGCAAGGAATGCGGTTTCAGAGGGATTCAGTCTCCTCCATGCTAGGACAGAATTGCTTTTGTTTCCTGGCAAAATACTTCGGGGCAGATTTGTGCTGAATAAACAAGGGAACTCTCCCAGTTGCAAAGTTGTGGGTTTTTTCCCCTTGACTGACAGATACTGGGTGGATAACTATTACAGCTGATTGTTATATGATATTCAAATAGTAAAAAAATATTTTGTAACCTGCTCGCCTCTTTTAAAATCAGTATATAGTAGAGCATTGCTACCTTTTGTAATGACCTAAGAGTTCTGCCACTTGAAAGAGATTCAGAGCACTGATGCCACAGAAGTAAATATGCATGAGCTCTGCGTTTTCTGTTGTTTGGTTATAGAGTATTTGACCCATTCTTTTCTAAACCAGGCTATTTTAAATACTAGCTTATACATTCAGGATATATTATAAAATGAAAATGGATTTGCATGTGTGATCAGTGTTCTGCTGAACATGATCACAACAAGCTCTTCTGAATTTTTCAGTTTCCCTCTTCAGAAAGGCAAAGTAATACAAACAAATAAAAATAATCAACTTTTAATTGATTTTGACCAAAGGACAGCTGTGAAGCTGTGCCATTGTGGTTGATACAACTAGTCTTACTGCTTCAGTGTGTTGTGCCATGCTCTGTTGACACCGGTTAAAAGTGTCATTGAGATTTTATGCTCTGTGGCACTCATAAAAGTCCTAACTGGTTATGTCAGTCTGTTGGGGGCTTGTGGGGTTTTTGGTGGTTTTGGCTTGTTTGGCTGGTTTTGTTTGATCTGTATAGGTAAAAAGAAGTATTGAACCTGATTGTAAAATTTAAGAATACTAGTGTCTGTTGGGGCATTCAGAACCACAGCCATCCGAGTCTCCTGGTGCTTTTTGCTATATTCCAGTGCTGTGGGAGGGATGTACTATTCATTCCCTTGCAAGTTCTTCAGCTTTTTAGCAATCAGTATGTTTTGTTTAATTTTGTTTCACCATGCTTCCCTGCAGCTTTCCAAAAAGCTGTGAAAACCCTGAGGGAGCTTGTCAGTGGCAGAAGGTGAATTTGAGAACACGTGAAGACATGGAGGAGAAAATTACGGTGTACAGATACCTAATGATAAACATACCAAGAGCATCCTAAAATTATAAAACAATGTGGTGCATTAAACCTCCAATTTGCATTTTGGCTAAGTCATAGCTGCATTTTTTTGGACTATCCCTTTAATTTGGTTCTTTTAATTATCTGCTGACCAGTTCCTGCAGTGGAAGCAGCAGGAGCTATGCCTGCAGCAGTTTCCTGACAAAGTGGTTTCTATCAGAAAGAGCAATGGGATTCCTAAGGTTACTTTGAAACCTGGGGTCTCCTGCTGTAAACCAGCAGACTGACATGAACAGGAATCTAATTAAAAAGTCCAAGATATTGAATAAAGCTCACAAATGCCATCTGTTCATCTTTGCAACCTGAAATTGTTCTGTGAATTGCAGCAGCACATTTGATTGTTCCATCACTTATGCTGTAGCTGAATTTTGCTACAGCAGCCACTCATACAGGCCTGCAGAGTCATGTAGACTCTGTTAGTGTTTGTAACTGCTTGGACTTTATTAGCTATTCCAGGAAAGTATGTTCAGGAGATAGGGCTGGTTTAAAACCTAATCTCATGCGGAAGGTAGTGATACCCTGTAAGGCCCTGCACTGATTTACCAGCTTAGAAAATGCCTGGAAAGGCCAGTGCTCTATCTGTAGACTCTTGCAACAAATTATTCCCAGGTTAAAGTAATTAAAAGCAAGGCCTGTTTTTTTTTATCTCCTTTGCAAGTGAAAGCCTTATTCCTGTGGTTGATTGGACGAGAAAATGCCAAACAAAAGTTTCTAGACCAAGGAGGGGAAGAAAACCACCAAGTTCATGATGGAACCATCAGGACGCCAATAAAACACGAGAAGAATACCCACCACTATCTTAATGAAAACTATGAAATAGAGTAATCTTAAAAACACTTTCATTAATATATAATTGTTGTTACCAACATCATACATTCAACCTCAATACAAAATGAAGTAGTGACACTGGAGAAAGAAGCTTTGTGATTATTTGGGTAAGCCCCTGTGGCTGATGTTCAGGCATAGAGGGCAAGGAGAAATGTGCAAAAAAGACCAAGGTAGCAGAAGGAGACCTCAGTGTACTGATGCAAGCCTTGTGGTGTGCTGCTTAAGCTCTGTATCCAGGATACAGTTTCTTATTGACAGGCAACAGTAGATAAAATCAGTAAAACCGAGTTACTGATTTCCTATGAAAATCAATCTGGTTTTTGCAGTGTAATCCCATAAGAAATATATAAGGCCCTAAAAGCTTCAAGGTGAGATGATACTCCTATCTCCAAAGATGGTTATCTGCAGTTACTGCCTACCCTTATTTTCTAACTGTACATAGCTTTCCCTGTTTTCTTGGTGTTCTCTGTCACAGCTTTGTCCACCATGGCCCAACAGCTGGTCTCTACACCATTAACAAGGATTACCAGCCCTACTAAAGATGACAGCAAAAAGTTAGGCGTGCCTAAGTTTGATGATGCCACCCTCCATCCCCAGTGCAGCTTCCCTGTGTGTCCAGTTTGACACTGCTATAAGCTGGCACTGCTGACAGGGTGCTGGAATGGAAGGAGCAAAGTGGAACCTTTCCCCTGTGGAGCTGTTGGGATCATGACCCATAGTACTGTGTGAAGGGGATGCAACTTCCTGGGGAGCACAGGGTGCTGATCTGTGGCCCCACCAGTATAGCTATCAATATGTCCAGTCTCGCTCCGTGGCCACCAAGGTGTAGCTCATCCATCGTGCTAGAGAGCCCATCTTCCTCCACTGCAACACAAGGTGGATGGGTGTTGCTATGTGTCGGTAGCGCAGCTCATGTACAGTAAGCATTACCCCCAGTTTTTCCTGGTCTGTAAGGCCATACCTGGAGCTAAAACAGTGGTGCTCTGTATGTGAGAAAGGGAGCAGAAAGAGGATTTGTGTTTTTATTTCTCTGAGAGGTGTTTCATTGAGGTCACTGTCAGTCTGGATAGATGATTGTTCTCCCACATGAGCCTTACTATGGTCATTAACAGGCTGTGGAGATCCTTGTTTGAGGTTCTGACAACTGCTGCTTTTTGTCTGCTCAGAGATGCACTCCCCTCCTGAGGCTGAATTCTTATTTGTGGTCCGCCATTCCAGTGTCCTGTGAAATCTTAGAGTGATCTGGTATAGTGTCTTCTACCTTACTATATCAAAAGTCTTTTTTTTCCTTCTTAAAATTATGTGCATCAAATATTCCTTGGGATCTTCTGCTGAATTTGCATCTAGAATTAGTCTCTTAAAAAACATGTTATAATTTCATATTGGAGAATATCATATTTTAAAATCATTGACTATGTAATACAGGATAATATTAAATAGGATAGCAAAATGGTCTTGGAAATCGGAGATCAGAAAAGCAAATGACAGATAGTAGATACTGAGAATCCTCACTCCAAAACAGAGTCAATGTTTCTTCTTCATGTGCTCATGCCTTGCACAGTTTTGCCTTATAAAAGCATTGTGGACAGTATTATAAAGAAATTTGAGGGGAAATTCATTACTCTAAAAGGCAACATTTAAGAAAATGTTGCCTCTGTATTTGCTGTTGCAAACTTGGTGTTTGGTGCAGTGTAGATGTTGCATGCATTTATGTGAACTGAAATTTTGATTACGTTTCTGTCTGCCTGTTGTTGGCACTGAAAAAAATAATTATCAATAGAACTGAACAAAACAAATGTGCTAAATTTGAAATTTTTATAAACCTGTCTAAAAATACTTTTTAAAAAACTAACCATAATGCATAATAATTAGGTAGTACTGGAGTTCATTGCACTTCCCTGTAGCAGCACTAGTCTGGTAAAAGTTCATATAGTGCTGCAGAATTTGTTTCTAAAGGGGCTGAAGCAGTAAATGTTGCCTCAACTCATTCATTAAGGCCTCTGGTGAAAGCTTTGCCCTTCACACAGTGATACAGTGGCCGTTTAGGTTGCCCGAAGTGGGTAGTTTGTGTGTAAGTAAGTGTGTAAGTTTGTGTCCTTGGAGTCCAGTATCTTGGGAAAGACATTCCACCTTTAGCTGTGTTTTTGCTGTTGGACTCACTGAGCCATTTGATTTCCAGAAATGTTCCTCCTTTGAAGTCTCTTCGGTACACCTGAAGAGGTGACAATATAGTTGCAAAATACCCTTTCATCTGGGACTGGAGCCAAATGCTGCCACTCACTCCTGCCAGGTGTTTTTGCACACTGATCATTGAGGAACTTCCCTCAAGCCTTAAAAATACCCCAAAAAAACCTGAACAAAAACCCACTTAAAACTCCCGAAAGCCAACCCCAGTTTTAGGAAGTGCAGTGCTACAGAGTGACTGCAAAACTGAGTTTTAATGTTGTGGATCTTTCCACGTACTATTAAAATGCAACCGGTGTAAGAGCTGCTGTGTTGTTTTGCTGGGCATGAAACAGTAGGAAGGGCATGGTCCAAATCTGTCACACGGTGGGATAAATCAGCTACCCAAGCACTGAACTTTAGGCTTGTTGGCATAGCAGAGGGAGGAGCAGAAATTGCATGATCAAAGACATCAGAAGTGGTGATTAAAACAATCTTGTTCATTGTTTTAGTTTTCTGTTTCAAAGCCTTTTCTTTGTCCTTTTCTGCTTTCTAAGTTGGCACAACGGATGAAATTCTCTTGCTGTTGAAGTTAGCAGAAAATTTGACACCAGCTTTAATGGGACCAGGATTTCACCCATGGTGTTTTAAGATGGTTTGAGTGTTAATACAGCATCTGTGTATTTTATGATTTCTTGATTTGTAGGTAATAGTGTGTTAGGTATCTTTCTTCAGTTACCTGAAGAAAATCATGTTTATTTTTACAGTGGGAAGTTTCACATAATTACAGTAAATTTTTCTCTTAAAACTTTTTTTTTTTTTATCTACAGGAAAGGGCGTTTTTACTGGCAGATTAATTTTCACAGAATACAAAAATAAACAGTGTCTTTCGACTTTTAAGTTATACAGTAGTAAAACAGGTATTATTGGTATAGTCACCAACTATGTGACTTCAATGTACTTACTTAAAATATTGCATGAAATCTTTTGAAGAAAGAACTTGTCTCTCAAAAAGTGTCATGGGATTATATAGATGTTCCCCTGATTGCGGTCTTGAAACAGCCATGCTAATTCCTCCACTGGATAAGGAAAAACATTACAAGAAATAAGTACATTTGAAGTGTGTCAGTGTAATCTGCCTGTGTAGACCTCTTTGTATTCAAATTAGTATAGAATATATCTGCTCTTTTTTCCATAGAAAATAATAGTAGAGATATATTGATTCTTAGCCTAGGACACCAATGTCATTGGAGATCTGCATATTTGACTTCCTATATATTATTTTCTGTTAAAAAGCTGTATGAAGCACAAGTGGGACTAGTACAATATTAAGCAATAATGAGATAGTATGCAGAGATATTTTTTGATTTTTCTGGCAATTTTTAACTGGTAAAATTTACTTGGAAGAAATTTGTTCTCAATACTGTGCATTCAATTAAATTCTCATGAGGTATGTCCTAGCATTCCTTAATAAAATTCATGTTAAAGTGTTATTGAGTTCATCTGGTTTCCAGGATGTGGTCTTCTATTGAACATTGGCAAACCTGACTGAAACACAGTTATTTCTATGCACCAGTTGATATCTTGCTGGAAGTTGAATTAAGTGCTCTTGAGGACAGGAACTGAATTTTAATGCTGTCCTGACAGAGTGGGAAGGGAACAGATGCTTCTGAGCATTAGAGCAGAATAACACATGGAAATGGGATGTTATGTGAATGATGCTGGGGTTAGTTCACAGAACCATGGAATGATGGAAGGGACCTTTAAAGGTCACCTGCAAGGGCATCCCCAGCTAGTTCAAGTTGTTCAGAGCTCTGTCCAACCTGGCCTTGAATGTTTCCTGTCATGGGGCATCTACCACCTCTGTGAGCACTCCAGTGTTTCACCACCCTCATCATAAAATTTTTCATCTATCTAGTCTGAATCTACTGTTCTTTAGTTTAAAACTATTACCCTTTGCCCTATTGCTACAAGACCTACTAAAAAGTCTATTTTCATTTTTCTTATAAACTCCCTATCATGAGGAAGGAAGAAGAGAAAGTTTGGCATGAGGCGTACTGCAACTTTCCTTCCATATGACCTTCTTTTCTCCAGCTGTCTCTTGAGCATTCAGCACATATTAACCTTCAGTTTGCTTGTTTTCACGGCTGGTGCAGGTCCCCCTGCTCTGTCTGTAGCCACCATACATGAAATGACAGGACTTTTAGTCATGACAGTTAGTACCCAAAAGAGCATATTTCCAGGTGGCAAATAACTAACTCTTCTGTAGCCTTTTGCCTCGTTCATCCTTTTCTCCTCTTGGGACCCAGAAGCCACACTGAGAGAAGGAAGATTTTTGGTGCTTGTTCATTCCTTGCATCAGAAGCATCTGGGTTGTTTCAGGAGCTCTGCAGATGGCTGCACTATAGCTTAGGAAATGAATGGAAGATGTCTGTGTTGGTTTATTTCCTGTGTGTCATTTCCTGTGATATTTCTACAGAATAACCCTTTTTGTTACAGAGACATAAATCACCTGTGCTATAATGCTTCCATAGAAAATGGAGCAGTACGTTACATGTGCAATGAGACTGTAGTGCTGTCTACTAATGCTATTAAATATATTTTATATAGTGGCAGATTTCTGGAAAATTGAGAGTGAATTCCTATGGGAGTGACAAAATAACAAATTTATGGATATTTGTGTCTCATTTTGTGATGTCTATACGTATTTCTGTCTTTTTAAATGCTTTCAGAACAAGTTGAATTTTTAGCTAATGTACAGATTTTCTAGCCTTTACAGGCTGTAATTTCTTTATTTTTGCCTTGGTCCTCACCAGAATATTTTTCATTTCTTCTTAAAATAATGTGAAATTAGATCAAAGTATTAGCAAATAGCACAGGATTGGCTGTACACACAGTATCTCAAACTCAGTATTTATCCAGATTATATATAGCTGATTGATTAAAGTGGTTTCAGTTTTGTGCAAGTCAAGAAGCTATTTATGCCTCTTGGAATAAAAGCCATAATGTTGAATAAAGATTTGATTATTCACAGAGTTTGGAAATGAAAAAAATATTTGATTTCCTAGACTTTTTTAGAATCAGTTAAGAAAGATTTAGAATAAAATACAGGAGATGAAGGGTGAGTTTTGTAAATTCTTTGGACTTCGTGGGGAAAAACAGAGAATTACAGTCTTTTAAAAGAAAGTAGCCAGAAGCAATCATTTTGATAATCTGATTTGATTTCCTGAATAACACAGATTGCATGACCAAAATTTTTGTCTTTTTAAAGAAACATTAGTTCCCATATTCTTGTTGAAAGAAAAGGGAAAAAAAAACAAAGAGAAAAAAAAAAAAGAAAAAGAAAATGGGCTCTAATCCTTAACAGACCACTTCATGATTACTGTGTTTCTGTAATTTCCCCCAATCATGCATTGCTTCTGCTGCTAATGGACACTGCTGCAGGATGATTCTCTAAAGTGGGCCTGTGAGCCTGACCCACTGTGTCTGCTTCCAAGTTCTTTCAGAATGTGATGATATAAGCAGTATATGGTGCTCTATCAGCTGCTGCTTTTCTACATGTGTTTTGACAGACAATGCACGCTGTGAATTTCTTTCCTGGTGAATTAAGCATGAAGCCTATAGGAGAAGATGCAGCAATAGTGCTTGGGGTAGCTAAGCCTCATCCACCCTTTGGCCTGATAAAACCCTCTTGTCCATGCACACATCTCTTTTTCCTGTCTTTCCCCCCACCTGTGCCTGGGGATAACGATATTCCTTCAGCACAGCACTTGATTGTAATTGAAATCTCCCTTTCATTATGATAATATGCCCTGTGTGATTGTTTGAATATACTTTGTCAGTCAGTAGCAGGTGGCATTCTGCAATAAACAGCTTGGGTTTTTTTTTTTT
>VXAU01000433.1:3398924-3413105 GCA_013399695.1 Formicarius rufipectus | reverse complement strand
TTTTTTTTTTTTTTAACTAGTTCTGATAGCAGAAAATTGTAATAATTTCCCTAGACAAAGTCTTGGCATCACCAGACACTGTGGGGGTTTTATTGCCATCAGTGGGATCTGGGTCAGCACTCATCTACTGCTGTTTTTTCCTTTTTGCCCCTGATGCTGGCAACTTTGAAAAAGATTTGCCCTCCTGGGACAGAGATGGCAATCTATTTGTGTTGCTGAGTGTTGCCTTCTGAAACAAACAGTTGGGCATATTAACAGTTCTGATCAGAACCATTTCATTAGCTAAAATGTTGTGAAATTTTAATACCGAGGTTTTATAACTGAAAGGATTTAGAAACCTTAGTTACAGAGTCACTGCTTCTGTCTAGACTGTGGAAAGAAAAGAGTGAGTGTTACACTGTGAAGTGGTAGCTTAGTTTTTGGCAAGAAGTAACAAAATATTTTCAGTGTCGCACAAAAAACTGTCTTTGTCATGAAGATCAGTTCTTATTTATATGCATAACTCTGTTGTCAGTTAGTGGATGTTCATTCCAAACACTTCTACAAGGAGCGTATGAAAAATTTACACTGTGATTTTTCCCAAAATGTCTAAATACAAAAAGGCTATTTTAAAGCAAACACAATATTAAAAAGTTTCAAAGCTGTTTGTTTTAAGCTGTGGATTATTTATTTGGAAATTATTTCTTTTGCCTATTTAATGTAAAAATTAATCCAACCTGGAGATACTTGGAACAATAATTTTTTGTTTCATTTTGGTACAGTCAGTCTCTGGAGGCTTTTAGCATCATTGTAAGAGATAATAATGTCATTTCCTTCCCATGTTACCCTTTTTGCTAATTTGTCCATATATGTAACCTTCCTAAAGCAGTTTAACCTTAACTGTTCTGTTTTTTCTTAGAAAGCTTTCCCTGACATCTATACAAAGGTTTTCTTACTGAAAATCAAGCTGATATAGTTCTCATGTATTCTTGATGACACTGGCCAACAGCTGATTCCAAATCTCTTTATAACAAACTTTTATACACCGAAAGAGCATTCTGATTTCCATTTTTTTGTTCTCTTTTCTAGAGAGGTTTCTTTCCTTTTTCATTTCTTCAAATTGTCTGTGTCTTTTTTTAAGATAACTGAAAAAACTAGTTCTGTAAAAGTCCAAGTGAGCTTGACGAATTATTGCATCTGATCATTTTAACAAATTAAAGAATATTTTATTTTTATTTAATAATTGCTTACTCATAGCATTTTATGTCTATATCTTTTTAGTTGTAGTGTCATTCCTACTTCCTTCATGTAAACTTGGAAAAAATACTAAGAGAAAAAAATAAAACTGTAACAACACAAGGGAAGCAATGTAGATTAATTGCCATTTATTTAAGGAAACTGTGTGAGCTACTCTCAAACCTCAATACTTTTTTCCATACCTGTTGCTATCATGATATTTTATTCTGTGACTTGTTTGTGGGGCATGCTTTTCAGCCAAATTAAAAAACGTGAATTTTATTTTGCTTCACAGTTACACCAGTGTGAAAGGTACAGGATGGAGCTGTTGTTTTCCCAGTGAAGATCAAGAATATGTCACATGTTCAGAGGAGTTTATCACCTAAATTCAGTAACTTAATACGCAAATGCAGAGTGGGGATATTGCTAGCTAAAGAAAGGAAGATGGTAGATGGATATAGTTACAAAACATTATGTTACTGTTTAACTGGATGATGGAGCTTACTTTTCTGTACCTAACTTCTGCAAATCAGATCTGCCTTACATTTTTGAGAAAGAGAGCTGGCCTTTCAGACCTTGTGCTGCTGTATAATTTCCACATGAAAATGCATTCAGACGTTTTTGGTTAAGATAGTGGACCATTTGGAGACATGCTGTGCAATATCGGGTGTATCAGGGGGCAGCAGTGGTCCAGGGTGGGGTTCCTGTTGGCAGCTGAAGCTGCTGTTGGGGTCTGCCTGGATCCCCAGATAGCAGCCAGGAGCTGTTAGGGCATCTGCAGGAAAAGGGTGCCCCTCTGATGCTGGCATCCCCTGTGGCATCTGTTGGAAGGGCTGTTGGGAAGCCTCTCTAGAAAGTGGGTTGCCCAAATACACTAGGAGTTGTATTTTGAGTAAGCTGTTCTTAATTTCCTTAGAAATGGACTGTGACCTTCTTCCAAGTTCGAGTCTTTGAAGTGATTGCAGAAGGGTCTGGTGCAAGGAGTGCAGGCACGGCCAGGCAGGCAGCACTTTGCTCTGTTCTCCTGTATGAGGCAGTTGCATGGTGGTTTGCATCACCCTGGAGTCCCTCTGCTTCTCTCAGCTGGTGGTTAGTACATGTTTGTGCTTGTCCTCTCTCTTTTCAGGGCAACAAAAACACATCTGCTTGGGTGTCACAAGTACATTTAGACTAGGAAACTTTCTGAGAAAACTGATACTTACTTGTTGTCTGATTTCAGAGCATCAGTGCTGTCTCCAGTTTATATTCAATGCTGCATTTTGTTTTCTTTAAGAAACTGTTACAGTGGAAGAAAGGCTAGCTGTTCGAAGACTGCTCCAATCTAGTTCTGATGCCACAACACAGGTGGAATAAGGAAGTGTAACAGAAGTCGGTGCTCCTACTAGTAGGAGTGGGCAGAGGAACTTGGAAGCCCAAGAATGTGAGTGGGAGAAAGCCCACATAAACTTGCAGGATGACAGCATGGCCATCTGTCTGACCTGCAGACATGGACTCAGACATCCTCAGTTCTCATAGGAGGAGCTGGTAGCAGGCAGATGTAGCAGACAGTGCTACCCATATCCTGAGGGCCAGGTCACAAAAGCTGTGTGAGTGAGATAAGGGTGTGGGGGGAGTTAGGTGGGTGCTTCGGCTGGGGCTGTGTGACAGAGAAGCTCCTGCTTACTGCCCATGTTCCTGAGCGGCCAGCTTCAAAACAGTGCCCACAGCAGAAAGCTACTACACATGAAACAAGTGGGGCTTGACCTGACCTGCCATGTGTGTATAACTGGATGGGTTCTGGGGATTCATTATTGTGCTGCAGTCAGAGCAGGAACAGGGAGCAGAGGAGCTTGCAGGAACTGGGGGAAACAGCCTTGGATTGAAGAAAGGAGACTTCAGCAGGAGGGAGAATGGACATGGCGAATAGTTGCTTAGCAAATAAAATTTGGGGTGCTGATGTGAGAATAAGGGAAGACAGGAAGAGGAGAGGTCATGGACAATACTAGCTAGAAGAAGAATGCAGGAAGCACAGGGAAGAAAATCAATATATGGTGTAGTTTGTGGTTTACAATTACCTGGTGAGCAAAAGAAAATTGTGAGATTTGTCTCTCTTAAAGACAGACAACTCTTGTATGTAATTTGGACAGCTCAATGGCACCCCCTCGTTGCTCAGGTTGTAACATAACTACCTGAATTGCTACACCAGGTTATGTCCATGAGGCATAGAAATTATTTGAATTTTCAATTAGGCTTTTCCTTACAGACAGGTAATTTTCATGTAGTAATGCCTGTATGTGCAGATGTTTCTTATCTTCTTGGAAAAGGAAGTAGGAGAGTTGTTTCAAGGCAGACAGGATACTCCTATATGGTGCTCTCCTTTTTTCAATTACTGCAAGATAATTGAAGGTGAAGAGGAGAAGCTTATTTCCAGAAAAAGCAGCAGTTGAAATTGTCAGTGAGTATGTTACTGGGATTAAAACAACCAAACAATCAAAGAAAAGAAAACAAAAAAACAACCCAAAACAAACCTGAAGCAACCACATAAAACAGCTTTTATTTTATAGTTTCATAGCAAGAGACAAGGCATGCATATGTTCTGTCTGCAAGATTGCTTAGAAGAAAACAGCTAGTATGAGCACACAGCTGTCTCTGACACTTATTTGAAATAGGATGAATTAGTCTCTGAATTGCCTACTAACTGTAGCAGGAACTTGGGAATACTGGTTAATTCACCAAGTTAGCTCTAGTCAGAGAAGATGAGTCCCACACTGTTGTGGAGGGCCCTCCCTTGTGCCCAGTGCAGAAGAGCCATTCTGGGGTGTCCAGGCAGCACTTTGGCAAGGTTTGGGATGTGTGGCAGAGCTGCTGTCTCAGTAGGATTGAATGCTGGCTCTCATGAACCGTTTAGTTGTTGCACAGATGGAGTTAAAATGGCACGTCAGACTGACTTCTCCAGGGTTGTTTATGGCCTGTAGAGTTTTCAGGAAATGCTGCAGTACTAATGTTGCTGAGATTCTTGGATGGTGCCATTTCTGTCACTTCATTGTTCTGATGTGTGAAAGGCTGCAGAGCATTTGTCTGACACGAGGACATCACACAAATGTTTGTACTAAGACATACTGCCTTTTTTTTTTTTTTTTTTTTAAAAAAAAGGAAAAAAAAAAAAAGCTTTCATTTTCTTAGGTTGTTTTTGCTTTGTGATCTATCACTCTATACTTCTCATAGGGCTTAACCAGTAGAGTTCAATGAAAACTTTTGGTATAACACAGATTTTTTTTTTTTTTTTTTTTAATGAAGTTTGAAAATTTCCAAGCTGTTGTCTTCCAATGACAGACCACAACAGCTTGCTGATGTATTAGCAGCAAGCATAAGTCTGCACATGGTGGTGAGAACCTGATGATTAGAACTGATCCAGGAGGTTCCTACATTTCTGGTGTGCTCAGAAGAGGAAATCTCTCCCTTTTCCATATGCAGAAAACTTATCTAGTATTACTATGCACTGCCTTCCTGCAAGGTATTCTCAGTAGTAGTACAATTATTAACATCCATAGTGATAGCAAAAACCTTCCCTCAGCATTCCTGTGAAGTTGTGAATCACACTTCTGCTGAGGTGCCTCTTGATAGACTGCATGAACAATGGTAGACATACTTAGAATGAATTACAATATGAATGTGAACACAGTGTGAATTCTAATATGAGTTACCTTTGATTTGCAGAATGCTACGTCTGTTGAGCTAATGCTGCTCATAGAGAAGGGTTTATGTGCTGTATTTACAAGAAAGGGTCTTGTCCAGTTATGTGACTGGCCTTGTTAGGCCTTCTTGTTAATCAAACTGTCTTAACAACTCCTCCCAGATAGATATGAATAATATTCTTTTCCATTTGCTGTTGGAGAAGCTAAATGTAATCAAAGGTGAAGAACATTGATATTGAATCTGATGTTTGAAGCTACAAGCTGCCTCCTGCATATACAGGATTTTGAGCAGGTCTTTGTTTCATTTCTGTTTTCCACTTCTGTGCTTTCCCAAATAATTTAAATCCTTTAAAGTGAAACTAATCTAAATCCAGAATTTAGGTGATTGTTGTAGGACACTGTTACTTTCTCATTCACATGTACAGAAGCGATTGTGTGCAAGGCAGCCTCCACTGCCTTCTGCGACTCTGTATTTGAGCAGGCATACAGGAACTAGATGTTTCTTCTGAGTTATTTGGAAGCTGATAAGAACATCATGAGTCTGAATAAATGTAGTGGCTTTATAGTTTATTTCCGTGAACTACTGATCAAGGAAATAGCTTTAACTGTTGTAGGATGTGCCTGCCTCCTTCCTTACCTCATAAGATCCTAGAGCAGGATTAAATGATGTTGTTAGGGTGCTCAGGGAGACAATATTTGGTTGGTAGGGGCAGTGAGTCTCCAGCTCTTGTTTTTCACAGATTGTCTGGTTTGCAGTACTCTTCTCAGGGTATTTGTTTGCAGTTTGGAGGGAAGTGTGGGTGAGCTGCTGGATCACCCCAAGGGTGCAGAAGTGCTGGAGAGGTAGCACGGTGTAGAGGAGCAGTCCTGGCCACAGAGTGTTCTGATAGGCTTCTCCTTCGCATTTTGCCATAGTCAGGAGTTGGACAGACATCTTCTACTGTGGCCGTGTTGCTTTGAGGCCCAGCTTGAGGAAGTCAGTACCTCAGCTCCAGCTTCTGCTTTCCTTTCCAAAAGCCAGCTCTTGCATTTGGTTATTCATAAAAAGTGGCTGTCGCTGTACCCAGTGTTTGGCTGGGGACCATCCTTGGCTCAGAGGCTGCTGCCAGCACATGGCTTGCTTGTGAACATGCCTATTCCTAGAATTGGCCTGGGCTGGCTACTCTTCATTGGGAACTGTGCTTCTCCTGCTGTGGGGCTGCTCAATTAAAGTGCAGAAGAACAGAGAGGAGGAGGGGTGGGGAACAACATGAAACATTTGTTTTACAGACATCTAAGTATTGATGGAAATTGGAATTGAATGTTGGTATGCACTTAATTAAGTGATGAACAAGAAGTACAATTTTATTCTTGGTGGTGTATCTTGTGATGTTGTTGTCATGTACTCACATTGCCAAAAGCAAACACGTAGCAGGAGCAGTTCAGCTGTGTGGTCCCCCAGGCAGCAGGTTAGCGCTGTGCCAGTCACAGGGCTTGATACCACCAAGGTCTTTGAGGTGCAACTGATTGTGTGTGCCCTTCTCTGCTGGGTCCCAGGTCAGATCCAAGTATTCTCTTTTCTTTTACTTCTTCTCATCTGTCTCCTCCTTGATTCTCCCTCTCTTTCTCAAGTATGTGGGCAAAGGGTTTTGTTTTAGTGATTGCTTTTGTTTGCAGGCAATGAGCAAGGTGCTGTTGCCCTGCCTGTGTATCTGCTCAAAAGTCAGCTTCTGGCAGTGTATTCTTCTAGCCCTGCCTACGGGGAAGAACTCTGAGTCATGTTGAACTGTATCTTCTTAATACCCTCTGCTTTGCCACCACCTTTGCTGCTCAGCACAAGACTTGACTGACTGGGCTGTATCCCACACCAGCCAGGGAAGATGGCAGAACATGCTGTTTTCTTTCATATATTTATTTGCACTTCACAGATATTTCTATTTTGTTGTCATGCTTTCTTTGGTCTTGGTCAAATGTTTGCATTTAAGACTTGATTAAAGCACTCAGGCAAAACTAACTGAAGTACAGCCTGCCTTTTCCAATGGCAAAAAAAAAGCATGAGGCAGTTTGAGTGGAAACAGTGTTCATTTTGCTCATAGATGAAGGGTCAGATTAATATTCTGCACATTGTTATTGTTTTCTTTCCTTTTAGTGCTTTCAGGATCACCAAGTGCCTTAATATGCAGCAGGTATCATCAAAAGCTAGCCTGACAAACAGCCTGAGAAGTTGCTTTTACCATTTGCTTGTTCTTAATGACTTTTTAGTAGATCAGTTGAGTAATTTCAGCAACAAATTTTCAGAAGAATGTGAATCACCCTTAAACACTTACATGTATTTAAGAGCCCTTTTTCCTCTGGTTCTCACCTGGCAGCTGGGAATGTATTTTGCCTCTAATTAACTTTGCAGTCTGTCTGTTTAGAGGAGGACATCTCATACTGCTGAGGTTACCTCTGTTATCATCACTATTCATTAACCCTCAATAGCACTAATTCTTTTCTTAGAGCATTTTGTGATGGGTGACATTACCCATCAGTCTAATTTGCCTTAGAGCAGAGCACCCCTGTTGCTTCTCTGCTGAGGACGTCTGCGGGACAAGAACAAACCCCTCCCTGAGGTGGGAAGCAGGGGTCCCTGCAGAGTTGTTGTTGGCTGGACTTCACGAACGAAGATCTTGGGATAAGCCTGCGCAATGGATTTTTTAGGTGAGGCACAGTGTGCACGGAACTGGCCCCACTCCCTTTACTCCTGAGGTTCATCTTGCCACGGCCGAGCAGCTCGGACGGTGACAGCGAGTTCCTCCAGGATTCGAACCGGCGTCCTCAGAGGAGGAGCCGGCTCCACAGGCGGGGGCCTACGCCACTCGGCCAACGCCCGCCGCCTCTCAAGTGTAACATACAAACAGCAAAGCAATAATGTCAGGCTGTTGAGAAATCCTGGGAGCCCACGTGGGTCAGAGCACCAGGGGAAGACCTCGCCTTGTCCTCTCTGCCACCAAATGACACGAATGTGGCACTGCAGCCACGCCTGTAACACGAACTGGGGCAGGCCCCAAAAGGAGGCAGGCCCTGCAGAGTAGGCATGAGGGGATCTTGTCCTTGCAAAAACAGTGACAGGGCTTCAGGTGAGGGCCATGTAGCCTTCTGCCTGGGTGCTTCCCTTCAGGCTTCCTAGGCTTTCCTCAGCCCACCAGGACAGTCCCCAGGCTCCTGGGTGATGAGAGTAGGGCACGTTACCTCTGGTAGGAAATTGGTAGCATGTGTTGTTTAAAATAACAAAATGAGGATTGTAATGGGACAAATCAGGCTGGAAACTGTCCTGGCTATAAATGTGATCCTAGGTCTCTGTTGCCCACAAAATGTATGTTGTCCTTTTCGCTCCCTTTTTTCATGTCAAAGTAACACACTGCATTTTTGTCACACCAATTTATTTCAATCTGTGGAAAAACAGATCTGCAGGTCTTTTTCTCCACCTAAGAATCCATCAGAACAGAGGGCTTGGTGGCACTGGTCATGAAAGTACTGAACCAAGCTGTTTACCTGCAAACATCTGCAGAGGTTTCTGGACTTGGTCTCTCTTGCAGGCTCAGTAGCTGTGTCATTATGGATTATATATAAATAGCCCCATGAGGTTTGATTAGTGGCTTGCTACCTCAGGTCCTGCCAGCCACTGGAGATGTGGCCAGGAGTGCTGCTTGGTCTCAGGGTGACACAGCTGTGCCCTCTGCCTCCACGGTCTCAGGGCTTCGCTCCCAGGATGAACCCTGAGAAAGGGCAAACCACCTGGGGCTGGTCAGGTCAGACCCTTAAAAACTCAGAGGGTGGTCTAGGCTGTAAATTCTAGTTAATAATCATTCTGCTTTATTGGTGGAACAACGTGCAAGACCTTTAAAAATCTTTATTTGCCATCTCAATTGTACTACAAGTCAGTGTCACCTTTTTGGTTATATTTCTTTTTCTCTCATCCTCAGATTATTCCTGCAAACAAAGAGGAAATAATTCTGACAGTCATTGATTGAAGGTAGCTAATAAAACAATGGGAGGATGTAGGCTGAGGCATAAATGGGATATTGTGACAGATGTAGATGATTATTAACCAGCCAATGTTTCCGCAAAGGATTCTAATCATAAACACAGCATGGAGTGAAGCTGAGTGTATTAATAGCAAAGTTTTTATGGAAAATGTGGACTTTTTCTTTAACATCCCATTTCCTGTTTTAATTGATAGAGTGTGAAGCTTTCAAACAAATAATTTGGAAAACATTATTTTGCATCTCTGACATTAAGTACATGGTACAGGCCAGGAACAACATGTTGTGGAAGGATTTATTGAAAAAAACAATTACAGTGATGCTTTTTTAGAGATGTGACTAGTGACAAATGCTAAACTCGGTGATATAAAAAAGTCAGGAGACTGTGGCTGAGGAGTATCTATTTGTGTTTATATGTGACTTTGCAAGAAAGAGGAAGATATCAGAGAGAGATCATTATGCTGCAAAACCTGTGGGCTATGCTTCCCATTTTTCCCTGGCTTTCTATAAAATGTCCTCTTATTTACTTTCAGTCTCATATTGTCCTGCATTATGTTCTGGGAAATAAAATGCTAGGTTTGTACTGTAATCACTGGGTTAGACTCGAAATACTCTAAATGTGCACCTTTCTTTCTGGAACTCTGCTACGGTTTTGGCCCATCACTCTCCTTTTCTGAATTTCTGAGGAGAGAATAAAAAGGTCAAACAGAAATTACCCAAATAGAGCGATGAAAACTATTTAACATCATATACCTCAGCTCTGCAAATACTGAGTCATGATACCATTTGCAGGCATCAGCAGTTTATTTCTCATACAGCAACTGATGCTTCTGAAGGGTAGAGTGGTTACTTGCAGTGGGGTAGAAAATATGGAGGAAAGGAAATATCATTATACTATTATAATACATTAAAAAGACCATATGGCTTCCAATGCATGTATTGTTTTTAGAATAATTTGTATTCTGCCAGTATTAGCCAATATATTTGAGACATTTTGTGACAGGAAGGGACCCACCTTAGAATTCGAAAATAAGGGAAAATAGCAGAAGTTTAATCAAGAGATATGGACAGGAACCAGTTTCTCCACTCATCATTCCACAGCACTCCAGGAACATGGTATAAACTGTAAAGCCAAAGGTGACCAAAGCAGTACTGAACTCGCGGCAGTTCCAATTGCTGCAGCGTGTGTTTTCTGCAGGAATGCTGCTGAGTCCACAGCAAAGAACTGTACTTACCATGTATGGTCTGTCCTAGCTTTGGAGACTGTTTTATGGTGGCTAATTAACAAAAAACTTCATTATTCTTGATCTTAATTTTGTCATTTTTTTCCTTCTTCTCCCTGCCCTGCCCCCACCCCCACAAAGTTGTTGCTCTGCTAAAAAAAAAAATCTTAAATTAAGCAGTTTGTGCCAAGTAAAAAAAATAATTTAATTATTGGCACTTTAGGTCTTTCTTTTGAATAAACAGGAGCCTTCCTGACTGCAGGGCAGTTCCTCAGGAATTCCTTTATGCTGAATTAGACAGGGCAATGACGAATAACTGGGAGCAAAGGACAGTCTGAGCAGCGAACCAAATTGATTACCTGACTACCTCAGCTAACTACTTTAGGGCAGTTTTGGGTGAGACCAATATACTCTAAGGCATAGGTAGACCATAGCCTCACCCCAGAGACCTGCTCTTGTTGATGTGTTCTGTCCTGTTATTTGTCATGCCTATGTGCAGCTTAAGAGAGCCAGAGCAACCTAATGAATTAAGGGTTTGCAAGAAAGACCAGGAGCTGGCATCTTTGCACAGTCATGCTCATGGACCACTGGTGCATATGGAGTTTGTGGTGACAGGACATTACTGTGACACACTGTGCAACCCCATGTCACCATCCCTCTGCCTCTTCACCCTCTGCCCCCATGTGAGTGTGCTAGGGCCATGTAGTTGGTCTTGCTGCTGCTTTGACATGGTGGCCTTCCCTCCTGGCACATCTGTGATGACTCCGGGAGGCACCAGCTTTGCCACACAACCATTGGGTCCAGGAGCTGTAGAGTCTGGTCCAGCCTGCCCATGCCTTCGCTTATTCCTGTGCCTCAGGACAGATCACACACCTACGAGGGGAACACAGCAACACTATTTTGCCATCCCGCTGTGCTTTGGGGAGAGGTTAAAGCTTCTGTCAAGAAACGTAGAAAGACCCTTTACCAGTATTTTCTGTCTAAGGAAACTTGTGACCTGCCATATCTTGTTATAGGAGAGAACAAAGCATTATAGCACAGACTGGTTTTAAGCGTATGTTATTTTGTAACAGCCTTATGTGCTCCCTACCATCTTGAGAGACTTGTCTTTCCCAGCAGTACTTTCTCTTATTTTTTCCCTTCAACTCATTCTGGCTACGGGGGTTATTACTGTAACAGCAGAGCATCAAACCAGTCTCTAGGAGCATAGAGCATGATCTCTCATCAGTGTGTCCCATAAAAAAACTAGCAGTGCTGTCTGATCACTATCTTGAAGGTGAATCAGAGGTTGTTTATTACACATGGGGTTTTTTTCTTCCCCTGTTCTTTCATCTCTTCTGAATGGTCTTCTCAAGATTGATTTAAAGTATGACCCATTGTTACCAATCTGGTTATGTTTGAAGAGGTTCTGTATTTAATATTGAGTAGTGCTCCCTGCTGAGCACACTGGGGATGTGGTTGAAGATAGAGTGAAGAAATAGCATGTGGGACTCAGAATGAGAGCATAAGGGAGTGATGATTTTAGCCATTCCTGTTTACACTGCCAGCTCACTGCTGCTAAAAAAACTACTTCAGCTCTGTCTGGTATTTTCAGAGTTAAATTGATGATGAAATATGCAACTTCCTTTGAAAACTCAAGAGACTTACTGTGAAACAAGCTTTGAAAAGGATTTGGGAACATCCCCACTATTGCTCTCCAAAGCGTGTAGACTTGGATGGATACATCTTGGTTCCTGTGCTACTAGATCAGAGCCGCAGTGGAAGTGGCAGTGGTGAGGTTGGGGAGTGGTAGCAGCCCCTTGTTCTTTACCTTTCCTCTGAAAGAAGGAAATTCAAAGGGTACCAAGCTCACAAATTTTAATCAAATCTGCACCTCAGGGTCCTATATAGCACAGAAATTCAGTGCCTGCTGGCAAAAAAAAAAGTTGTTTTCTTATTATTTATTCGTTTTCCAGAATTTTATTACTTTTTTTAATTTTTTTTTTTTTTCCTGGGTGTAAGAGAAGGAGCAGCATGTGGAAGATACACATGACAGCAGTTTCTCAGGTCCTAAGCTGACTCATGGCAAATTGGCATGTACCATTTGGGTTTGCTTTTGATTTTCAGCTTCTTGTAAGCAATTGCTACTTCCCGTGACAAGTCTCAAGATAGCCAATAAATTTCCTTTTTTCTTGGAGGAAAGAGGAAGTAGAATAATTGTGGGAAGCTGTATTTTATTACCTTTGATATATTGAATAGAAGAGAGTTATGACACTGGCTTCTGCTTCTCAGATTAAGTTCTCAAAAATATTCTCTGGGACAATATTCTTTCCTCCAGTAAATATTTAAGAGATGCATTTTCATCAGAATTAAACAAGGAACTACCCCTCTGTAAATGGCACATACTTAACTTGGAATCTGTTTTTCTTGTTCATTCAGATTATGCAGAAATGGTAGATAATGTGTGGAGAGATCGGAAAAGGGGTTAGGCTGGGTGGGAAATAAAGATCATAGACTGTCCAGATCCAATTTTTTTTCTTGCCATGACCTTATGCAGAAAGTCAAGTCTGATGTAGATTTGCAGATTGCCTCGTACAGAGGTCACACATGGAAGAGTTTGTCACATGCTAAATTTTGTATTCAGTTTTTTTGCTTCTTAGCACTATTTCTTGGAGAAGCTTATAGAGGGAGCATGGGAAGTTTGGCTGGGCTCTGGCCAAGGAGTTGCAGCTGGTCTCCTAATTAAAGAAAAAGAACATGATATACAGGCCAGTGGGGATCTGTCAGACACAGATTTATTGGGCAGGATGGAGAAGGACTTAAAGCTATTGCCTCCACTCAATCACCCACTCCCCATAACAGTGCATGTGCTCTGAGTTTCATGATACTTTTGCAGCCTTGAAAAAAATCATCATCTGGAGCACCATTCTCTCCATTCTCCCTGGTTCCTGCCCAGTTTGCAGCTCCTCCAAGTTCCATGCAATGACTCCTTAATGCAGAATTAACATGTAAGATAAATTTATTAATATCAAAATGAGAGATTCTGCAGGCTAGGACTGTTAAGCAATAGTCTGATTATCTTTGCTGCCTCCTAGTCCTCCTCAGACATCAGTAAGGAAAAACACATCAAGATTATCACTGTCGAAAACAAGAAGAATCTACATGTTCTGGCTGCTACAGCACCAGTTAGTTGGAAGAATTAGAAAGAAAAAAACAAACAAAACAACAACAGAAAACTACAATCAAAAGTTTTTCAAAAGTGAAATTTGTTGATTTATACTGATTTCTGCAATGTTTGGGATATTGCCTGGGGAGGATGAGGAAGAGGGACCAGTTCATCCTGGGGATGTCTGCACTCTTCTCTTTAAGGACTCACATGGAACTTCCCACGTGATTTTTTTTTATTTATAGGAAGAAAAAAAAGAGGGGTGAGGTGAAATGGGTGGAAGACCCTTACAAAGCTGACAAAAATCTTGTCATTTGTGCATTTCCAGGCTTTGGCTAATGTTCTTTGGACTTATCACTGCTTTTGCCCTCCCTGTATAGTCCAACCTCTCCACAGGGTCTCAGGCAGAGGTATGCAGAGGGGGCACAGGTTTTGTGCCAGTTACCTGATAATCTTGCAACTCTGGGGACACAGTTTGTCCCAGGCTAATCTGAAGAAAATTCATAGCTGGAAGTGAAATCCTGGTTCTGCAGGAAGTGACCTCATATTAATTTTGGTCTAGCTGGGATTTCACCTTCAGAAATGTGAAAGAAAAAAAAAAATTAATTTTGAAAGGGATAAGGATCAGTTAAGCCTTAAGCAGTAGTTCAAGGTACAGGACCTCAGTAGGATAAAGAAGTGTTAAAAGTTAAACTTGTGCTTAAAATGTGTTTCTGAGATTTTTCACAAGTAGAAACCTGAGTGCTCTGCTTGTGTACTCTGGCTGCAGTATTCTGCAGTGTATGCACCACTCTAACACATGTTTTTCAAAGCTGGGAGAACTATTGCACATTGTGTCATTCTTCATTTCATGACACT
Source organism: Formicarius rufipectus (assembly GCA_013399695.1). NCBI lineage: Eukaryota > Metazoa > Chordata > Aves > Passeriformes > Formicariidae > Formicarius > Formicarius rufipectus. The sequence continues at coordinate 3,398,986 of VXAU01000433.1, read as the reverse complement.
GTTGATGCAAACCAGGACAGGAAGCTGTCACAGATCACAATATATCACTTCTTTCTTTTTTT
>VXAU01000433.1:3343542-3398904 GCA_013399695.1 Formicarius rufipectus | reverse complement strand
TTTTTTTTAATCTTTTTTTTTTTTGTCTCTTCTCCTTTTTGCCGGAAGGAAAAAAGCATTAAAGCAAAAAAGAACATATTTTGAAACATAAGTGGATAAATGCTTCCCTTTTGCAAGAAACTCTACCCATTTTTTTTAGTCTTCTATATAATGTAACTCTTCATGATAAAAAAGAAAAATTTAAAAATTAGAAGTAGTGTTAAAAATTGTTTTATAGCTACTGTTTCCTTTTTGACTTTGCTGCCTGTGATTACAGGAGAGGCTGATGAAGAGATCTCAGCCGTTGCAGCTTGCTGGGATTGTCTATTAGAGGAATGAAGAGCAAAAGAATAACTTTCCGTCATGAAGTGTGTGCCAGTATATTTTCAAGTGTCCTTAAAAGACTTTTCTTTGGATATAATTGAGTGAATTCAAGGACCCAAGAATGTAGACCAACAAACAGATACCCGTCCTTAAGCTGTCTGTTTTTTTTGTTAAATGAAAGTCAGTGGTTGATCTTGGTATCATTTCCTGTGTAAAAACTAGCATGCCTTTTGGTGCTGGTTTGCTATTTGGGCTGTTTACATTAGGAAGCAGAGTGACCTATGGAATTAAGTATTTCTTTGAGGAAGCATTTTTCCTTTATGGTGAATATATAAAGTCCTCCCTTCAGCAAGCAGCTGGAATCCAGCAGCAGGAGGCAGTAGAATTGATCTTCTGCTTTTCCTTAACATCCCTGTCCGCTTTTCAACTATCACTTTTCTGAGACTGTACTGTCTTGATTTATCTCAGGACCAGGACAAAAGCATTTCCCTCAATGACCTTGAATTTCTTCAGATTCCTCCATCTGCTGGTTTGATGTTTCAGGCTTGATGTGCCTGAAACATAGTCTTCCCAGCAAATGCAGAGCCTAGCCACTGACTGGCCTTGCTTACAGTCTCTATTTGCAGTCCTGGAAGCTCAAATGCTTTGCTCCAAAAGCTGTACATGGATGAAAGGCAATTATGTTCAGTGATTTCGGTTAATTTTTACTTGGAATAACAATATTTTCCTTAGTTCTGGAAGGTTCATTATCATGTAAATGCTGGTGTACAAGATTCATTGTAACTGTAATTGGTGCCTGGGGTATTAAGATGGAGCTCTTGAATGTTCTTTGCTGCTGTGTTATCTCGTCTGTAGTTGAGTAGTTAGCTGCATTGTGAAAATATTTGTTTTCATCTAGAAAGTTAATTTGCAAGTAGTAGTGCCACAAATTCATCACTTCCCTTGCTGTATGAAAAGACATAAAGGGACTGTACCCTGCCCTTGAGACCCTTCTCTTTTCAAAATTGGGTTTATTCTGTTGTGGAAAAATGAGAAAAATAAGCATTAGTCTTCAGGTGGATATAAGATTGTTCAGAGTTAAGTGGCATTGCACATAACTGCTTTTGGGAGAGGAACAGCTTTGCAAAAGGAGGGTTTTGGGGTTGCATCCTCATGTCATGACTGTAAGAGGCCCTCGACTGAGTGCAGTTATTGTACGAGTATGAAGCAGTAAATAGCATTTAGTCTGATTCTTATTATGCATTCTCATTACCTTCATGTGTGGCCTGGGAGGGAAGTGGGAAGGGAGGGCAGAGCAAACCAACCCTCTTACCTCCCTGGTGGTAAACCAGAGTTTTAAATGTGAACTGATTCAGGGTAGGACAAAAACAGATCAGCATCTGGCATGTCTGACTGCAGGCTTTTGCTATGTCCAGATCCTGTAGTTTGTGGAAACGGGGCTTCATGGTCACTGGAGGGTTCAGAATAACTTGTGCTGCCATGCTAAGGGTCACCTGTGTATGGTAGCAGTGAGCGTGTTAACCTTATTTTGTACTGGGTACTAATTGTCTTTCTAGAACTGGGCTGGTTCTCCATGGTTATTGATCATGCAAAATTTTGTTTTGCAACTGAGAAGCTGTCATAATAGTTAACTTTTTTTTTTTTGGCATGTCATTAAGTCACATTATAAGGAATCATTCCTATTTAAACATTTGACTAATTTTAGTCAAATTGTTAATTTGGCAGCTGTGTGTGTACATTTACACTTTTTCATGGCGTCCTAGTCTGTTAGTTGTATCAAGTTCTATTTTTTTTCCTTTTTTTAAAAATTTTTTTTTTGAGATTTGAGTTATATATAAAATGGATAAACAATGTATTCATTTTATTTTGGTGGCCAGAATGTCTTCAATGTGGTGGCTACAAGAGGGGAATGGAGAAAGTTTATCAAAATATGCATTTATTTAACTGAACTAGAAGTCAGTTCCAAAGGCCCATGGAAGTGTGGCTCTGCCCTCCTTCCTAGCACCATCCATGCCACCTAGTCAGGCTGCTGACAGTGGGGAGGGAAGCTGCAAATCAGCAGAGGCCTAGTGTTCCAGTCTCTCTATCCATAGACACAGGAGATGTCCTAACCTCCATCCCCTTATGAAAAGAGAAATGGGAAGTATGGAGGCAACTGCATGTTACCTGAAAGCCATGTGATGTTGGCCAAAGATGAATTTGTTGTGGGAGAAAACGAGCAAGTAGGACAGTGATGAATATTTGAGGACAGAGCTGAGTAAAAAGGTTAAAATTTGCCGGGGAGAAAATGTTTTTTTAAAGTAAATAAAAAGCAGATGCTCTAAGATACATTGTCTGAACACCAGAGGTGTTTTTTTGTTTGGTTTGGTTTTTTTGTTGTTTTTGGGGTTTCTGTTTGTTTTTTGTTTGGTTGGGTTTTTTTGTTTTGTTTTGTTTTTTTTCTAGAATATAATCTTGGCAAAATCCATTGTCTTAAGTGCTCTAGACTCCCCCTGCCTTACATCTACATATGTTTGGTGAAAACTTTAATAAGACTGAGCAGTCTGTGAATTTTGTGCAGGTCTTGATAACAATTTTATGAACTGATTAATGAGCTGTGTTACTGTAGATGCAGGTTCCCTCTTTGGTCTGCTGGTGGTGTAAGTAAAAGTTGCACAGTTAAGGCTTTTGCCAATAAACCCCCAAACCACCCTCCCCCCTCCAAAAAAAAAGAAAAAAAACCAAACAGCAAACTACCCCCAAATCCAGGGATGTATTCTTTTAAGGGACAGCTTAAAAATTGACAACTTTGCTCCCAAAAGCTGAAGAAGGAAAAGTATGTAAGCTATATGATGTATAGGATAATATCTTGTGGCCATTAAGTGCATAAAGGAGGGAAAAGCAGAGTAGATGCTTCCCAATGAACCAGCAGAGAAAGAAGAACTGTGCTAGTTATTTTAACTCTTGGTTAGGTAAATAGGATTAGTTATGGGGATTAAAATGATCAGATCTGAATTTTACTTTAATATAAGTAGGACCATATGTCTTTGGGGAACGCCATCTGGTTTCAGGCATTTTTAGTGGGAAAATGAGACAATTTTGATACCTCTGTCATCTGTCGTGGGGTTTTCTGGGATGAGTGGGGAGTTGCCACAATTCCAGTTTGTTCAGTTCATGAAGTTTATGCTGGATTAGTATTCTGTGATATGTTTTGCTTTTGTTTTGCCACTTGTCAGTTTTACATGGTTTCCTAAAAAGACAGAGACAGCCTGAAAATTGAACATTCTATCAAAGAATAAGGAAACATTATAGTCCATCTCTTCACATAGCCTTCACTGTCTTCAGAAAAATCTGGTGTGACCATTTTTTCAGCAGGAAGTACATGTGGTGATGGTAAATAATGTAGCTGATTTATGTAAGTCATGAAAACCTTCCATGTGTTCTTGAAATGCAGGTTTCTCAGTTCCTTTGTATTCCAGAGTGCTTCATCTAAGATATAGAGGAAAAAAAAAAAAAAAAAGAAATAGATGAAACTGTATGAAATACAGCAAAACAGCTCGATTGTCTTTTTCTCCAGTATCTCTTTCTTTGCTTCAGAATAATTCCATTGATGTAACTGAAGTTACACCTGATGTAAAGATGATCATCTGGCATTGTTATGGTTGACTTTGTCTGTCCTGCAGGTGGACTTGTAGGTATTACCAGCCAATTTGCTTTAAAATACAACAAAAATGATTTTTATAAAGAAAACTGATGACTTAATATTCATCTAAAAGACAAATCTGACATATGACCTCATGGTTTAAACTTAGCCAAACATGAATTCATGAGGTTTTTCACTTAGCTCTTCTGTGAAGGGGTTCATCATTTTGCTTAGTCCCTAGTTCTGCTCTTGACCTGGAGCCTTTGGAATAAATTTACTGTTTCATCTGTCACCTCATTTGGATCCTAAATGGCTACATCACCTCACAGAGTAAATAACAGCAATATAAAACAAAAGAAACCATACTGAACAAGATTTGTATTATAAGGGAAAGTGAAAGGGCCTGGTGCTTCTAGTCCCCAGGGAGGGGAGAGGAAGAAGCAGTACAATGGCTGAGCAGTACAAGTCAAGCACAGGAAGAAAGTTGCTCTTTATGGACTTCCTAAGAGTACCTACATAGAGCTTGGTGTAGTATGAGAAATCCAATAATACAGAAAGAAATGGAAAATTTATAGTTCTAAATATGAATCTGTGAATAGCAAGAGCCATACAATTCTTTTCTCCAGGGAAGTTGCATTTCTTGGTTAGTAAGTGGTACTTTTGGGGTCATCAGATAGTGTATTTTCACAGAGGAACAACACAATATGTGTTTCTTAGTCCATTCCTGGCTTGCCAGAAATGCCATCCTCTGTTCTGAATTCAAATGTTTATGTGACACAACTTCCAGTATTTTTGTAACATTGTTCTCCCTGATAATCATACTTAACACAAGCTTGATTTTAACTTGTTCTTGTTTTCTCAGCCATTAAGAACAAATGAGAAACGTGACCGAATCTACTGTTTCCACTCCATTCTTGAACAAAAAGTGATTAAAACAGGGAACATCTCTCACAGTCCCTCTCTATCTTGTGCATTCATTTATGCTAATACAAAGCAGGGGAAAAGTACTATGTACCATGATAGGTCAAATTTGATGCTCAGCTGTCACTTACAGAATAGGAGATAGTCTTCTGTAGGGACTGCTTGGAAGGGATCTGGATCTCCTTCAGAGAGACAAAGTTTGATCTGTAATTCTTTCCTTAGGAAACACACATGCATCCAGTTGTGTTTGTTTGTAACTCCTTGTATTTCAGAGTCAAGGAGAGAAAGCTTACTGCCAAGGAATGTACTACGTGTAAACAGAGTAGCTGCTTTCTTTCATCTATAGCGGACATCACAGAAACTTGTTGGAAGCAGACATGAAAAAGGGCTACCATGGTGAGCCAGTGAGCTGAATTTACTTGCATTGGTTCATAGTGATGCTGGGCTTCTCTCCATTCCAAGGCAGAGGGGCTTTGGCTTTCTGGGGAGCTTGGCAACACTGCTCTTGGCCAGAAAGCTCTAGTCAAGACTCCTGCCGTGGGACTGGCCAGCATCTCCGTTTTCCCATCAGCCTGTGCCTAGCAAATGGTCAAAGGCATTTGACTTAAGTGGTTCTCAGCCTCTGCTGCCAGAAAGAGTGAAGATGACTTTCTGGTTCCCTTCCGTCACTTACATGTTTCTGTAAGTATTTCGGAATCTCACCTCTTCTGCAGTAAAGTTTTCTTAAGCAGTAGTAGTGGGAAAAAAAAAAAAACAACAAAAACAAACCAACCAAAGAAAAAACCACCAACAACAAAAAACCAAACCAAAACCAAACCAACCAAACAAACAAAACCAACCTACCAAACAAAAAAAACCCCCAAAGCCACAAAAAACTTCCTGGAAAACCCCCCCCCCCCAACACACAAGAGTAGTCCTCCTGCTCTTCTGTCTCTAGCCTCTGGTGAGGCCACACCTGGAATACTGTGTCCACATTTGGGTTCCTCAGTACAAAAGATAGAGGTACTGGGGAGAGTCTGATGAAGGGACTGAAACGCCTCTTGGATGAGAAAGAGCTCAGACCTGGGACTGTTCAGTCTGGAGAAGAAAGACTCAGGGGGATCTCACTAATGTGTAGAAATACCTGAAGGGAGGGTGCAAGGAAGATGGAGTCAGGCTCTTTTCAGTGGTACCTGGTGTCAGGACCAGAGGCAGTAGGCACATACTGAAGCCACAGGAGGTTCCCTCTGAAAATCAGGAAATACTTTTCTTTTACAGTGAGGCATGACATTGGTTAATTGACTGTTCTCTTTTACTAGTTACGGAAATGCTAGTAGTTTAAATCATTTATTTGCAGGAACCTGGACCAGGTAGCAAGAAACAAACTCAAAAATGTTTGCAATCTCTGCAAGGTGTTAGCTTTGTTTCTGTAACAGCTACAAACTTTGTAACTGGAACTGACCTGGTTTATTAAAAGCCCTATACTGTGGCCACACTATTGTAGTTTTACTCAGTTGTTCGAATGCTGGTGGACCTAACAAATGTCCCCGTTAGAGAGCGGTTGCTGACTTTCACAGCCATTGAGCACTGTCAGTTTATCTTAGCATTGCTAGTACAGACCACCACATGGAAAATGAGGTGCTCTACATGGGGTTCTCTCTGTATGTGTTCATTTATCGATTTCATGGTTACCTTGCAGACTAGTTTGAAGAATGGTAAGTTACCAGAACATGTTGCAGATCTTCATATGGACCTTTTTTTCCCCAGAATTTCACATTTCAAGACAAGAATTGTATCAAACACATGATTTTTGAACATTTTTGACTACCTTCACTCACTAAAAGTAGAAATTTGACCAGATTAAAATATCACCCTGGAAGCACTTTGAAAAAGCGGAGTTAAAGGGCAAAGTAGACTGGGGATTTGATTTATTCCATACACAATTAAGTGAAACCTTGAGATCCAGACATTCCTAATTTTTGAATATTGTTCAGAATCTGGGTCCAGACATGAATCTTGCATTGGAAGGTTGACCAATTTATGTATATCACTGGGGGATATTTAACAAGGTTCGGTTGGACCTGGAAGGTAATGACTACTTAAAGCTTTTGATGACTAGAGAGGAGTTAAGGATTTCTTGGGGATGGTCCTGAGGTCATATTGCCTTTCAGAAACACAGCCTGCAAGGTGTTGCAGAGTGTCTCATATACTGCAAAACTAATGCCAGCACTGATAAACTGTATGTAGTGAGTGTCTTGGGTGAACAGAGTATTCTTTTTCTGTATTTAGCACAATTAAGATGATAGTTTGCTTAATGTAAACTTTTCTTGATTTTATTTTTTAATTTACTTTATTTCTCAGCAAATTTGAGATAATAAAGATGCAGTAATCTGCTAAGACAAGGGATATGTTTTAATATGTTGTCTCAAAGCACCTTGCCAGCCTATCATAAAGTCAAGAATTAAATGCCTTGTATTTTAAGGACCATTCTGAAATGAAAAGCAGGGACTTCATCCTTTGGCTACTTTCACTGCTTTAGACCTGATCCAAAGCTCACAGAAGTCCTTCTATTATCTGCAGTTGGCTTGGATTGGGCTCTATCTTGGCAATATGATTATGTCAGCAATAATATTTCAGGGAGCTGAAAAGACAGCTTGATAAGGAGAGAGCATGCAGACAGGAGTCAGAAATCACTGCTACAGAGTAGACTGTTCACACAGGCATGAGTGTTGTTTAGAAAGCATTGAACACTGCAGAAAAACAGATGTGCTACAGCGAATCACTTAGGAATACTGGAGTCAAAGAGTATCCAAACATTGCTTTGCGAGTCGCATTTACTGTAAATAGAGTTAATGTTTCATTATATTTGGAAAAATGCTATAGAACTCCCCTCTGGGCCTCGTGGGAAAAGTGAACCAACAGGAATGTCAGTTGTAACCCCATTCTCAGATGCCAGAAAAGAGGGAAGAATCCTTGAGGCTGCCATAACCTAACACGATATCCTGTTGAGGTCAAGAACATTTTTTACTTCCCTGATCTTTCTACCTCAGGCATGGAGAAAGGAACTTAAATTAGTCAGACAAAATAGGAAACACACAGTGCCAATGCTCCACTTGCTAATTCACAGGAAACTGGAATACATATGGGGAGAGGGTTGTGTCTGTCCTGCAGACTTCACAGTTGCAGGGAAATGCTGCCTACTCTGTGCCTGAGAGATGGATTGAAGTAAGGTGACTGTGCCTGGCTGGCTTCATTCTCAGGAATGCAAAAAGGACTGGGCTGGGACCAGGGTATGCAAAATTTTACAGTGACCCAGACATTATGAACTTCTGCACACTGGGGTATTAAGGATTACATCCTTAAGTGGCTTAGTTTTGAAGGCAGTAAGTATAGGCAAAGAGGGCCCCAGAAACCCCTGGTCCCTGATTCTCTTTTGTCCCTGAGCTGGGAATTAAGTCCAGCTCTGCTGCCCACCATGCAGCTCAGACTGGAAGTCGGAAAGGATGCCCGGTGCACAGCAAGAAGAAGAGGAAATCCCTGGCCACATGACTTTACACAGATGGTCTTAGGCTTCTCACATAATCCTGTGCTTTTGTTTCTTGGGAGAAACCCCACCTCTCCTTGCCTGACTGTAAGCATGTGTAAGAGGCTCAGTGGGGGAATCTTGCTGATTTAATCATTCCTTGCATGTTGTTTGCCTGTGTATGGGACAACTGAGCCTGTAACAATCAATCTTGCACGCTCTCAAATAGGAAAATGCTATGTATGATCTAAGTTGTGTGCTGAATGTGACTATTGGAAATGAATTTCATGGCTGAATAGGCTGGCATCATGTTGTTTTTTGCTTTTTTTGGATTTTAGTTATTTAATCACAATGTCATGCCGGCAAAATATTTTATGTTTTTTCCACTTAGCTCACTGATTTAATCTTCTGCTTCTGGAAATGTTTATATGCAAATGACAAAACAAAAATTTTGTAAATAAACTGGTAGCTTACTTTTTGATCATGTTAATTAAAAAGCTTATCTTTGTGGCATCTTTTTAAAGAATGAGAAAGGAATTTCCTGAATTCCTTTTATATGCATTAAGGTAAATAATTTTTGCTGTTTCTTAGTTATATTGTAGTTGCTTAGGAACAGAAGTAATATTAATTTAGAAGTGTTCTCCTTGTCCTTCCATCAAATTGGCAGTTCCTGATTGTTGTGTTCAGGATGATACTCTACCAAATATTGACATGTCTTCCCCTATAGCCTTTGAATGCATTTGTAAATATCTTTCTTCTCACACATAGTCTGTGTTTTGGTAAACGAAGTCTATTGCAGGCATTCCTAATTACTGCACTAACATTCCTTACAAAGTTTACGTGAAGAGCTCTGTTCAGGTCTTAGGGTTTTGAAGAGATTCCAAATTTTAGAGGTCTCCTAATGCTGTGTAGAAAACAAGACAGTTCTGTTGCTTGTAAGACTGTTGCATTTTTTTCCCACGACGAGGAATGCTAGGATTAGGTGAGATAATTAACTGCTGCAGAGCATGTTAGATTGCTGTTAAGTGACTGAGAAAAAAGCCATCATAAGTAAACCTTCTGTTACTAGTAGCATTCCCCTTAGTTTCTACGTATATTAGAAGTGTGAATATGTTTGAAAGATCTGTCTCTTCAGGTATAAGCGTCATTTTTCTGCAACCTCTGTACTGCTGCGATAGTTTGTTTATACTTGTCATCTGTCATATGGCAGATGAGAAGGAAAAAATCAATAAATAGCTATTTTGCCTCCCACTAACTTCCCATATGTTGAGATGCTTCATGTTGCTCACTTAGCGTTTGGGCTTCAAACTGTGTGTTTCAGTTTTCTCATTAATGTAATTTACTTCTCTGCTTAGTTTGGTAGGTGTAGTGTTTATCAGCAACACATACCCTCTTTGTTCAAACTGAGTTTTTTAAAAAAAAATGTTGAGATGATACATTGTGGTGCATGTGTTTGTGGTAGCTGGCACCCTCCATCTTTCATTGTATGGTGGGGATAATAGAACCTCTTGCCTACTTAACTCATGTGATTAAACTGGAACACATTGTGATGTTCTCCTCAATTAGCATGATCGGCTCCCGGTGGGCTGGCTGGGGTGGTTCGAATTTTCCTCTCTAATGATTAGAAAGAGTCTTTTGAGAATCGCTAAATAATTCAGACCATTAGGAACCTGTCAACTTAAACAATGCCCTCTCTGACCAGAAAAATGGTTGTGAGCAGTTGGACACCACGGCAGATGTTGAACTTGTTCTCATTGTTCACTCTGCTTCAGGCAAATAGCTTTGCAGCCTCTTGCAAGAGTTCTGGGTCGCTCTGTTCTGGCAGTTCGTGCGGGTGTAAGCAACATATGTTGGCCAGACTTTGTCTAGCTTTTATACCCCAGTATTTCTTTTAGTTGATTTAATGATACTGTAATAAGCTGCTAATATTGCCATTTACCACTTTTAAACGTTTTCCTGCCAGCTATTATGAGAAACCACAATTAGGACTTTTTTTTTTTTAAAAAAAAAGGCAAACAACTTCCCCTCCCCAAATTTGACTTAATATTCCTTTTGTTGTGTAAATTTCTTATTTTGCATTTTGAAGTGCTTCTTTACAAACAAAATGATTGGAGGTATTGTTAAACAGAATTTGCTGTATGCTCATCTAAACCTAGGATCTGAAACTTTGGGGGAAACATGTATATATAAAATCAGATACATGTGCAGGACGACTTTAGTTAAAATTTGTTATAATATATATTTCATATGCCTTTTGGTTCATACTATTGAAGCAAACAGTGTTTTGACACAATTTTCTTAGAAACTTTGCCATACTTATCCTTCTGAAACTTTTATGTCTACAGATTTTTCTAATTTAATGGATGAATGATAAAGTATTTTAAGGAAAAATTATTTAATAGCTTTTGTTAGAAAGCAATCCTTTAAAGCTTCCTGCCCCGTGGCAACTACTTGCACTTCTGTCTTGAATGGGTGATAGCAAATAGTCTAGTTTGCACAAGGAAATAGCTGGTCTGTTGGATCAGTTGATGGAACAAGCAATGGTACTAGTACAGTGTGAAGTAATGTGTGCTTTGTAAATATTTATGTTGTAAGATCTCCTAGTATATTCTTGGGACAAATGACTCTGCCATCAAATATTTTTTACATGTTTAATAGGCAAGGTCTTTTTTAATGGCATGTGTGAAGGGTTCAGTTCTCATTTTTCAACCTAAGGCATTCAAAAAACCTTTCCACTCATATTTTTATGAGATTTGTCCGAGCTTTAGATTTTTGCTCCTGCTAAGTAAATTTTTAATTGTGAACATTTTTACATGCATCTATTGCAGTAAAAGGCCTTTTAATTATAGCTTGGAAGATACAATTACGTAGTTAACTAGAAGTTATTGCTGTCCATTGTGTATTGAAAATGTGTATTGCTGAAGTAGAGTGCTTGTCGAAAAAAGATACATCAGTTCTGCTCTATTGATATTGAAAGTATTTTCCCATCTTGATCTTGTGTATCAGTATTTCTCACTTTGTTTTTAAAAAAATGAAGCTTTTATCATAAGTTCTGAAGAAAAACAGACTAAAAAGACTATTGAAAAGTGTGAACCTCTGAGGTTATGCAGGCCAAGCCTGTCTGTTGAGGTAGGTACCACTGCTACTGAGGGCAACCTTGTTCTCAGGGGTTAACTCTTACGTGTGCCTTGTTAGTCTCAGATGTTGCAATGAGAACCTTGGCAAATCAACTAATTTTTATTCCTGACCATGATATTATATGGTACGGGATATCCCTTTGATCTACTGGGATCAGCTGTCCCAGCTGTGTCCTCTTGCCCGCTCCAGCCTGCTGACAGGACAGAGTGAGATATGCAGAAATCCTTGATGCTCTGCAGGTCCACTGGTCAGCAACAGTGAAAACAGTGATGTGCCATCACCACTGCTTTGATCACAAATTTAAAACATGCCACCATAGAGGCTATTATGAAGAAACCTAGCTCCATTTCACCAGTCCCAATGTAGGATTACTGATGGATCATTGCAGGCCAGGCTTCTTGCATCCAGCATACTTTGTCATTGAAACCAAGGAGATAGGTTTGCTGCATAGTTCTTTTTTTTTTTTTTTTTTTTTTTTTTTTTTTTTTTCTCCCTCTCCTGACGTCCCTCTTTTCAGTAATACTTAAGCCACATGCCTTGCCTATCACATGATCATGCCTTACCTTTCTTCATTTAATTATACTGAGATTAATAAGACTAGAGGCCCTTTGATTCCCCAACTATTCTCCATAGCACTTGAAAATAGATCATAACCACAAATAATAAGCGCTTGTTCACAACAGTGCTAAAGAACCATGTACCATAAGAGTAAAGGAAAAACTTCATCTTTCTTTAAATTAGGTCAGGTGTGGTTTGTTGAGTGCCTTAAATGTCAGTGGATTCTCCTTGTTTTGGACACTGTGAAAATCCATTACAGGGAAGCAGAAGGTACATGTGGAGAGTGTCTGTACAGCAGCCACTCACTTCTGCTGAGCTGGGCAAGGGTGACTCCCTGGGGAGGTGGGAATGGGGATCATCCCTTTGTTCTCTTTTATTGCATCATTTCACAAGGAGAACAGGATACTCTACCAGAAAGGTAGTAGGCACTGAGGGCATTATAAGTCTCTGTGATAATGAAGAGTATAAAATTGTGTGTATGTACATCATATTTTCATTGCTTAATATCTTTTCTGACCTATAGGCAGAGCTCATGTTGACACTGTCATTCAGTAAGTGAAATGGCCTGCTTTCTAGCAAGCAGGAAGGGCTAACACAAAGGCTCCTATTTACTCTTTTTCCAAACTCCTCTGAATCAGAATTAAGTAACAAATGACTTCCATTATTTTTGTCCTTTTGCATCTGACAAACATTTTAAGATGAGACTAGGAAGCTGAGTGCATGAGTACTGGTTTGCAGAAAGCTGAATTCTCAGAAATTGAATTAATGTCTTCTAGAGGAATTTCATGCAGTGTAAGGTTTGCTTTCTCCATTAGCTGAATAGGAGATGACCGTGTTTCTTGTGCAGTTCCCCTTCAAGGCCAAAGATACCAAGAATGGACCTTAAGTACAGCTTGATGAGAATATTTCTTTGGTAGATGTAGAGTAATTCAGTCATAGGATAAATAATGCTTTGAAACTCATCTCTGGTTATTATCTTGTTGACAATAACATGCAATTATTTTTTAGCGTTAGCCACAGTTAGTATAGCACAGCTTCCCAGCTTTCTTGAGAGCTCCTTTAGAGGTTTCTGATTTGAGAAACCAAATTTCCTGCTTCAAACTTGTTTAATTCCTACAGAGATCCTGTTTCAGAGAGCATGGGAACATGTTTTGGATTTCATGGGAAGATTCTGTACACATCTGCCAGTCTATGGTTAAGCCATGATCGGCAAGATACTGATATCTTTCCACATGTGCCCGTCCAGCACCAATCTGTGGAGTATTAGTCGAGGGACCTTATGCACCAGGGATTTTCACACAGCTCAGCTGTATCAGTGTCAAGTGAGCTAGGCAGGAGAGTGCAAGAGGCAAAGCGGAGAACTGTTCTTTTAGAAAACAGACTGGACTGTGTCTCGGAAAATGTATTATATAGGGCTGGCATATGTGTATAAAAGTAGGCTGACTTTAGGAAAGGGGGTGTGTCATCGTCTCCGCATGAATGCTGGAAATATGTGCATTTTCTGTGTTTTTCTTCATGGATTTCCATTGCTAAGGAAGCAAAACCATGGTGACAGTGGGATGTCCTAGCACTTTCTAAGTAAAATATAAGTTTTTGTAGGGTACAAGTGATGTAAAAGATAGGTTAAAATAGCTGTTTTTAATTTTGAGAATTCATTTCTCTCCATCGATAAAAATAAGTTAGTGGCTTTAAAATGTCTTTGTAGAGGGAGAGAAATGAATTCTCAAAATTAATACACACAACTTTATTTTTAATTCCATTGTGGACTTCTCTGCATAAATGACAGTTTGTTTTTACTGGAAAAGAGATGTTAAGAGCCTTTAAACTTGCAGAAACATATATTAACCCAAGCTATGGAGTTTCCTCTTGCTGTATTGAAATACTCTTTAATTTTCTATGTGACATAGCGACTGTCTAGAAAATAAGGATAATGGCACCCTTCTTTTTCCCAGCAATGTTGTGAGGCTGATACCTATGTAGAAGATCATGAGGCACACAAATACTTAAGATAGTAATAAGAGATTAATCTATTGTTTTCACCACGGGGCGTGCCTACTCTTTGTTTCTGTCTAGAGAATATCTGATTATCAGGTTGTCCCAAGTTGATAATTGCAAGGCAGTGGGTGAGAAAAAGGGGACAAAGTGGATGTGGAGACTCAGTTTTGGGAATGTAATAAAGAAAGATCCTCATATTGTAACCTGCAAGCTAGACTGTACCAAATAAGTCAAGTAAAAGTCAGAAAAGTATGCCTTCCACATGTAGTCTTAGTATGCTAAAAGTAATTAGTTAAGTACATTAGAGGTGAAAGTTTGAGAAGAAAATTTATTTGAAAATAGAAGAACTTGGTGGTATCAACTGGAATCTTTGGACCAAACTTAGTGAGTGTTGATTGCCTTGTCAAAAATGTGGGAATGCATCGATGGAACTGGCTGATGAAAATTGGAAGACATAGTGAATACACTGGTGGATTAGAAGTAATGTAGTAAATAGCTGAATGACCCCTAGGACAGGAATGATCAGCTGCAGTGAACTTGAAAAAGGAGAAAGTACGGGGTTGACTGCTTTGTAGTAATAGCAAGAATGCCTGTTCACCTTTGGGAGTAACTCTGAAAATGGAAGTGAAAGGAAGTGAACAGCTTTATTACCTGTTACTGGAAGATCATGAGGCTTTAATGTGATTCAACTGGGTCCTAGGTTGTGTTGATCCAGGTATTTTTCATTGAGCTAAGGAAGAATCACTGTTACTGAAAATGGTGCTAGAGAGACATCTTTGGGACTAGTATTTATACTTCTGAACATTCATGTCTAAGAAAGATAAATTTAACAGAATAGGTGCTGATGAAAGGCTTCTGGACTGGTTGGATTATAATTTTATCTAAAGAATCATTTGAACATGGCTTATTTAATGACTTGAGAGACAGATTTGTGGGGAAAATGCAGTTCTCTATGTGGAGGTAGGCAGTAGGACCAAAGGCCAGCTGTTGCTCCTGAGAGAGACCTGGTACTTTGACTCATGAGCTGTCATTGCTTCTATGCTAGTCCCAGGACTTGAATCTGGCTTGTTAGTGAAATAATTGGACCACAGCAGTGCTAAGTGAAGAGAATATACCTCTACCAGGAACACGAAAAAGAAAATAGTCTGCTATGCATGGAGAACAAAGTTGTTACCAGAATAAGCAGATGTGAAAGCCCCGGACATATTTTAAGTTGTAGAATTAACAGTATGGGCATAAGTCACATACTACTTTATTAGATTTTATAAAAACTGGCCTGTGGAACTGGCTTATGGAAAACTTAACAGAAGTCAGTAAAATTCAAAGAAGGATTTGACCTTTGCTGTGATGAGGAGAGTGTATTCAGTGCTAATATTGTCAACCTGTGAAGTTTAAGAACAGATCCAAGTCATTGCTTTCCAGTGGAGGAGTTAGCTATAACTGGGCTTTGGAGATGAAATAGAATTTTGTTCCACTTTACTCCAAAGCTTCTGGGTTCGGAAATTTCTTTTGTGATGAGTCAGGATAGTGGACACAGTGAAACAGCGGTCCACTTTTAGGTGGCAATTCCTCTGTTACTTTGCAAATTTTTGTTTCATTTTTGTAGACATATATATTGATTTGGGGCTTTTGTGAGTTACTAATGATTTTTATTATAGTGTTCATGTGTTGCTTTTCAACTGAACACATCATCTGCAGTGTAACTTGGCTGTATTTTCACATTTGGCACTTGAATGTAACTCTGCAGTTTTATTAGAATATTTGAATAAATGCCTTGGTATTTTGGCTGAGTTTATTCACCAACTGTTGCTGCAATCAATGAAGTGTTGAGCTTTCCTGATAATAAAGCAATTGTTCATGCATCTAACTACAGAGTTAACAGCTTAGCTCTATACATGGAAAGTTGAGGATGCCATTTGCATGTAAAGAGATACATTTTACCTGAGCTCAGTTATTAAAAAACAATTCTTTCCATGGGAAAGTATAAATGTCTGACAAAAAGTAGCAAGGAAGAGAGCACCAGAATTTGCGGTTGTGTATGTGACGCTGTTGTGCAGAGTTGTTAAACGCAACTGAGAGCTGCTTTTAAGACTGGGTTTTCATGACTACAGCATTCCTACTGTGGTTGGAGAAATTGCATTTTTACCAGGGTGTCTCACTCAAGCATGTTAGGGATACCCATTCCCTCCTAACAAGCTTGGGGTTGGGGGGGGGGAAAGGCATAAAAAAAACCACAAATGAAAAAAAAAAAAAGAAAAAAGAATGAGGAGACCCTGGAGCCACCTTCAGGCAGGCAAACCCCTTGCCACTGAGCAGCCTTCCAAGATGCTTTCCTGTGGAAGCAGCCTGGAGGCTGAGGAATGTGGGGTCAGACAAGAACTCAGTCACGGTGTATTCCCCGGCGGCTGCCCGGCATCGTGGCAGGCTGGCCCACGTAATCGTTTCAGGCGGAAAACCATGGAAAACCACCCTCTGGTTAAGTCTGCATCATGCTGTTCCACCAATGGAAAAAATTGAACTGGAGGAGGGTGTGTTGCCTGCAGACGAAAATACATCCAGCTTCGCGCAGGATCTGTTTTTAGTTCCTAACGGCTGAGCATTTGGAAGTGTTAGGCAGAGTTTCCTGGCATGCCCAGGGCAGGGACAGTCCGTGTGTCTGTGTTCCTGGGGCAAGACTTTGGGGCAGCTGGGAGGCTGAAGTCAGCGCTCTGGGGAAGGTAAGTGGCACTGGAGACGAGGAAGGGGGATGCTGGGGGAGAACAATCAGTTCTTTGCTCACTGGCTGCTGGCCTGACTTGGAGCACTTAGAGAAAAGTAGGGAAGGACTTGGAAAGCCTCTGAAAACGGAGGGCAGAGTGGGCTGCAGCGGTGCCAGGACTTGCAGCCGCTATACTGCCTCTGCTATCTGCACCCAAGATGAATGGTTTTCCTCCAGAAAACAGTTCTTGGTGGTCATCTGTCAAGCTACATTGCCTGAGTTGCTAAATAAACAACTGCTGGTATCGTTTTACAGCTCCGCTATAACAGGGCTGGATTTCTTTTTTTTAGTCAAAATATGAGAAAGTATGTTAGATAGTAGTATAGTTTCTGTAGCATTAAAGTGACCCTTCCAATACAGTATATTGAATAAACCCTCTGAGTCTTTTATTTTTTATTATTCTATCTATTCTCAATTACACTTAGAGTGACTTATGATAGTGTACCCAAAAAAGGGTGTTATGTTTGTGCAGTGTTTAAGTTTCAGTCAACACTACTACCACTACTGAATCGGGAATGGGAAACCAAAACTTCTCTATCTGGCAGTGGTAGATCCTGCGCAGGTTTTGATCCTTCTATGTAGATTTTCAACACTGAACTGTTCACAAATTATGAAAATGCTATGTTCTGTGGCACAGACAAGATAAAAAAAAGGCAAATGCCCAAGAAATGGAGAAGTGTCTTCTTCCCCCTCTNGGGGTGATTAATTTCTTGTGCAATGCATGCAGAGTTTGCAGCTTTGTTTATGCTTGTTGCTGATGTGGTCACTGAGTTAATTTTGTACGCTGGTGACTTGATTCTGGAAATCATGCATTTCTTTTCCTTTAGGGTGGATGATTTGACAGTGTTATACAGTGTATAGCAAGTTACAATTTAGAGACAAGTGCTAGAATTTATTTTATCTGATCACCTTCAATGGGAAAAGGGTATCCATGTACCATGGAAGAGAGCAATCTCTGAATAAGTCACTGTAGCTATGAAGCTGCAAAGCAAGCTTTTAGTGGGGAAACATAATCCTTAGTGTACTTTTTCTGTTCTTTTAATGTGTGAAAAACATGCTGGTATTACAAGGGTATAGGAAAGGAAGCCTTAAGATGTGTTACTGCTCTTGGTGTGTAGAGCTCTTGACATGAAAAAATCAAGATCCGCTTTCAGTTTTCCAAGGGGCTGTGTCTCACGTTTACTTTTGGTGTCTAACTAACTCCTAGATCTTCTGTCCTCTTCAGGAAGTCCCAGAGCCATAGGTAGGGAGGCATATACTTTGGAATTGACACCCTCAGGTGTGTTAATTATGAATGTGTAAACTGAGAAGTTGAAAAGGCCATCCCAGATGTGGCATGGTTTCCCCGTCCCACTTGTGGAGCAAGTGGGGTAATAGGTGACAGGCAGGGCGTCCTTCAGCCACTCCAGCCCATGTCCCTCAGTCTGGAACATGCTCTTCTGCCAAATGCTAATGGAAGTTTTTCTCTGGTGCTGTGGGTTAAGAGTTGGTCCAAAAACTTGGAATGTGTTGTGCCAAAAACAACCTTTGTGGCCAGAATGTGTTAATGTTATTCACTTGGATGGTTCATCCTTTCTTCCGTTTGCTTCCCCTTTTGGTAGGGTCTATGGGGCTGCCCAAGGTACGGTGTTGTGCACTGTGTCCTGGTCCCAAAACAACCTTTCTCCTGCCCTCTCCAAAGCTGATGTTCTGGCACTTACAGTTTTGAGTGAGTAGGTCAGAGAGAATATGCCCGTAGCTACATGCTGACTATGGTTGTATTTGATAGCATGAAGTGGTTACTACTGAAACAGTAAAGAAAGGAGAAGGACAGATGTTCCTAGTGGAGCTTTGGGAATTTTGATTTTACCAGAAAGCCACAGTCTCCCTTTCTGTTGTTATCATAAATAAGGAGGGCTGAGGCAGAGACCTTCAGGTTTTCTAAGTAAAGTCTGCAGATTGCTGTTCAGTCTCCAAAGTGTTGTTACTCCACAGCCCAGGGTAGGCAGTAATGCTGGAGCCAAATCACAGCTCCTTTCTGGTGCACCCACCTGAGGCCTCAGGTCTTGAAATCCCCTGAAATGAACACGTTAATCTGCATCAGGACCTGCCAGTGTGCTTACAACTGGAGTAGGTTGAGAAGAAAAGTCTTTCAGATTACCAAGTTCATTTCCCCTTCAAGGGCAGGAAATAGACCCTTTGACATATCAAACTCCTTTAACTACTACAGCTACTGCATTGAGCACGGGCATGCCTGGTGGGCTTTTTTTTTTTTTTTTACCTGCCAAAGAAAAATAAGACCCTAGAGATTTAGATTGTATCAGCACTGGTTTAATATGATAAAGATCTTCAGGCTTGACTCAACTTTCCACACTGCAATAACTTGAAAGCTATAATGCCTGATTTAATTAAGCTGCAAGTGTCTTGGACCCAGAATAATGGCTGAGTAAAAGATGGAATCACGTGATAGGTATGAGATGTGTAATTCCGATGTGATATAGCTGTGATGCAGTGTAGACCTGTTGGAATTAATGTTATTTTAAAAGAAGTAGACAGAAAAGGAAAGTATCCCTTTTTTGCTTTGAGTGTGAAATTAGAAGTCCTTATGCAATGTAGGTATGATTCACAGCATGAAAAGAAGTGTCTGGGGTCATAATGCCAAACTTATGTTTAATGAGAAAAACAATCTGCCTTAATTTGATTGTAAGCCAGCAAACAGTTTCTAATACAGGAGATTAGAATTCTATAGAGACTAATGAGTAAGTGAGGAATTCTGGCTTCAAATTGAATTTTTAAGGCAAAAGAGTTTTTGTTGGTTTTTTTTTTTTTTTTTTAAATACAGGCATACTTGTGGTGTTTTGGTTATTCATTCTTTGAATACAGTGATATATGATGCAATGTATCCTGCCAAGAATACCACAGTATAATTATTATAGTATATTTTTGTAATGGGAATGTGATTGAGATTGCAGGAATAAAAAATCTGCTTCTGATTTATAAAAGCATGTGACCAAAGTGCGTAGTTCTAAAATATACAGTAAATTGTTTCCAGTAAGAAACTCCACATTTAATCCATCTACAGTGTTGTGCTAACCTGCCCCCCTCGTTAATTTCACATGTCCGTCCGTACACAGCCATGCAGGAACGGGGAGGGCAGGTTCTAGCATTCTACACTTCTTTCATATTAAAAGCCAAAGTAGATTAAAAGTTAATTAAAGCTTCAAACCTGTAATTCTGTATCCCTATAAGAATTCACAAAGCAGAGTGATTATTTTGAAAATTTATGAAGACATTAGTATCTGAAATTTAGTTATATACAATTTCAGTGACTTTATAAGCTATTTAAAATTGACAGAGTTGTAACCATGAGGTGAATGGGGATGTAGAAGTAATTTGAAAGAAAATAATAGGAATTGCTCAGGCAATTAAAATAAACAAAAATGGACACAAAAAGCTTTTCATGTTGCAAAAACCCACTAGTGTAATTGAACTGCATTAAAAAAAAAACCCTACAACATTTCTAACTTGATTTGCCTTTTAAAGAAAACAAGTTGATAATATCATATGAATGAGGGGACTCTCTGTTTCCTTTTTTATTATTCTGGGATACTTTCACATTCTCCATTATCCTGGCTCCTCTAGTCCTGATGACAAGTCTCCTGTGGTACACTTGTGCACCAGGCACTCAGGGCAGCATAGTATGTAAAGACCCTGGCACTGCGTTTTCTTCTCTCTATGCCTCCCTATTCCACAGTTTGGAGGTGCCCTTGCAGCCCTGCTCTGTACTTGGGACTCCTTACCTGCTTTTGTAGAAATACAGTTTTAAAATACATCAGAAAGCACATGACTCCTCTTGCTTCGTCACCAGAGAGTAGTTGATGGGATATACTCCACCTTTAATATATAAAGACCCTTTGTAGAAGTATTTATATCACTGTGGAGCGAGTTGAAGCTCTGCCTTTCTTTGGCAGATGTTTATACCCATGTGGATGGCTGTGAGGGACTGTGCCTGGTGGCAGGTACTCGTGGTAGGAGAAAAGAACTGCACTGGTGCTGGTAACAATCCTCCTGTTGGTAAAGAAAGTCTGAAGGGGTTCTGAAACATGCTTTCTGCTTAAGCTGCAAGTAAAATCAAAATACTTCATTATTTTCTTTATTTCTTTCTTCAAGAAAAGGCTTTCTTAAAAAGTTTAAAATGTGTCCTGGTTGGTCTCTTCTCCCAGATAACAAGTGACAGGATCAGAGGAAATGGCCTCAAGTTGTCCATGGCAAGTTTAGATTAGCTATTAGAAAATAAAAATCCTCACTTGAAAGGGTGGTTAGGCATTGGAATAGGCTGCCCAGGGAAGTTGTGAAATCACCAGCCCTGGAAGTGTTCAAAAGGCATGTGGATTTGACACTATGGTTTACTGGTGAACTTGGCAGTGCTGGGTTAACAGTTCTGTTTTGTGATCTTAGAGATATTTTTCAAGCTTTATGATTCTACATAGGATCTTATTTTATAGGAATGAAGCAGCTAGCTCTAGCGCTGACCTATTTTTTTGGCTTTTAATCTAGCTCTTCTTTTAAATGCTTTTCTCATGTTAACGATAGAAGGTTTTAAATTTAAGCTCTTCTGCTGTGAATGAAGAGTTTTGTTCCTGGTAACTCTAAAGACTCTCATGAGTTTCTTCATTTCTTAATGAGCACTCACTCAATGGTACCAGTTTGATGGGATGATGTTATCCTCATCTGAACCAATCCATACTGTTTTTGGTGGTTTTTTTTTGTTTTTGTTTTTTTTTGTAATTTTGTCATAGTTTTTGTAATTTCTTCATGAATGCCATAATTAGTAAAGTGAGAATCCACTTCCCCAGGTATCTTCAGTAGATTTATGAGGAAGCTTCAGCTTCAGTGGTTTCTAGATCACTTATTATTCATCTACCAGTGAAGGTTTGTTGTAACCAGCCATCCAGAGGAATTCAAGACATCAAAATGCATTAGAGAAATATCTTTGGTACATGTGTTTGTCTTAGGAGGGTAACTTCCTGATCCAGACTAAAGTCTAACATTGCTAGGATTGACATTAGTTGAGCTTCTCCAGCATTCTAGATGGTGACATTGTCAGTCTCAGTTAGGGGGATCTGCTGAACCTCCCTAGGAAGGGCAGTCTCTTGCCTTTTTGTAACTGGTATATGACCACTGTCTGATGCTGACTGTGGCTGTGGAACATTCAGCCTGTTCATGGCTCTGTGCTTGCTTCTCATCTGAAAGCTTGACATTTTCTGACTTGTTTTAGGGAGTCTCAGCCTGGTTAATGTGACTGTACAGGAAGCAGATGGCTGACTGTAGCAAAATCATGTTTGGTATTTTTGTCCCACTATATCAGATGAGAGCAGTGCAGATGCCCATCACCCTTGACTCAGATCTTCCACAAATTCAAATATGATAATTCCTTGTTATGTCCCATAAGCAAACATAGTTCTGGGATATTACTGTTCTGATCCAGTTTTGCTTGCAATGTAGATAGAGAATCAAGTTTGTAAACCTTTGAGAGATTAAGACTGGAAAGGAAGGTATACCTACAATTGCTGAGCGCTACTTGTATGTGTGCTCACCTTAATCTAAAAGTAATTTTCTCCTCTAGCATTCCTAAAGCAGTCTAATTGTGGTGGTAATTAATGAGGGAATATAGGTGACATGCGCTTCTCTGGAACAACGCCTGAGCTCATGTGTTTGTTTTTTGAAGTAAAAAAAAATCTAGGAGAACTTATGTGGAGAAGCCCCAAGGTGGGGAAATACATTTTTAGCTCTAGGGTTATGACTGGTGTTAATGATTGGGTGTGGTGGGGATCATGAGGTTCCCGGATTAGTATGTTTGCATAGCTGGGTTTTTTAAGGGGAACCAGGGTGAAGGTTGAAAACGTCTTTTTAAAGGAATGTGGTTATAATTGAAAGCAAATAAACTCCTATTAGTCATCTTCAGGCCCAGTGAGGTGCTTTCTAATTATGCTGATTATAATTGCCAAAAATATTCATAGAAACTGGTTCTGCTCACAAGAGGTATTCATCCCTCTGCATAGGAAGCAAGAAAAGCATCTTGTCTTCTGCAGTAGTACGTAGCTGTGAGAAATATAGTGGAAATGTATTTCCACTGCACTGTAATTTCCAGGGCTTCCACAGATCAAATAGTGTAAAACACCATGAGTTTGGAGGGAGCACAGCCAGAGTTTGTACATGACCACCACCCAGCCCTTGTATCATGCTGCCTTTAGGTATAAACTGGCTCACTCTGCTCGTACTCCACAAATTGGAATTAGCAGAAATAAGCTGGCTTCACACAGGTGTGAAGCAAGAGAAAGGCATGACACCTGATTTTCCAGAGTGATGGTCTTTTTACAGCCTCACAGATGCCCCAGTAGACTATCACAGTATGCATGGGTGTTGAGCCTATCCTTTCTGGATGGCCGGGATGCTGAGAAAAATCCCTCGGGACTATTTCTGTGGGGTTTATTGGCTGTTCTGTTGTAGTGCAAACTGATTCCTTCACAGACTGAGACACTGGTTTGTAGACATTGTACCCTGAGATAAATTTATTCGCTCATCCATTGTGTGACCTGTGTATGGGATCAGACATGTACAATGGACCCTGGCAGCCGCAGATCAAGCCTTAGTGAACTGAATGTCTGTCTTTTGAGGTTCACGACAGCAGCTTGCTCACTACCTACTCTGCTAAATGGATTACCTAACCATTGCACAATCACTGTAGAGACCAGATGGTCTTTTTGCCTGTTACTTTAGACAAATTGTGTTCAGTGTTTTGTTATGAATGGATACAAGTCCTTCAAAGCCCCCTTGTTGGAAGTACTTTCTGCTCCCAGATGAAGAGTTCTGAACATAAGCTGATGCTTGTGGTCTGTGCCGCTTGGATATAGGAAGGCAGTTTTGCTGGGTCTTTGTAATTTGTTCAGCAGCTTGGAGCATAGGAAGTTTGTTTGTTGTTTTCTGTTAACCTTGAATCAATAGTCTTTTGTTCAATCCAAGTTGTATATGACACTCTAAAAACTGTCTACGTAAAGGAGTGCCCTTAGCAGCCTAGGCAGACAAAACCTGCAAGGCAAGGGTGTCATAAGTAGCAACTTTCCAAACTGCTGAAGAGAATAAGCAAGTTAAACAGATCTTTTTGAGTGAAAGGTGGAATTTCTGTGGCTTATCTGTTTTATCAAATGTCTTTTTGAAGATAATATAATAGCTGTGAATTTGTGTTTATAGGTCTGTAGCATCTGTATCATGATATATCTCTTCTAAGGAATATATTTTCTAACCTTTTTCTAGGCTTGCTGTTAAGACTGCTTTTAGCTCTTAAAGTACTTCTAAAAGTTTGCAACCTTTACCTTTGTTTTGGTAAGGTTAGAAAAGTGCCTACAGTTACCAGTGAATTAATTTAAATATCTTCAAGGGTCTTATGTATTAAATAGCCAGTAAAAGAGTCAAAAAGAGCAAAATCCAGCAAGTTCAAATCAAGTAGGTATTCAGTTGAAAATTATGAACAGTAGCCATGGAATTCAGGCAGAAAAGAATAGTTTTGGTGATACTGCATTGAGAATCGTTTCTAGCTAAAATGCATGTTCCAAAACTGAGTCTAAGATATTGTACAACTTCTTTTCTACTGAGTGTTTCAATCCCTACACTGCTGGTGTGTCCTGTGAGATCCAGTTTCAGTTCTTTTGCTTTGAGTTGTGGCCTTTGTGTGCCAAGTGCAGAGCTGATACCTTCAGAGTGTTAGGAAGAACATGGGTCTTGTTACCTTTGGGGGGTGTGCAATGCTTGGTGCTGCCTTTTTGTTGTTTTACTGGCAGATTAATTTAAAATCAGAACTAACCCACAGAGGGAGGTTACTGGGTGGCTGCCTGAGTGAACTGCATGGTGGCCTTTTGTCACAAAGGTCATATTTGGAATCCAGGCGTGGGGAAGGATAAACAGATGCTGTGGGACAATACTCTGGTCAGTTTGGTCCACATTGTAATGGATCACTGCACAATCCTGCCAGTTGTAACTAGTCTTCCAAAATGAAAACTGGAGTGGGCTCGAGGCTTGTCCTTACTTGCCAATGAGAGGGGAAAAAGACAGAGTTAGAAAATTAAACACCTAGTGACTTATTTGTACTAATTCAATGGCAATTGTTAAAGTATGTTTATTAAAAAAGTATGTCTAAAGTCCAGAAATCCCTTTCACCAGAATCCTCCATTTGTAACTTCTGTCTCATTTTAAAAAATATTTTTATTAATTTTTCTTACAGCTGGAATAAAGTGTAAGTTCTATTTGACTAAAAACTTTGGTTTGTCTTTTTGGTGTTTTCTAGGAAGGCTGCAGGCAAACTCCATCCTGGTTTTGGCAAGCACAGCAACTGGTCACAAAAACAATGCAGAGAATGCTAACTGCTAACTGTGCCCGTGTTTAAGAGTGATCCTACAGGTTTGCTCTTTATTTTTTACAATACTTTTAATCTAATAGTGGTAAGAGCTAGAAGTAGGGATGTTAAGACATACACAGACCCTAGAAGATGAGGTTGTGCTTTCACAGTGGCTTATTTTGATAACATTTTAAAGGGGGGGCACCGTATTATCCTCTGAGTGATAGTGTGAGATCCAATGTGTAAAGCAGAATAATGTCAATGGAAAAAGCACATTGATGTTGTTTCTGTAAGTTACAAACACTGCAGATTCACTCTGAGTAACAAAAACAAATTTTTTTTTAAATTTTTTTTTATTTTGGAGTGCGCTTTCTGTAGGTTTGAAATCTTCAGTCGCCTCACTGGGGCGATGTAACTGCTCTAGTGTGTGCCATTCACTGTGAATTCTGTGAAGAGCTGAAGAACAGTTTTTGCGAAGTGAACTATCGAACTGTACTGTGCTGAATGAACATAATGCAGTTTTGTGCTGTACTGGAAGATGAGGCTATTCACTAACCAAGTTATTTTTTGTTTGATTTTTGACATGTTTTTGTTTTTTTTTAACCTTTCTCCTAGATTGACTCCTTTTAAACACAAAACTGGGGTTAGCTGAATATTTTATTGAGGCAACACTTGGTTACACAGAAATCAATCAAGCTGAAATTGCAGTGGGCTTTTCTCCTGGCAGAAGGGATTTCTCTGAAAGTGCAGTTCACTTTACATCTAAGTTATGATTATCTTGCTGTCTCCCTTTCATTATGCCATTGTTTTTGGGAGCCAGAGATCTTGTAAGTTATAAGGATGTTGCCAAGTGTGGGTGGAGAAAGGTGTTGACATGATTTCAATGGAGTTAGATTCCAGCTTTATAACAGCAGGGTAATGAACCATGGAGAATGGGCTTTCCTAGTCTGCCCTTAAAATAAGTGCAGTTATGAATTTAACATTGTACATGACTATTTAATGGCTTTTTTGAAACAATTGTTTCATACCATTTTTTAAAAAGGAGTTTTCCTGTGTCAAGGGTAAAAATGGTCTGTTATTTTTTGCTCCGTCTTCTAGCTATTGTTTCTAATGAAACTCTTCTTAATTTAGTGGAAAATGGGGAATTCAGAAAGCCAATACAGTCTTCAGGGATCAAAAAATCAAGCTGCTTCTACAGTCAGTGCCAAGCAGAAGCCTTGCTCTCTGAAAATCCGCAACATTCATGCTAAAGATGAAAAATCTTGTTCTGTGCATGGATGGGGGCATACCAGCAGTGGCTCAAATTACAAATCAAGGTCCCTTGCCAGAAGCTGCCTTTCACACTTCAAGAGTAGTCAGCCTTATTCATCTAGACTTGGTGACACTGTGATGAAGGTCTCCAAAACCAGTGCCCATGCCAAACACAGGACAAATTCCTCAGGGGACTACTGCCAAGGAAATAATGCAATGTTTTTGCCGGAGAATGGTTTCCACTATATTGGCCTTCAAGCTGGAAGTAATCATGTTGCCTCTCAAGAATGCAATGGCCACATTTTAAATTGCTATGGAAAGAATGAGAGTCTTGCGTTAACCTCTCCATCAGAGAACAGAAGGAGTCCGAGAGTCCTCATTAAAACACTGGGAAAGCTGGATGGTTGTTTGAGGGTTGAGTTTCACAACAGCAACAACAGCAAGGTACCAACTGAAGAGTCCAGTGGACCAGTGCAGTTGCTGAGGTATTCACCTGCCTTGGAATCTAAGCCAAGTAACCTGCTGGATGTCAGGAGGAACTCCAGTGCAGACTATTCTTCAAGCCATCGCCTGTCACCTACTGATTCAAGGCTTCGATCTAGTAAAGGAAGTTCCCTCAGCTCCGAGTCTTCATGGTATGACTCTCCCTGGGGAAATGCTGGGGATATTAATGAGCTGGATGGTTCGTATTTGACCAGGAGCACTCCAGATACAAGCATTCATGCCAGTTTCCCAGCAAGTGACAAGAAGAAGTCCTTCAACCAAAGTTCATCTCTTTCCTCACTCCGAGATCTCTATAAGGATACAAATTTGGAAGGCACTCCTCCACCTGGGATCAGGCTGTCTGATGAGTATATTGATACTCCTGGTAGCCTAAGCAACCGTGTCTCATTTGCCTCAGACATTGATGTTCCCTCCAGAGTAGAGCAGGGAAGTCCTGCACGTTACGCCTCCTACACACTCCCGTGCAGAAAGTCTAAGCCCCTCAGTGAGGATACATCCAAGAAGGATACATTAAAAAACCGAATGCGACGCATCAGTGACTGGACAGGAAGTCTGTCAAGGAAGAAAAGGAAGCTGCAGGTATGTACAAACCTAGCCTAAGTGTCTGAAAGTTGGTTTGTAGATTCCTCTTGTAAGTGTAGTGATTACATCACGTTTGTCTTTCTTGCAAGAGGATTACTTGCTTATCTCATTTAGTAATTTGTGGAATTCTGAGAAATATTGCATCTCTGGTGCTGTCTGAAATATCAACAGCAAAAATAATACGTTTGTGTGTGCAAATTTTCTCATCTTGTTTTTGTCACCTTTTCGGTTAACTCAAGTCTTTGCAGCTTAATATCTCAGTGAATTCACTTTTGAAATCATGGCATTACTTAAAAAGTAACTTGGGAATTTTTAAACCTTCCTTTTGTTTCAACTATGAAAATAAAATGCTCTGAATCACCATATGTTATCTAAAGAGTGGAGAAGGAGCGGTAGAAAGAGGACATTTCTTTACAGGTATTCCCTGTCTGTGTTACTGGCTTCACCACTTAATTTGGTTTCATTGTCATTCTGACTCTAGTAAGGCAAGCAACTGTATTGACCAGAGCTGCTGGTTCTGCCTCCTCTGAAGACATTATGTGAAGCAACCTCCTCTGTCCTGTGTGTGAGCTTAGTTCACCAGATGGAAAAGCCTGAATTGCCATCTGGCTCACTGGGAGATGATAGTGTGAAGAAGGAGATGGGAGGGGAGGGCAAGAGGGAGGGAAAGGATGTTTCCTTAGAAGAATTTAAGACTAATCCAATTAATAGGATTTTAGGATGCCTCTGATCAGGAATGAAATTCTCATCTGTTGCTGTAGGCCACAGAATTGGGCTCTGAATACCAGACTGTTCCTGGGCTCTGCACATGAGTTTGCAAGCTGAGAGGAAGGGCAGAGACTGTTTTTGGTTTGGGTTTTCTTTTAAGCTTCCCTAGTGTCTCCTATAGGAACAGTGACTGTGCTTCCCTAAATGAGGGATGCACCCTTTCTACATTGTTTAGGAGGTTCTGGCCACTTCAGAAGTTAGCAGAGAGTGAAGGGAACACCCACTTCTGCAACTTAAGCGCAGCTAAGCTGTAGATCATAATACATGCTTTATGTGGCATGTGGAGCAAATGCTGTCTCCTGTGTTGGAAATTCAGATGGACATTGTGCTTACCAGGCATCTGTCATTGCAATGTAAAACTCTGACAAGGCTCCTAGGCTCAGAAATGAGGTCAGCGTAAGGTTTGCCGGTGTGGAGTCTAGGTGGCTGCAACAGGACTGGGAAATGAAAATGAGAACCGTTTATTTGGATCACTTCTTTTGTGGGTTACTGCTCATGTATTTTATCAGATGCTGTCTTTTCACCTTCTTACTCAGCTGTGAAAGAGAAGGCAGAAAAACTGGAATCACTGAAGAGCCTCAGCACTGTGTTCCAGGATTCTTTACTGGTTTCTACATCTGTAGCTGTTCTGGATTTTACTGCCAGGCTTTACATATGATATCTGCATCCCAGGCCTTTGCCATGTATTACTTAGTTATGACATTTTCAGAATGGTATTTGTGGTGCACGATTCATAGCTGTTTTGAATTCACTGTGCAGTGAACTGACTTCAGACACAGCAAGGAAGTTTGGCTGGCGAGATTGCATCAAGCTTGAATAAGATTCTGGTAGAGGGAAAACAGTCCTAGCTCTAAAAATGGTGGTTTCTTAGAAAAAGGCATAGGAAATGGTTAGTCATTGATTTTAAACAGCCAGGGATCCAGCGACAGGAAGGATAAGAGGGAAGTAGTGAATGCTTTACAGTTTTGCAGTTCCTTGGGAGGCTTGCTCATTTCCTTTCCATCTTGCATTCTGGGAGTAACCTGCCATCTCGTCCAGGAGTTGCCTTGTTGTAGTTTGGTGATGATTATACTTTCACTGGGTCCTTTGCCTTAAAAATATGGAAGTATAGTGCATGATTATGATCTGTCAGATGGTTAGTCCCTGTTTGCAGAACTGTTCTCACCAGTTGCAGTCTCTGTGCTTTGCTCTGAACAATATGTTCCTTCCTCTGTACATTACTAATAACTGATTGTGAGTCACTTGGGTCTGAATTTGGTGAAAGCTGGAATATTTCCCTATAATGGGCCTGAGTACTGGTGCTGGCTGGGTGGATAGGTCCCACCAGGTACCCCAGTGGAAACAAGTTAGCCAAGCTTCCTGCTTCATAGGGACTCAGGACCAGAAGGCACAGGCTCGGGAAGTCAGGCCCTTGATGCTAGAAAGGCAGTGGAATTTAATCCACTTTGTGAACAAATTGCAGCTTAAACACAGGTAGGCTTTTTCCCATCGTGAAGGCTCTTTCCAAAGCCTCTTACTCTGATGTTTGCTAACTGGCAGAGGAAATGTAGTCCCAGCCAGTTTGTTCTGATGTCAGTGTTGTCTGCTACATTATTTATTCTTTCATATTAATTAATCTGTTACGATTTATTTAAAGGGAGAAATGGTATCTTTTCTTGGCCCATATTTGGGGGCTATGCAGACTCTCCTTGGTCTCTTGTGTTAAGATAGGAAGTCTGTTTCCTTTTCTTTCTGACACCCTTCCTCTCTACCTGTTTTAAATCATCTATAAACAGATTTGCATTTGGGATATTCCAGAGGGGTCCTTGCCTGTGTCCTGGCTAGGTACTTGGATGTTTCCTTATGACTTGATCCGATATATCCTAGAATTGAGTTTGTCTTTCTAATAATGGTCTTGCATCAAGACTTGCAGTTCATTCTGTTTCATGACCCAGCTTTTATTGCATGAGTGTGTCCTAAAGTGTTCCCTCAATGCATCACTGGTAATCCACTGAAGAGAATGTTGTCATTTAGTTCAATCTGTGCTGAAGTGGCATCGGGGTGGTGCTGTATCACAACACAGTATGTGTGAGTTGCAAGATGTATGTCATGCATGTGAGATCTATCGTCAGAATTTAGGCAGACTAGCTGCACAGTCAGATACTGCTAAAGGTGGAGTGTATGACTCTGTAAGATGGAGAAAAGTAGCAAATACTGTGTAAAATGAAACTCTAGCTGTCAGAAAAAACTACTGAAGAAAGGTTCTTCAATGAAGTAAAATAGCCTCTTTATAGGAGTCATATCTGAAATTTTATGACTTTCTAAGCCAGAATCCTTAAGTGGAGTGTAAAGAGAATTTAAAATAAAACTACATTGAGTCAACCTCTTTATTTGACTTGAAAACTGATTTTAGATTTACCTTTTAGTTTGAGTCCTAATAAATGTAGCAGGCTGCATTGTTTCCTGTTCTTTATGGATAATTATTACATGCATCACTTTGTCTAATTGGTATCTTAGTCCTTTTATCTTTTGTATTATCTCTAACTATTTCAGAGTATATTTCAAACATTGAGAAATGTCCTTAAATATAGCTAAGCAGAAATGGTAGTGGTTTTCATATCATCCCTAGATGCAATGGAGGGAAAATGAGCAGAAAGTCACCTGGCAGGAAAACCACCAAGAGCAGCAACTTAGGTCAAACCTTTTCAGCGATTACAGATAGTGCTACTGTGACAGCCTCCCCACAGACCAGCAGAGACTGCCTGACTCTGCCAGGTTGGTTCTTTAAGAGAAAAATACAGATGATGTTGTCATGGTAAAGTGTATATGTTCATTTTGGATCCTTCATCCATTTACTCTGCTCTGCTACTTCCTCTTTCCTACCCTTTATGTGTGGAGAAAACATATAATGTGGATAGTGGCTGTTCATGGACAGGTTGTATTCCCCCACTTTTCATTAATGTTTGTTATCTCACGGGTGAGTTTTCTCAGCAGACACCGTATGTATGTGTCTTGTGTTGTTTTTCTTACTAGTGCTTTGGGTCTGAAAGAAATACATATTCTTAATAAGCTGTATGCTAATGTTTTCTCAGGGACACTAGCACTTCCTAGAGAATAGTCAAACAATTAACATGCAGGATTTTGGCACGCAAGTACAATGGCAGTAATTAAAACAAGGGTGGAGAAAGCTTTCAGTTTCCCACTGAACTGCAGATGGCCAGCACAGTTGTATAATCCATGTTCTACAGTTGCTTTGTGGCATTAGTGCATTACGAGCAGGATTATTTCCTGGTTTGACACCCCCACGTTGATTTTCCTCCTTTTACCATATAAAAAGCAGCTAAAGCATTGATATTTAGGTAGTTCCTCTTGGAGAACACTGATTAACACTCTGCAATAAGATTTGAGGGAGGGTCCTCATCACCAGACAGTGATCTGAAAAGCTAGACTTGAAGCTCAATGTACTATAAGGGAACATGGGTTTCAGTTCAGATCGACATTTGTGAGGCCATGGCCAGCAGCGTCCTGCTGCTTGAGAAGCAGCTTGTCTGGCATTGCTTGGGCGGGCGTACAATCCCACTGTTGCTCTTGGCCGCACACTGAAGGTCTTGATGCTATCAAAACACAGCACAGCTTTTCCACTTCAGTTTTGAAGAACATCAAGTAATAAGCAAAGGAACAAAAAAGTAGTTGTTTTCAAAGCTGCTGGTGAGAACAGCTCACAGGAGATTGATGTTTATTTACTTTGTTCACATACAGTAGTCTATGAACAACAAAATGCTTTTAGAAAAGCAGTCTAAACTTGAAAGCATAATAGCTTTATTATTACTGAGGGTAATAGTTTCACTTTTTGAATCGTTTATAGCCATTTCTTCTTTTCTCTTCCCTCACAATTTTACTTCAAAAGGCAACATGTTTTTTTGCTTTATGTATTTGAATTTTGGTTGCTTTTAAATAGCATTAGCAGTGCTTGGGTTTGGAAGACAATAAAAGGCTTCCTAGGATGGATAGCATGGTTCTCAACAGTGAAGTTAGTCCAAGGACCTCTGTCTTGGGTAATACAAAAATCCCTATCCATCACTGGATCCTGGGAGAGTTGGGAGCAGTCAGCACATTACTGGGAAAGGCTTAAGAAAGAAAAGGTCCAATCTGCCAACAAGGTCCCATGTTGACAAGCAGTGGCAAGAAATGAGCAAAGTTGAAGTCATACCATCAGGCGTGGATATTTCAAATAAAATTGGCCAGCCCTCTCAATTCAAGGGATAAAGTTGTACTGTGCAATTAGGAGAAAGGCCCATCGGTGCTTGATGAGATAATCAATCTCTTATTGAGTTTCAGCAAGTCAGAAAATACACACCTCTGCAGTCTGGAGACTGGATTCATGCCAGTCAGCAAGCATGTCTTTCTATTTTTAAATCACATATTCTGTTAGATTAGATTTTAGTCAATTGATCAGTACTAACAAGGTTAAAATATTTTCAACTTCTGACCTTTTTTTTGTTGGCTAAGCACAGCTTATATATATGACAAATAGAAAATGGAGGCAAAATCAGCATTGCTCTGCTGAAGCTAAATCTAGCCACCTTGGCAAATAGGATAGCATCAAAGTATTGAAAACCCCTGAATAATAAAAAATCTTTTGTGACGCTGTTCCTGTTTGTCCTCAAACAGACATGTAAGCAGTCGTCCCTGGGTTTCAGATGGAGGATGTAATTGTCTCCTAGAGTACCTCAGGTTTCAGCCAGTAGAAGCCACAGTAGCTACTAATAAAATTTGAGATAGGTGTCAGAATTACCAAAGTGCTCCGACTTAGTGGTTATGGCTTAATGGAGTTCTGCTGAAAAAATTGTGAATGGTGGCACTGGTGGTCTAACCAGCTGGTGAGTCAAAGCCTGTGATGTAATGGTGAAAAGAAGTGGTCCTTGATGAAGGAGCTAGAAGTGGCTAAACATGAAACAAATTTAAGTGCCAAATGTGGTGTTGTATCTTGATTGTAGCTCTGGTGACTGATCACTGATAAATTCCTTTTACACACAGGAGCCAAAGTGTAGAGATGGAAGTGAATACTTAGACAGCAGAACAGACAACTTCACTACGGACATGCTGGCACCATCACAGCTCTCTACCTTGGTGTGGTCACCTGGCTCCAGCCATGTCCTGTCCCAGAGAAGCGAGTCCACCAATGCAGTCAGCAGTGATGCCTTGAGGCAGAACATTTATGAAAACTTCATGCGGGAGCTGGAGATGAGCAGGATGAACTTGGAGAATACTGACACCTCATCAGAAACAGAAGACTCCAGTGGTGAGTCCCTCAGCTCCCTGGAGCAGTTGGATTTGTTGTATGAGAAAGAGCAAGGAGTGGTGCGCAAAGCAGGTTGGCTGTTCTTCAAACCCATGGTGACCCTGCAGAAAGAGAAGAAGCTGGAGCTGGTCACACGGCGGAAGTGGAAGCAGTACTGGGTCACACTCAAAGGTAAACCATCATGTTGATCCTTCAGGTTGGCAGCAGTGGTTCTGTTGATCATGTCTCAGGGGCTTTTCATGCGTGCTAGCTTCTGTTAGCAGATTTAGAGGGATCAGAAAATTATACTTGCTTTTACAAGGTCTACCCACCACTGAAAGTGGAGCATGTGCCTAAGCAACTACCAATTTTCTTTGGTAGTGCATGTGCAGCTTTGGGTTTCATACCAAAAAGGGAATTATTTAGTCTGATTTCCCAGTTTGTATATTAATGCAGAATTAGGGATTTAGAAGATGCTTTTGGATGTTTGAAGGTCCAAGACCAAATTGAACCAAAGCTGAGGAAAATACCAAAGTTACACCTGTCTTGGAGAAAGTCAAAATTTAAGGGTCAGGAGAAGTCAGTGGTGTCCAATTCCCCATCACAGACACAAAGTTACTTAGGGTCTTCTATGAAGTTTACTTAAAGATGGGGTAGGTTAATGTAAAAATGTTTAGTTCATTTCCATGAGGTGAACTCCATATTGCCAGAGCAGTTACACAGAAAAGTGTGTGGTTCAGAGCAGAGGAGACTGAAGCGGCAGCAGTGGAGGAAGTCCTGTGGTGCCCAGGGCATACTTGCCATGGACCATTCCCAGCACTTACCAGTCTCCCTGCTTTCCCTGAATGGTCTTTCACCTGGCCTGCTCCCTGCAATACCAACCCCTTTTGGCATGCCGAGCCTCTCATCTCCCAAGGCTGCTGCTGCTGGGAAACAGCCCCATGCGAAGGAAATCCACTAAAAGGAGCGACTGGTGTGCTCAACACTGCTCTCTCTACGTACATTGGTGGCTCAGAGGGTGCTGCAAGAAGTCTATGGGTGTCAGGAAGTGTGAGAAGAAAAATAACATCTATTGTGGGGAGGGTGAGTTCATAGGCTTTTTTTTAAAATCACATTCAAAGGATTTGCATTTCAATAAATATAATGCTAAGTTAGTGAGTAAGGAAATGATCAAACTTAATAGTTTCCTAGCATTTATGGGACTAGAGGAGAGAAAATAACAACTTTCCCACAGGTTGCCCTTTTCAAAATTCTACATGGGTGTAGTCCTGAGGAAAAATGAACAGCAAGTGCTGCTAATGTTGTCCTTGACAGTGCTGATTTAGAAGAAGCAAACTTGCTTAGAATGAGGCAATTCTGCCTAATAATTCAGACTTGTTATCAAGGGATCAAAATGTAGGCAGTCTGAATAGTTTAAATCATTTAGCCTGATCATCGGCATGATTCATGCTTACAAGTGTATACAAAGGGAAAAACAGCACCTGAATTCCACCCTCTTATTGTGTGTGTTTTACCAAGTATGAATATGAGTTTGATCTGCCTCTTCTAAAATTCAGTTAGTTTCATAACAATCCTATCTAAACTGAAGTACATTATATACTAGTACTTCAGGTGTTTCTAGGAAAATAGGGCTCTGGCAAGAAATTTAGATGCTTCATGTTCACCTTTTTGCTACAAAATTGTCTTACTGGTGACCTTGAATAAGTTACATCTCTTCTTGCTATCCAAATTTCTGCAACTATGTAAAAAGCTTTATTAACTTCTGACATTAGAAGTGTTAGATACAATGCTTTTTACTTTTATAGTTGATAGGGTTGGATTCATGGTGCAGAGTCTCTTCCCTTGTTAGCTGTTTTAAATATGCATTCCTCATTTCCTTAGTCTCTTACCTTTATTGCCTTGTGGAGACTTCTGATGCCAAAATAAACTTGCCTGTCTGGATATCAAGGTGTAGTTCTGTTATTGTAATATGCTATATCAAGATCAAGGTGCTTGCTTTGGTTCTCCTTATACAGGGTTTTGAATAAATCTGTATTTAGTTTTTTCTTGACGTTTAAATAGCCAAGATATTTTAAAATGTGACATAAAATAGCTGCATATGCAAATGGAGAACAGCATGTTTCTTTGCACTCTGTTGAGATGTGTTTAATTATAAATATGCAGAAGGCTTATAGCCATCTGGTTACCTGCCAGACTTCAAAATGTACATGTCCTGAGGCCTCTGCTCTATTCTGAGGGCCACCAAGACCTGAGCTTGAATAGTAACCCTGTATGAAGAAGAACTCTCTTTTCCATCTGTCCTGTGTAATTAGTTTATTCTGACGAGGAAGACTGCTTTCACATTGTCCTCCCCCTTCAGTTCAAATTTGGATTAAAATACTTGGACAATAATCAATCCCAGTGGGTCTCACAGAGCTTATGGAGCTAGCTGCTTCCAGGGATCACTTCACTTGACCTGAAGGTATGCCTGAGGTGCCATACACCTGACCATACATGCATACCTTTCAAAAATTTTTATTCATGTGCACATAAACTGTCAGGATAAAATACTACTTACCTTCAGTTATAGCAAGTAGGGGAAATATGGGAGTTTAAAATAGAATTTAATACACACTTTCCTAAAATGCAGACGTGGAAGTGGTTGTACATTCCTGCTGCTGCTGCTGAATACAAGAGAAGACTTGGTTTTGTTGTCTTAGTTTGCCCTGTTATATTCAAATGATTACAGTGCCATGCCTGATATGTAGAGTGTAATAAACCATGTCCTTTTTCAGCTGCAGAGATCTTCAAGTGTTTCAGTGTCATAAAGAAGATCAAGTGAGGGATTGCAAGGGGAAAGGGTATAGGATTTGTTCTCTCTAGAATTCTAGGATGTTCTCTCAACTCTATAGGATTTGTTCTTACCCAAAATACTCTGCCAGACTCTGGACAGTAATAGGAAAAAGTGCTCTTATATACTATTAAAAGCATTCCTATTAACTGGATGCCCTAATTTTAAACCTTCTTAGTCAACAGATGATTTGATCAGTAACCTCTGATATGTTTCCCTTTCTCTTGAAATTCTTGTACATTTATTGACACAGAAGGATGTGTAGAGAGAACAGGCCCTTCATTAGCCAGCTTTACTGCCAAAGGCAACGTGGCACTGTAGTCATACTGCTGTGGCCTGGGACCAGGTCTGTTCTGCTGTCCTGCAGAAGTAATTCCACTTGTTACCTTGAGATTGTCTTCACTAAGGAAGAAGTTTGTTTTATGAATGCTAGTTTCATACCTTAGATACTACACTATTTACAAGACTGAACATGCTCAAACTCATCCCCTTTAAACTTTTAAATTATTCAGAATTGTCTTAGTCTCCAATTTGTAGTTAGATTTGAGGCAATGTGGTTTAAATTTGAGAAGTTTATTCACTAAGCATGCTGTATAAAGACAAAAGATTCTGCAAATCATTTCAACAAATAAAAGGATTTCTTAAGTGGCTGTTTGAGAGAGTTGGTTCAATTTAATAAAGAAACACATAAGCCAATTTAACTGTAACTGTGCAGGAGTTAATCTCTTCTACATGCCTTAACATTTTAATAGGCTGAGTTTATTGATAGAATCACAGAATATTTTGGGTTGTAAAGGATGAACTCCCTTGCTATGGGCAGGGACATTTTTCACTAGACTAGATTACTCAAACATTATCTTACCTAGCTTGGAACTTTTCCATATTGAGGAATATCCTGATTTATTTTTTAAGTCCATGGTTGTTTGTTGTGTCTCTATTAGATGCCTGTTTCAACTTCTCATTGACAAATTCATCATTAATTTTGCCTGTTTTTCTGTTTAGAAGATCTTGTTTTTTTGCCTACTTCAGAGGAACAAAACTGATGTCATTTTCTCTGAAGTGTATCTTAATTCACAAAAACAATAATATAATAGAACTCAAATAGGAGATTCAGAACTTACTTTCTCCTTATGCTTTTTTTGTCCCTCTGAATGGTGAAGGTTGTACTCTGCTGTTTTATGAGACATATGGAAAGAACTCGATGGAGCAGAGCGGTTTGCCTCGATATGCCCTGTTTGCAGAAGACAGTATAGTTCAGTCTGTTCCAGAAGATCCCAAGAAAGAAAATGTTTTCTGTCTCAGCAATTCTTTTGGAGATGTCTACCTATTTCAGGTAACAGGATGCTTCTGCCTTAGACTTAAAAATAATAGCATAATTGCACTACTGTACTATACTATTATAATATTAAGTGTATATTATGTTTTCAGGTATGTGACATTACATCAATTGGCTCAGTTAATTATGGTTCAGAAACAAAAGATCACAAATCTGCAAGAGACTTTTGGTACCTGGTTGATCACAAGATTCTAGAAAGTCAGCTTTGTGATCCATTTTTTTCACATCTATCAGCATTTCCCCCTTACAGAATGGTGTGCTCAGCCCTGAATCTGCTGGCCACAAAGAGTTCGCTTGAGCAAGATACTCAAGAAAGAAGGCTAAAAAATAATCTAAATATCTTGGCTGTGTAAGTGCACCACTGAAAATGTTAGTAAAGAGCAGTATTATGTGGAACTGCCTGCTGAGAAACATGTTGATTCATAGGCATACGTGTACATATCTCCAGAGACACTGTGCAGATTGTATTCTCTTTACCTGGATGCCTTCTCTCCACTGACTTGACTTCTTTTTAAATAAGCAAACACTTCTCTCAGACCTTACGTGGAAAGTCTTCTGTTGTTGTTGTGTTATCTGCAGAACTGGAGGCTTAACTTTGAAATCTGGGGGCGTTTTACTTTCATTATTTGGAGAGATGAAAGATGTAAGTCACATATTTCCCACAGCTTATATGGCTCTGTTGTGTTCCTAGGGCATATAGACCATGCAAGTCTAAGAAGAAGAAGCTGAAGTTTGGAGACAAGTCATGATAGAATGCAGGAAAAGCTCACACTTCTTTATTTACCCAATTCTAAAGAAAACCTGATTTCACTTGGTTAAAATAAAGTGTCTGTGATGATAGTGAACGCAGCAAGTGTCCTAGAGTTGTTGATTTTTTTTTTCTCTTATATACTCATAATATTGCACCTTTGGTTTCACAGGCAACAAGCCAGACAGATCTGGAAAACTGGATTACTGCCATACATTCAGCCTGTGCTTCCCTCTTTGCGAAGAAGCTTGGGAAAGAGGACACTGTTAGGCTGCTGAAAAATCAAACCAAGAGTCTCTTCCAGAAGATTGATATGGATGGCAAAATGAAAAAGATGGCAGAGTTGCAGCTCTCAATTGTTAATGATCCAAAAAACAGAAAGGCTATAGAGAATCAGGTACTGGAAACAATATTTTTACAGAAGCATATTTATCATTGCTTCTTGCTTTGGGCTCTGTTTCTGCTTTCTGGACCTGAGAGTAATTGTCTTGAGGATAACTGGCATGGTAGTTGTAATTATTGCGAATTTTCTACAGCAATCCAGAGCAGCACGGGAGGTAGGCTCCTCAAGGACTCATCTGTTTTACGAGCACAAAGCTGTTTCTTTTCTTTTCTGTAAAAATGTAATTAATTGTCACTGTTTTATGATATACTTAACTGTTAATAATATCTAGCTGTTACATTGCATACAACAGAATATACAGTGTGTTCTGTGAATAATTTATTATTGAATTACCAAAGAGATTGAAGTATGGATACTTGGCAGTATTGTTCTGCACCATAAGACAGAACATGAAGAGTACATAGTCCTTTTTCCAATTTTATTTGGATAGTGGCAGATAAAACCATGTGCTTCCTGTTGAAATTCAACCATGACTAATGAGCCACTTTATTGTCTGTACAGTGGTGAACAGACGCGAAGCCTTACTGTGCTCTCACTTCTTGTGTGTGAACCAGGAATCACTTCCGTGATACCTTATGGAAGTACATCTTGTGGTGTTAATGTCTTGCCCGTGTCCCCAATTTTGCAGGTAGCAACTGGCTAAAGATGTTTAATTAGACATGCTTAGTGTTCAGGCAAAGATCTCCCTACCTATGGCCTCTTGTGCACTGAATGTATCTAGTAGTTTAGCCTAAATAAGTCTGTGAACTGAGTTTGCAGTATCTTTTATCTCATTAGGCCATTAACAGACAACAACTGATAATTTGAACTTATTGACTGGTCTTGGAGAGCCATCTTTACTTGCCTTTCCAGTCAGAGCAACTCTTCCTCTCTCAATACTTTAGGCTGCCCATCATAGCCCCTTGGTTAGCAACCAAAGTTTATTTCCTTTGAACCAATAGAGCATAATTATTTTTCTTTGATTAGTGAAACACTTGTAGTTTCAGAATTTGATGCTTAAAATATGTAAAATTCTTAATGTACTGGTTTGAACTTGATGAAGAGACGACTGACCAATATTGACTTCTCTGTCAAGCTCTTGTGGCTCACTTCAGACTGAAGCTGTATCAGCAGAGTTCAAATAATACGCAGGTTTGTGTAGGGATGGTGCAGATGTTCGTAAGCCCTTTGAGTGCTCAGATGTTCATAATTTATTTCCAGGTCACTTTATTTCATGGTCCATAGCTGAGTGAGGTGAATGGAGGAGGAGAAATGTTAAACATCTTTCTACTGAAGCAGGTTGTGAGACCTGGGAGGATATATGGATTTCTGCAGATGTCTCATGCTTGTAACATTTAAGGCACTGAGGAAAAATCCTGATGTATATTAACTTATCCCTCCCCCCGTCAGATACTCATACTAGTACCTTATTTGGAGTCAGATGAAGAGTATTAATGATCTGCCTTAATATCTGCTAATTAGATGTTCTGTCCTTGAACAACTGCTGTTATTTTCCGTCTCTGGAAGAAATTGGCTTCATTCTGTAGAACTGAAATCTATCACTGGGGCTGCA
This sequence comes from Formicarius rufipectus, assembly GCA_013399695.1. Classification (NCBI taxonomy): domain Eukaryota; kingdom Metazoa; phylum Chordata; class Aves; order Passeriformes; family Formicariidae; genus Formicarius; species Formicarius rufipectus. The sequence continues at coordinate 3,358,502 of VXAU01000433.1, read as the reverse complement.
GAAGATTTATTCCTGTTAATCTTCTGTCAGTGCATGTCTCAGAACATTGAATGGGGGCAAAGCATTTACACAGAGAATGAAATAGATCACTGCAAATATCCACTAGTTAGCAAAGAATAAATTTACGAGATTTTTCTCCATTCTTGATCCCTTTGATCTCTTTAAATCTCTCCTTACAATTGCTGAAGGTTTGTTGGCAAAGTTGCTTCAGAGAAAAGTCAATAGATAATTGGGTTTCCTAATCTTCCAATTTGTTGTCTCAGAGATTGACTTTTGCAAAGAAAAAAGAAAATCTTGATGTAATTAACATAGAATTCTTAGTATACTTAGGAAGCTAATGATATTGAGAAAACATTATTTCTAAGGGAATAGTTCACATATATGTAGCTCAGTTTTTTTAGTAGCTCTGGTTGTGTAGCCCATTTTGAGTAACAAGATGAATATAAATTCTTGGCTTGATTTTGCATAAATTTGATGATGTTTTCAGTCATGTGGCAGTTATGATTCCTCCATGCTGAAGTACATAGTATTGCCAGTACTGTAATTTATAAGCATGTCCTGCATTCTGTACTGGAAGTCTTCACCAGGGATTTATTTTGGGAAGTCAGCGGAAATAGTGTGATTGACTTCAGAAGGGCCATGATGGTTTTTTATGTAGAAAGATGAGGTATAGTCTTAATTTGTTTCCACTGGGGAATTATCTTGAAAACTGATTTCTATAACCTTTCTCTTTTTCCTGCCTCTGAGAAGCAACCACCCAATCTCATCCGACTATCTTCTTTTGCATCTGTATTGATTTAAAACCAGTACTTCTCTGCTGAGGACTTAATAATTTAATAAAAATAGAGCTTTACAAGAAAGCAAAATATTTTCTTGTTTCACAGTTACCACCAGCTTTATCAGTTGTATTAAGGAAACCTGGACTTCTAAAATTGCTATAGGTATTTTGATATACTCACATGCTTCTTTTTGGTGTTCAAAAAATGGACTGGAGAAGCTCATCTGATACTATCTTGTAAATCTGGTTAATTTGAAGGCTAGTAATAGATAAAACCACAGAAGTGCCAACAAAAAATTACAGGGAAAGTGTTGTTTTTCAGTGGAAATAATTGTTTTAGAGACTTGATGCTATCAAACTGGTTGAAAAATGTCTTCAGGCTTGTGGCTTACATGAGGGATTCTCCCTAACTGCGTTTGCTGGTCCAATTATAATAATAGATGTCATTTAAGAGAAAATTACAGCCCTTCACATAGCTATGGGTAATATTGATCAGTTTAGAAGAGATCAGTGAAGCAAGTATATGCAACAGCAGTGCCACGGGCAGTGTGGCTGGAAATCTCAAGTCTGCCCATACTATTGACAACCACATATGTTTTTAGTACTACATGAAATAAATATGTTGTGGGTGGTGGTATTCCTCCAGCATATGACTTCTGCCCTAAACTGAAGAGAATTAGAACAAGAAGTAGCAAGTTTGAAAATCCACTGTTGCTGAGATGAATTTCAAAGCCTGTCTTTAAAAAAAAATAAATTAGTTTTTCTAGATGTTTACCTGCTAGAGAAACCACAGTGTTTACTGTGAATATGGAGTCCTGTCGAACAGCTACGGAAGTCAGTGAAAGGAATTATTAGCATTTATTCAGAACTCTTAACAAAATGTTGCACCTTAAGTCGAAAGTGGAACCTGTAGAATTGGTTTTAGTGGGATGGAAAGTCTATGTTGATGTGAGGGCATCGCATCCATGGGTGTACTACTTTATGTACTTGGTAGATAAGTCTATCATGTTGTCTCACTTTAGAACAATAGTATGAATAATATTTGCTTGAAAGCATCTGGAGTTTTCAGATTTTAATATGTTGGTATAATCACGTTTTCCAGGCTATTCAGATGTTTCTGGTGTGATTCATGTTTTCTGTCCCCATGATACTTAACTTACTGATCAGATGGGGTTTGAGCATAGGTATGTACTTGCAGGCACTGAAATGGTGAGGCATTAATGAGAACAACAGGCACATGCTTGGAGATATTTTTCCTGAAGTATTTATTTGTGTACTCCACCTAAAGGTAGTTACAACAAAAAAAAAAAAAAAGTGTATCAGTAAGATGGTGGTCTGTTTATTATGGGTAGTCATTAAATCTACTAATACCTTTCTTCCCTTCTCTGTAGTGGTCTTCAGCTTTTTACAAAGAGCATAACTTTTATTCTTATTATTGTTTTTTTAATTTACTTGATTCTTTCTTTTTTTCCTCCCTCTTACATTAGAAGAAAGATGTTTGGAATAGGTCTGGGAATTTACTCTTTGGGCTCCACAAAGGCCAAATTTCATGTTTTAGCTTTCAGTAAAACATCTGATGAAATATTGTCTGACATTGAGATGAAAATTCACAATAACAACACTCAAAGATAATTTTTTCAGGAAACTTTGCTGGCACATGCCAGTATTGCCACATACAAATTCAATTTGAATTACACTACACAGTAACTTTTTTCTTTCATATGCTCTTAAACTAAAATAACCCATTATCTAAGCTTGTTAAAACAGATCTTCAGTTTGTGTGGTCTCTGAGCTGGCTAAAGCAGAGCTTTGTTTCATGAGAGGTTCAGTACAATTTTTTTTTCAGGTGTCACTCTTCAGTAAGAATGGTTCTTCCCTCCACCATTAGCAAAATATTTTTCTTTACTAGTAGTAGACTGGGAATGAAATGAGTAGGCAGCCAGAAAGTTGGGGAAGTTCATCTCCAATCTCTCTGCACTGTAGTTACTGTTTTACAAATGAGTGATTTCCATCTTTGTTTTGCAAAGGTTTGGCTTAAAAAATGAAAATGGGGACGAATGTGGAGTTGCATAGCATTATTCATATGATGACGTTGATGTGGGAGTGTGTACAGAAAGGGCTGGAGGTCTGGATTTTGGGGAGAGGCAGCTGGGTAATAAAGTTCAGTGGCTTTCTTACTTACATCCTTAGCTATAGACATGCATGTGATACCACCAGTTTCAATCGGATTATCAACAGGAATATAAGTGTGTGTGCACTTTTTTGCTATCAGGGGTATTGGAATAAGATTTCCTCTGCCTGTTTTGGTTAGAAATTATGAAAATTCTGTCCTTCCAAAACAACCAAAAAGATGGCATTTATTGGAAAAAAAAAGTCTTGCTATTTCAGGAAGATTTTGTAACCTTTATTTAAGTCACCAGGCAGAATGAAGAATAAAGTATTGCTAATTGCACACCAGTGTTGATGCACTTTAATATGTTGCCATTCTTATTTCTTTGAGCTAAAAGTTATGGCAGTATCTCAGTGGCATTTTTAAAGTGATGGGATTTCTTGAAGAATCATGTTTTGCTTCTTCAAGTTCTCTTTAGGAACTAATGACAATAAAAATCTGTTCCTTGTCCTCAGAAAGCAAGTGACTCATTTTTCCAGATGGGTACAATATGAATTGTGTCTGAGAACCAGAGACTGGAATGCAAAGAAGTTTGGTGTTGTTTGTAATGTGGTTGAAAAGCTGTACATATAAAACAGCAGCAGAAGTTTCTTTTCAATCCATAAAGTTCCCTACCATCAACTTGCAGAGACAGTTTCCATCTGGAAATAAGATGTGCAGAGAAAAGTTCTGAATTTTTTGTTGCTATAGACAGTGAATTGTGTCAGTGAGGCACTCATATTTCTACATTGTATAAGAAATACTACTAAATAAAATAAGTTTTGAAGGCTTAAGCACTGAGAGAGGAACATTCTCCCTGCACATCACTTCTTTTGTGCTGCTTTGAATAGGTGCCTGGTGAAAAACTGGTGTATTGTTGTCAGATGAGCTGTCCATGAAGTTTTTTCCATCCTTTTTCTTTGTCCTTGAAGTATTGTTACATTGAGTTGATATGATGTCGTTTATGGCACTGTTTTACACCAATCACATACTGATTTGGGTTTTATTACACTGAGCTCTTTTTACTTTGTACAGAGCATATGTTTGAAAATAAGACAGTTCTTCCTTGGCCCCCTCAAAAGATGCTGCTCGCTCTGTAGTGTATGAAGGACAAGAAGCCAGAGACTGTCCCTGAACCACACTGTTGGCACTGCCTTTACTGGGACATTGGGGCCGTCCCTTTTACAGTCTGCAGTCCCTAACCATGTTCCAACTGAGGTGGTGGTGCCACTGTAGATGTTATCTACAGAGACAACTGTATAGCATGTAGGAACTGTTGATGCTATTGTCTGCCGCAAAACACTGGTCTGTACTGTCTGATGTGAACGTATTTACCCCTTGCCTTTCCCAAGCTTCCACTTTAAAGTTTACCCATAGAAAACCTAGCAGGAATATTGAGTTGAGAGAGGCCTGTTTTCAAGCAACTTCCTTTAGCTCCTCTATGTGCCTGGTTTAAAATGTAATTAATTTGCAATTGTTTCTCACTACCTGGATAGATTTTTCACTAACCTGAAGGACAATTTACTGTTTGTTCTGAAAATTATCATTGCTGCTGAAGTACTGCCAGAAGTACCATGCTGATGTTCCTTTTTGTGTTAACTCTTAATAACTCTCCTGTACTAAGTCTTTGATGCAAAAGCTCATCCCCTCACATAGTTACTGTCTTGTCCCTGCACCAGACTTCCTTGCATGACTACTCCTGGTGTCTCAGGCTAAATAATTCTCAAGACTTCCCACAGTTTACTTCTTTCTAGATCTCTGCCTCAACTTCCTTTTTCTCTCTCCCTTGCGTGATCCTATTAGGTTCAATAAATTTATTTGGGTGGCCCCTCCTTGCCTTTCTCCCAGCCTCTTTCACGCTGCCACTAAACTCAGGAATCCTTGCTTAACATTTGCCTGGACTGAGAATGGCATCCTCCCTTTCCTCTGGAAAAAGCCTTTAATGCTTTCACATTTTATGTGTGCTCGCTTGTTTTGGTGAGCATCACATTGGGCCATATCTCTTATCTCTTTGTGGACTCACTTCACGCTACTTTGTCACCCATTCCCATTCCAACAATCTGGTGCATCCACTTCTTCCTGTTTGCTTTTCAGCAGATTTCAAAAGGGCCGTTTTGTCTGTGCATGATGAAGTTAAGTCCTTGATCCGTCTTCTGGGCAGTCCTCCCACGTGGGGCAGAGATTTGCCTCACACAATAGCAGAATAAGGATTGCAGAAGCTAGTCTGCAGGCTGTAAATTAACTTCATGGACCGGGTCGTACTGTGCTTTGAAGTTGTTGCTTTTTTGTTTTTGTGCTTCCCTCGTTTAGTCTTCAAGAATATAAATCTTTAAGGAAGAATTATCATAGTTTAAAAGACTTAGAGAAATAGCAGCTGGTATTGGTTCCTGGTCTCCAATTGGTTCCAGACATCCCTGGTTTTGATAAGACTACAAGACAATCTCAGAAGTTCCTTGACTACAGCTTTTGCTAATGCCATTAAATGTAACATTGTGATTACCAATGCTTTTGGAACTGATTAACTAATATCCTGCGTGGCTAATAAACACTGTAACTTAATTATTTCTTCAGGATGCCCTCATGTTGTACTCCACTCCCCCTTCTTAGATTATCTTGATTTTAAAATACAACTTAGTACAAATGTATAATGGGGATTTTGAGGAAGGCCTAAGAAACACAAGGATGCCTGTGTTAGGCCTGTGCTCAACGGGGACAGGATGCTCCATTCTAGCAGTGCCCAGAACAAGCCTTGCTCTGTTCCTGCACTATTAAAAGTTGTCTTGGCGCTGTACCCACAGAGGTGCCATTTCAAAGGGAAAGACATCACCTGAGCTTGTAGCTCCTGACTTTGTGAAAAGCTGACAACCATGTTTTCAGTCTAGTTGGGTGTTGGCAGAGAGAAAGAGCTCATGTCAATCTCCTTTTGGAATCGTCCCATGTGTAATGTACTGGCAAGCAGAAAAATGCTCTGAGAGCACAAAGAAAGCAAAAAAAAAGGGAAATGATCAAATAAAACCAAGAAAGAAAGATAGATTATTCTTTCTGGAGTGCAGAGGGTGCATGTTTCGAATGTCTATGGTGAGAGATTACGTGAGGCATCTTTGTTGTTTGTGTGTCTCTGTCCCTTCTCACTGAACTTCTGAGAATTACTCTCATGATAAGCTTTTGTAAATTCTCATTTGATTTCAAGGGTAATTCTTTGAAAGATTTTGTGAGTGTACTGTAAATTGAAATTTTGTATTCATAGCTGTATGAAATGGTGTATTGTGTTCCCTTTTTTCACCTTATCTGCCAAATAAGGTCAACTCTTACTTCCAAAAGTAGCCATAGCTGATGCCACAATTTTAGAACACATATGTAAAGAAGCTGGTCTAGGAAAGGTCTCTATCAGTTGTAGCACAAACCTTAGCATAGTTTTGTTCACAGAGCCTTTTTTCACCCTTTTATTGCTTACTTCATTATTTAAAGTAAAGAGGCAAGATAGTTGTGTAATTCTTGTGATACTTGATAGCATTATAAGGAACCTGAACTGCTTTTGCTTCTAGATGAACCTACAGATTGTAATTCACCTGAGATTTTTATATTTGTCGGCTTATTTCCTGAGTCACAAAGGTGCTAGTCCTAGCCTTGGCTAGTGTCAGTGTAAGGTGATAATGTCCTGTGCATGTGGGGACAGTCAGGGTGTACCAGCAAAAGATAGGAAAACAAAGTTTATTAGAGAAAATGTGATGAACTTTCTCCACAGCCTTAAACCACCTGTTGAACAGCCAACATGCAGTGATTGGAGCTGCCATTGGAATACCGACATTGTCAGGGGATTTTACCAGTCTTCAGGACGTGAGCTTGACGCATGTTAACCTAATGGACATGCCTTTTTGTGCCTTGAGTCAATGTCCTTACTGCCTTTTTTACTTGTTCTACTTAGAGGTATTGATATGTGTTGTACATTAATTGTACAATCTGCAGGACAGATTTTAGCTGCAACTACCAAACTGTAAATTGGGGAAATGAACAGCAAAATTTGACTTTGATGCCCTGCATAAGAATATGTGTTTAGTTTAATGAGTGTATTTACACCAGTACTTAAAATCTGCCATCTAAGACTTGATTGAGAACTTTGTCTAATAAATATTTGAGTCTTCACTTTCTTAATTTTGCATTGAAACTGGATTAAGTTGTTACATCTGCATGTACCTGTGCTAGATATGTTTAAAAATTGTATATGCACATTCCTGCTTTTGGTCCAGTGGTTTGTGTTGGGTCTGCGTAGCTGTTTGTTTTCAGCTTGTCTGATTGTAAGTATGTCTTACCCTACTAGTAAGAACAAGAACTATGAGTATTATCTCCTGTTTACAGTTAGAGAAGACATAGGATGGTAGTAAAGAATGAGCAGGGCCTATAACTGTAGCTGCTTCACTTTGCACAGTGCGTTAATGTATCTATTCCACTTTTCTTTCAGCCAGCCAGCTAGATAATCAAAGCTGAAACAACCAAGACTAATTTCCAAAAAGAAGGGGGGAGGAGAGGAGGGGAAGGATTAAAAAAAAAAAAAAAAAAGCCTTTGTGAACCACAGGGTTGTATTTTTATGTAACTATTCTTGTGGCTATCAAACTACCCAGAGTTCATGGTATGTTCATCTTGTCAGTATGCATTTAAGACCACCAGCTTTGTTTTATTTCAAGTCATCTTTTGGGTTGATGTAACACAATATGACTGAATGTGTTTTGGCAGGGAGTAACTAATCTAATCCATATACTACCAGATGAAAGTAATTTACTATGGGTTTGGGGAAGAGCTCAAATTTTCAGTGCAGCCCACAAAGACATTTTTTCCCCTTTTAATTGTCCCTTCTTCTATCTAAACAGATCCAGCAATGGGAACAAAACCTGGAAAAATTTAACATGGACCTTTTCCGAATGCGGTGTTACCTAGCCAGTTTGCAAGGTGGAGAACTCCCAAACCCAAAGAGCCTTTTGGCTGCTGCCAGTCGTCCTTCAAAATCGGCACTGGGAAGGCTTGGTGTTTTCTCTGTCTCATCCTTCCATGCACTGGTAAGTTTGAATGCACTTTTCATGAGCGTGTTACACAAAGCCATCATTAATATTGTGCTTACATGTGGAATTGTGCTGGGATAATGCATGGCTGCACCCACATACGTTGCTCAGACAACCCTGTTTCTTTCTCACCCTTTCTGTCTGTTCCTTGACTGCAAATCAATTTTTCTCTACCAGATATGTCCAGGACTCTTTTTGTCTCCCAAGGACTTGAGAATTGGAGTCCCTCCTAAAAAAGAAGTATTCTTAACATAGTCTAAAACTATAAGACAATGCAAAACTATGATTGCCTTTTTTAAGAACTGTGGGCTGTATTTCTAAAGAGTGAGTGAGATCCTTAGGTTCTGTAACCTATTGTCACCCTGTCAGCTTCAAGGGAAGTACAGCAGGAGCAGGTTCACCTCTGCTCTTTAACCTTAGCGGGGCTGCATGGCTGATCTTGGCAGAGAGGTCTGGACCACATTTGCTTCTTGTGAAGTCTGAATAGTGATACTGAAAGTCCTGTCAGCAAATGTGTTTCTTTCTGCCACTGTTTTTATCTGTGTTGTTTCTGCCATTGCTTGTTAATAACTCAATGCCATAGGACATTTATCTCCTATGTTTGGCAATTTTGGGAGTCTCTTCCTCTAGCAATTTTGTATGTGAATGATAAGGTGTCATTCCTCTTCAAAGCTTTTTATTTTAACTTCTTTTGTTTCACAGAGCAATATTTTCTCAGTTCCTCTTTTCCTATGACTTCTAATGTTGCCCCATGACAAAAAAATTACACTGCCACACCACTAAAACAAGCATCAGTGCTGAAGGTTTAAAACATTGTTCTTTACCTTAGCATATTAAAATGAGGTGAACTGTAGTAACCCTCATTTGATACCTCAGTTTTAAAAAACTGTCAATATTTTGCTGTTATGAGAGTGATAAAGGAAAGCTTGTCTCTGTGTTTAAATAGATCTGCTCCAGGGATGAAGCTGCTCTCAGGAAACGTACCCTCTCTCTGTCACAAAGGGTTCGAAATAAGAAGGGTTTATTTTCTTCGCTTAAAGGACTGGACACACTGGCAAGAAAAGGAAAAGAAAAGCGGCCTTCCATAACTCAGGTAGATCTTATTTGCTGTGGAGGGCATAGAATGGCTTGTTTCTCCTGGGGCTCCTCCTTCAAGGTACTGTTGGTGCACAGAGTAGAAGATGTCTGCATTCAAGGTTTCAGTAGGTGTGGCAGACTGGCAGTAGGATCATCACTTGTGAAGAGTATATATCTAAATTTGGGTTTCTTTGTGATTAATAAGATGGGTGAATGACAAGTTTTGACCCAGTAGTTTAATTATCAGCAGCACAAGATCATCAGGTTTGAATGTGTAACAGAACTTCTGACACATTGCAAACTGTTTGAAAGTATGCACAGTCCTTAACACACTGTGTGCTTGTTTATGACTGGAACTCTGAAGTACTGTTGCAATTCTATATGGAGTAACACAGGTGAGTCTTCAAGAGGAAAAGAGAAAAGACTGCTGCAAAGACAAAGATCTTTGACATGGCCTCTCAGAGCTGCTTGGAAGTACATTTTAGCCGACAGGAGAAGACTACTGTCATGCAGGACGTCAGCCATCAGTGTTGACAGCTGACAAATAATGCCAGGCCACTTTACAGCAGCTGAAGACTTGGCACAGGTTTGATGTGCTGGGTCAGGCTGGCCCTTGGGAGAAGGGCTGTGCCGATACATACCCCCACTGAAGGGCTGCATTGCTTGTGAAACCACAGCATCTCACAGCAACTTGTTCTCTTTGTGTAACTAATGGCCTATGCACACATTTGGTGTAAACTCCACACTTCAGGAGTCTATGTTTTCTCAACAGGGAATGTTTGCTGCCTTTTCTCTGAAAAAAAAAAAAAAAAGGTGAATAAGAGCAGAGACACTTCTTGACAGTGAGGCAGAAGGCACAGAGATGCACTCACACTCAGAGCACTACTGTTTTTGCTAGCCTCTGACATGTCTGTGGTTACTCCAGCAAAGCAGTATTTTGTGTGTTGTTCATTAGGTAACTTTGTTCCTGTCATTCCCCGGTCCTTGTATTTTGATTTAATTAAACAAAGATCTATGATCAGCACTTTGAAATTGGCTGTTCTTGCGTGTCTGATAATCTGTTGTGGAATATTGAAACAAGCCTATCCATACACATCTTGCAATAGTCACAGAGCTGATGCAACAGTGTTGCAAAATAACACATAAGGATTTTCTGGTCTAGTGGTTTGTATTTTTAATAGTAAATATCTAAGTGTTACACTGGTGTTAAGCTTCTTTGGATGACTGTTACACATTGATTGCATATTGATTGAGAAGTGTTAACATAGTGAAATTAATTCATAAAACTCAAGTCTGTATTACAAAAGAAGGAATGGAAGGATATTATCCAGATCATCCTTTTCATATAATTTTCCCTGTATTCCCTAGCAGGTGAGTCTGGTCTACAAGTCCTGCACCTCTATTTCTTTATTAGTATGAGCGCTGAGGGAAGGGATATTATGCCCCTTAGCTCTGTTCCCAGCAGAGCTGATACCTCGCACTGTTTTTAAGTGGTTAATACATCTTCTCACATGCTTTATAGCCCGTGAAGGGGATTCTGAGGAGCTCAGGGGAATCTAATGTCTCTGGCAAGGAGACGACGTTCCTACTGCCCTCCCAGTACTGTTTTCGAGCACTGAGAAGGAAGCCCTGTCACAGGCACGGGTGCTCTTAGAGCGTCTTCACCCTTCTTATTCCAAATCTTGCAACTAGCTGGCCCAAAAATATGTTCCTTTTCCTACATGAGCTGAAGTTCTTCATTTTTTTTTTTTAATTAAACATTCTACAATTAAATTAAGGAAATGTAAATGCCAAGTGTTGCATGTGAATAACACCGTGCAATGACTCATACCCATAAAAGTGAGGAATTTTTAAAGGCATGGCTTGAAAATTGACCCATGAACCTAGAAGGTGGCTGAAAAGAGAAGCACAACCTGGCTCAGAATTGTGTATATGCACATAATTCTGTATCAAAATCAGAATAGGCCTGAGGCTGACTTTCTTGTCTCTTTCAGCCCCCTGGGAAACTGGGTTATGCAGAGAAGTGGAGTTCACTTCTCTGCTCATTGTGTTCTGATGTTTCTGTCAACCAATAGATTAAAAAAAAAAGAAAGTCTTGCTTTCTTTGATTTTAGTTCATTTGACTGTAGCTGGTATGTTTTAGACTGCTGTACCCTAGCTTCAAAATCAGATGGTATATTCTTGAATGATGTTGTGTCAGATAAGTTTTTAATTTTATCTTGTTTATTTTTATGTTAATAGTAGAAAGAAATGTTCAGAGTTTCTATGCTCAGAGGCTTTCATAAACATTAATGAAGTGGCTCGGTCTTACAAATCAGTTAATAAAACTGCACTGTAGCATATGGGGGATGTCTAGGCTCACTTTATCCTCAGTTTCTTGAATGCTTATCTGCTTTCTTATGTCTAAATGGTGAACTGTTTGAGAAATCAAAAGCAATAAAATACTTTGATTACATCTATTGGTGAGGCAAGGAAGTTCAGAAGTGGTGCCCTTTATTTGCATTAGCAGAAACTGGCTTTTGTGTAAAATCTTAAAGGAGAGTTTGTTGTTGTCTTGCATTATCTGAAAGACTTTTGCTAGTACCAAAAATTAAAAAAGAAGCTCAGCGGTAAGTCTGACATTGTCCTGATTTTTTGTCTGCAGAAGGAGTTAAAAAATGCTATTTATATCTGCATCTTGCTAATGTTATTTGCAAATCTCAAAGTTGCATACAAACTGTGTAAGTCTATCCATGTATTTTTACCAACCTTATCACCAAAATATCTGATTGTCTCCATGTTCATTTATTGGATTTAAAAAATTTTCATTAATATGCCTAACACCTTTGTGAAATGCTTCTGAAACAGATGGCCAATGTACATTTCAGTTTTTCTTCTCATCACTTCCAAAGCAGACACACTAGTCAGCAATTTTCATTGCTTAATAGTGTGGGGTTTGGGTCCTTGAAATACCTTAAAAGCTAATCTAAAAGTTTCGGTCAATAATGTCAAGGAAACTGCTTGGTTAGAAGAGATGAAAAACTGTAGGGTAGAAAGTTTTAGAAACCAACAACTGTGGTTTGAAGTTGTTCCTTGAAACCATGATGAGATTTGTAGCTGTACCTAACAGTATCCCAAAGCGTGTAACTTCTAACTTACAGCCTGATTTGAAGGTAAATGACTTTAATGTCATTGCTAAATAGTAGATAGAAAAAAACCCAAGGGCATTAATGGTTTTATACATATTTGAATGTGCATGTACCTTGAAAGAAAAAATCGGCTTGAATTTTCTTTATATAGAAACATTTTTATTTCTTTATGACTTCTAGTCTGGATAAAGCAATGAAAAGCTACAAAAAAGATCCCTGTGGTTTTGCAGGTTTATATGTATTTATTAATTAATTTATATTTTTTTTCAAAGGATTTACCCAACGTAGATAAGAAATAAACATGTTTATTTGTTTAACCTACTTATGTATCTGTAATATTTTCAATAGGTTTTTGATTCAGCTGGAGGACCTGGATTTGCTGGTGTCCAGAATTCAGCCAACTCTGCTGAGGTAAGATATGCCTGTTGCCATTCTGTGTCATCGTATTTTTAAATTCTTGAGTATATTTCATTAAGTGTTTGATGGGACAGGATCAGAAACCTCAGAAAGACTCATAAAATATAGTTATTGTTAGATGACAGGGATTATAATTCTGCTAATGAAACCCCTTTAAGTTTCTGAACATTCATGGTAGTCTTCAAAAAAAAGCAACAAAACAAAACTCTAGAAGCTTCTTCACAGTACCATCTGTACAGTCTGTACACTGTCTCAGAGAGATTTGAGACTGAGCTTGTTTGAAAGCATCTTTCACAGTATGGAAGATCATAGAATGGCTTGAGTTGGAAGCTACTTTTAAAGATCATCTAGTCCAACCCCCTTGCAATGAGCAGGAAAATCTTCAACTGGATCAGGCTGCTCAGGGTCTCATCCAATCTGACCTTGATGGTTTCCATGGCTATTACAAAACCCAAGGTATATCTCTCCCCTTTGCCTACTTCAACAGAACTTTTGTATTTTGAGTATAAAGGCAATGAAATCTGTGTAAGTCTGTGGAGCACAGCATCAGAGAAGTGAGAATTGATGCATTGTTGGAGATTGCCCAAGTAAAGGGAGAGGATGCAGCATCCCCCCAGCAGCATTATCCATCTGTGACTGATGTTCTCTGTTGCCCAGGGGGAGGAGGGCTGCTGCTTGTCCCCACCTGGCCTCAGTCATGGTCCTACTTCATTACTGCAGCCTCCCTAAGGGACAGCGCCACCATCCCCTGGTCTGGAAGCAAAGCAAGGCACTCCCAAATCCATACCTGTGTACCCGTAGGAGCAGTGAATGTTGTCTGTGTGTTGCAGGGCTTATGTAGACAGTATCCTTCTCCTTCAGTAGGCTTCTGCGGGCTCCAGATAAAAAAATCAAATTAAGTCTTAGGCACAGAGTTTCTGGACTTTGTTTTTGAATAGTATAGCTGGATTTCTTTAATGGCAATATGTGTCAGACTCAAAGGGGTGGTTTTCTTCCCATCTACTCCCTGTCCCTTTTCTTCTTGTGACCTGAACCAGATAGTTGCCTGATGAAGTTTAAACCTTGAAAGAAGACTCTGAAAAATCATTGTACAGCACTGTTCCCTTTCAGCTGAGTTTGTACACCAGGTATTAGATAAATAACCAAAATCTGCATTTAAAATGCAATATTAATTTGGAAAATAATTAACTGTAATGAAAAGCTGTAATGAATCTTGTGAGAAAGATTTGGACAGAGTTCATCATTTCTCATAGATTTTATGGGGTTTTTGGTATCATTATGTACTACATGTCTTGTTTTCTCATCAAATGAATTAATTTAATGACTAGGTGAGAAATAAATATTCAATTATGCAGGAGTTATACTACTGGGAGAGACATCACCAACTGACAGAACCTAATCCTATAATGCTGTTTTGCCTCCTGAAAGTATCTTCACATTTTGTCTGTTCTTTGAAAAAGTGTAATGAAACACCTGAATTCTCTTTGTTACTTGAACACTTCCTTTTTATTTCTTGTGGTGGAAAAGTATTTAAACCAGATCACTGCTCACTTTTTGAAATATATTAGAATTATGAGGTATTTCTGGTTGAAATTATCTACTGTAGATAACACTTAAAAATGTATCAATGGGTGTGGTATGTGGTGGCATCCATGTCCCATCTTGAAGACAGCAAATTGTTCCTGTTAAAACATGGAAAGGTTTGCCATATGAGAAGTAGCAAAATCTTGTGGGTGCAGCCCCTGAAGATTTCTCCTGAAAGGTCTCTGACACCAGTCCCTGGGTTGAATGCCGACCTCCTTTGGTGGGGAGGATGATGGAGCTGTCGTATGTAAGAGGGTCTGCTCTGGATCTCCTGTTCTCTGGCTTAACAGGAGCATTTGCTCTTCTTGAACCCTATTGAGGAGACAGTGAAATGTTTTTGAAGGCACTAGGGAACAGACAGAGTGAAGTCCTCACCCTTTAGTATTGTGTTGGTGAAGGAACAAGGTCTGTCTTCTCCAAATTCAGGCAGGGGCTTACAGCCCTGTTCCCCAGGTAGAGGGGGACTGCAGGAGGGCAACATGACTGCTGGTTTTGGGCCAGGATTTTACAAATTTAGCAGGACTGTATTTCAAGACTAGAAAACGCCACACAATTTAGGTGCCGAGTAGATCTCTGGAGCTAGAAAAACATTCTTGTTATCTCAACCTTATTTCTAAAACCTTTTTTCAATGGGTATTAAATATAGCGTAGGCATTTTTAAGATCCTGACATTTTGATGAATCATACGACAACTCAGACATGATTAATCATAACACTGAAAACAGTTACTCCGGCATCAGCCTGGCTTCACTGGCAGATGTGAAATGAAAAG